>CM042195.1:26537266-26571323 GCA_023539305.1 Ilex asprella
CAGAAAATGCAGCAATAGAATAGAGAAGAAGTGAAGAACGAAGTTCAGAAAATGCAGCAATAAAATCCCAATGAACAGGGGAATCCAGCAATAAATCCAAGAACCAAGAGCTCCATAACCGAAGAAAATGGGATCCAACAATGAAAACCACCAGATCCAAAACACAAGCCCACACGAAAGAAGGGGAAACCAATCCGAGTAGAGAAAGAACACAGCAGCACCAGGCATCACAAATTCATGTGTTAAGACATTGGGTTGGTAACTGCCACTGTTGAACCACTTGTTGATTTTGAAATGTGTCCCTAAATTTCAAGGACACCATTCTTGCTTTCTCAACTCAATCATTTGCCAGTATTCTTTCAACCTCTATTACAGTTCTTCATCCTCGACGTACAAATTAGTGGTTAGTGTTGTTAAGGACAAGTAGTCTCTCTCAATTGGTGGTGTGTGTGCGTTGCTCTATTGGGGGGGGGGGTTGTTTCATTGGTGAACTGGTACATAATCATCTCTTGTAAAAAAAATCATGGTCCCAGTTGCTGCCTCCAATGTTCACGGTTGGAGTTATGCATAGCGATTCAGGTTCATAATCAAATAGCTGCATTAAGTAGTTTGATTTTTTTTAAGAAAAAGCCCTACCATCGATGAGTTTGTGAAATAATGGTTTAAAAATATAATTTGATGAGTAGGCACACAAATACAATATCACGCAGGTACATTTGTCTCTAACTTTGCCCGAGATACAGTGAACTATTTCCTTCCTACTATAAGGTATTCATCTGTTGATTGGGTAAAATATGTATCTTCATTTACTAGGAAGGAGATTATTTGCATGCATCTCTACCTTCTACTATGTCAAACTAGAGTTTTTCCTTCTTCAGTAGATTATGGTTCATGAGAGCTTTTAGCTGGTTACTGTGTACCTTCGTTGCATGTGATCTGTCATACAAATATGGTATTAATGGATTTTAGTGTTTGTCGATTGTGTCATTTTTTTATCATATGCGAAGTTAGTGAGTTGTGTAGTATACCTTAACGTCGCACAACATATTGTCCACCTCAATCGGCTGCATGGGGCTAACATGTTCATTTACTGTTCTTCTATTTCTCTCTGATTCATCATAATCATTTTTTTTTAATTGATGGTGGTTAATTTTTATTTTCATAATCATAACGGACATTGGCAGCCTTTTGCATTCTATTTCATTTGAAGAAATAAGCAATGCTATGTTGGAGAATTGTGTAAGACTTATGGATATGGAAATTTGAATAGTGTACCTCTTTTGGATCAATCATGAGTTGAAGTGTCTGTATGTTTGTCATCGCCAGTTGTTTGTTCAGTCTGAGAAATTTTGGATCGCTAATTTCCCTTCCTTTTATTGGGGCCTAATGGTTGTTGTCTCGCACAACCAGTTCTGAATAGAAAACCAATTTAGCACATTTACAGTGAAGTAATATTTAGAATGCATAATAGAATTACAGTTGTTGGTCTTACCAAAAGAGAAATCACACACCCTGTAATTGTACCAAGCTTGCTGAAGTTCTCAATCATTGACCCTACTAGGATTTAAAGAACTGTTGCTGCCCATGCATAACTTGCCATTTTTTCTAAGTTCTCTATGTAGTCGATGAAAAACTAGCCAATTGAGTTTCTTGTGTTGCAAAAGAATAATGTGGTGCAAAATTACATTGCCACTAGCCACACAAAATCCTATTGATCACTTGTTTGCATTCCTTGTACTGCCTTCCTTGTAACATTTTTCACCATTTTTTTTCATGATTCTATGTGCGTTTGCAAAATACCTTTATGTGAAAGTGTTTTGGAACTTTTTCTTCTGGTTTAGGTTTATTTCCTCACCTTTGTTTGGCAGTCTGAAAATGTTAACAATGTCAGACGCCTTAAATTTTTCTACATTCTTTCTAGTATAAACTTTTTGATGTTGAGGATTGAAATGCTAGATTATATTGGTGATATCATGCTTGGAATTTTTGTACAAAATTTCAAATACTAGTCCGTTGTAGTATGATTCGAACAGACCCCGAAATGGTGTTGGTTTCATTAACTATATATGATGTGTGCTTATCAGAGGCTTGATTTCTTTCATCACATTGATGAAAGACAGTAGATTGGACCTAAACTGGTTGGTCGAAGACTTCTTAGGTGCTCTGTTTTGGCGACATGGTTTAATCTGTATAATTTTTAAAATGTTTCAAAAGATGTAACTAATATATCTAACAGGTACATATAATTCTCAAAACATTATCGTAACAAATTAATCTACAATAAGTGACACCTGGCAATGATAGGTACACGAGATTCTGCTTTAGGTACATGCGAATAACATTTAAATAGAATGGGGAAGAAGCTATCTACGATCCATGTTTCTATTACAGGTACTTTACAAAGACCAGAGCACATAATTTACATGTTTCATTGTGAATTTATTGCAATGAAACCCTAGTTTACATGAAAAAAGGATTCTAATCATGAGGTCGTTCAAGTACATAAGATAGGCACAATAAATTGATGAGGAATCTATCTACATATACATTAGTATAACAAAGAAATTACAAAAAATAGAGTCAAACAAGATGTTTGCATTAGTTATGGATTGAATTTTATTGCATGAGACTAGAGGTGGCAATCTTAACCCATTAACCCGCCCAACCCGCTCAACCCGCCCATAAATAAATGGGTTGGGTAGATATATTAATTAATATGGGTTCTAAATGGGTTGGGTAATATGATTCATTTTAATTAAGTGAGTTAATATGGATTACAAATGAGTATCTATTGGGTTGAGTATTTATTTTTTTATTAAATAACACAAGTAATAAAATTAAATAAATATATTAATATACCAAAAAATACGCACACTATTACACCATAAAATACACACATATACACTAATGCACTAAAACATACACATACTAGTACACTAAAAACACACACACACACACTAATACACCACCAATGACCCACGAATCACGCCCGACCCATGGGTCAACCCATGACCAATAGGTTGACCCATAACCACGACCCATAAGTTGATATGTGACCCATAATCCATGGGTCGACCCACAATCCATGGTTTGACCCATAACCCACGGGTCACCCATTATGTGTATTTGTTTATTAATTGTGTTTTAGTTTTTATGCTAATATATGTGTGTATATTTTTTGTATATTAATGTGTATTATAATGTATTAGTGTGTATATTTTTAATGTATTAATTTGTGTGTGTTTTGGTGTATTAGTGTGTGTGTGTATATTTATATTTTCAAGTACTACTAATGTGTGTGTTTTGGTGTACTAATGTGTCTATTAACAATTGTAATTACTTTATGAGTTAATTGGTTTAACCCAACCCATTATAGCACATTTACTATGTGAGTAAAAAATGGATTGGATTTATTTTAGTCCAATCCAATTTAACCCAACTCATAACCAACCCAACCCACCAATTTACCACCCCTACATGAGACCCTAATTTCAGTTCACAAAATATCGAATGGAAGGCATAATAGATTGTGTTAATGTGTAGGTACATTCACAATGTAGTGAAACCCTACGTGTTATTCATTATCTATAGTGTTATTCATGTTATATTGTGAATTTTATTGAAATGAAACCCTTGTTTACATGAAAAAAGATTTCTAATCCTTGTTATTGTCTAGGTACATAAGATACGCACAATAAATTGAAGGAAAATTTATCTACAAAGACATTAGTATGAGAGCTACATTACAAAAACCAGAGCCAAAAAAAGATGTATGCAGCAACTATGGTTTGAATTTTATTGCACTACAAGAAATTTGATTTCAACAACGAGCTTTGATGACGAATAGTAAAATTAGTTGTCAAAAAGTGATTTTCGGCGACTATTTCAAATATTTCTTGTGAAAAACCTTTATATGATGTTTTTGGTGACGCGGGGATGTAGGGGGACTGGGCTATCCCGCATCGAATAGCTTTGGGTGTGTGTGTTAATATAAAAGTCTTTCCTAACTCTGAACCTATTAGGTTCAGTAGTTAAGATTTGATAAAAAAATAATAATTATTCTTATATTAAAACGACGACATTTTGAAATGAAGGAACAAAAAATCTACCTTTCAAAACGATGTCTTTTTGAACCCTAGATCAATACTCCCCTCTTGCCTCATCTTCAACCATTCGACGAAACTTTTTCTGCGTCATCCTACGTGTCACGGGGTAACAACTCGTTTTTCTTTTTGAGGCTACCTGTGAAGGCGTTGCCGCTGCAACTAGCCACACAATCTTAAGAACAAGGGACATAAACTCACACAGAAGGCACACACGAATTTACTGGGACAACACTCCCAAACCTTATATATTTAACTCAACAATTTAAAAGGAACTCTCAAAGTCAGAACACTCTCTCTGCCCTTACAAAATACCCAAGCACCCTTATTTATACACAGAGTATGACAGATGAAACCCCTATCTACCAAAGGGTAGTTACACACATTCTGCTATTTCCTAGTAGACTTGGTCAGCAAGACTGCTCTCTGTGCGACACCTGGCAGGCAGTTCCATCCATTCAACATCTGATATGGAACTGCCCCTTATCAGCATGTATCTGGACCAGATTCTGGCTAGGAACACCCAGAACTTCTTCCCACAGACTAGACCTTGTTCAGCAACTGCCTTGACTGAGTCACAACATCCTCCTGGTCACATGCATTGCAGTCATGTGCCAGTCATGTGTCCACGTTCAGCAACTAGCCTTGCTTCACGAACTATTGTTCATACTGGGTTCAACCCATGCCATGCAATCCGAAGCTATGCACCGACATTGCTTCAATTAAGCCTAACTCGTGCTGCCATGCTCAGCTGGGTGGTCTCATGCTGCCACAGTCCGCATCAATCTGTCGAACCACTTAGCCGCATCACTTTGATTCTCACTCATGGTTTGCCTTAGTGCAACGTGCCACCAAGACCGACATTATGCACCCAAGTTAGTTAGGGTGTGACAAGCCACCCCCACCTGAAGTATCCAACGACCTCGTTGGAATAAAGTCGTGGTACTGTTTGATGATATCCTTGAACTGCCACAATGTCGTCTCTTTCACCCAAGTGGCCAATTCCGGTGTTTTCACTTTTCACTTAACTAGGTAATGAGTTCTTTCATTTTTTTTACTCATTTCCTCTGTCTTGTGGTCAAGGATAGCTTTTGCTATCTCTATGAATGGCTTCCTGATTGTTGGAGGAGCCCGACGCCGAACATATCTATCAGGATCTACTGGTTCCTCCACGTATGGCTTCAAGAAGGCAACATGGAACACTAGATGAAGCTTGAGACAACTTGGAAGATCCAGTATATAAACCAACCTGTCAATCCTTCTGTGATAAGGAAAAGACCGTCATAGCGCTAGATCAGTCCCTTATGTGCAGACTTTCGAGTGATCTTCTTCTAGATTGGTGGTGTTAACTTCAGCATCACTTTGTCACCCACTTCGAACTCTACTACTCTCCTTTTCTCATCTACCCACTTCTTCATCCTCTTTACTGCCTTAGTCAAGTAGTCCTTTGCCTCGTCGATCCTTTCCTGATTGGCCCGAGCGAAGTGGTATGCTATAGGACATCTCCCTTGGGACTTCTGCTTGGCAACTTTGTGGGGAGTAAGAGGTTGTTGACCAGTTGCCACTTCGAATGGGCTCATTTCAGTGGAAGAGCTTTGCTGTAGATTATAGTTGAATGGGGCGACATCAAGTAAATCTACCCAATTTTTCTGGTTCGCAGTGACATAGTGCCTGAGATATTCCTCCAACATCGCATTAACCCGCTCAGTCTGACCATTTGTTTGCGGATGATTGCTGGTAGAAAGGTTGAGTTGTGTGCCCAACAACTCGAACAAGGCCGTCCAAAACCTAGCCAGTAAAATGCGTGTCTCTGTCGCTGACTATATCAAGCGAAAGACCTCAAAGCCTCACTATATGCTTAAGGAATAGCTGAGCAGTAACTTTGGCAGAACATACTTTTGGAGCTGCAACGAATGTGGTATACTTTGAAAATCTATCTACAACCACAAATATCGAAGTAAAATCATTCACCTTCGGCAAGCCATTGATGAAGTCCATGGACACACTCTGCCAAGGTTTGTTGGGAATGGGGACAGGCTCCGACGTTCCTTCCATCTTCTTCCTTTCTGTTTTGTCCTGCTAGCACACCAGACAAGTGCGCACATACAGCTCAACATATGCTTTCATACGAGGCCAATAATAGCTTTTCGATAGCAAGGCAAGGGTTCGTTCCTGCTCTGGATGCCTTGACCATCGAGCATCATGAGTTTCTTTCAGCAACAGTGGTCGAAGTCCGTCTGACTTCAGAACGTAGGGCCTCCTTCCTTTGGCGTAGAGTATACTATCCTCTACCCAAAACTGTCGAGTCACCCTTTCATGAACCTGCTTTAGCAACAAACTGGTCACTAGATCATCCTTTGTTTGATCCTGAATTCTTTGTAGTATATCTCCTGCAATCTGGCTAAGTGCAACCATCATCCCATCAGCAATTGAAATTCGGCTAAGAGCATCAGCAACTTGATTTGCACTGTCAGGTTTGTACTGCAACGTGTAAGAAAATCCTGCCATCTTGCTTGTTTCGGTGTCAGCTTCTTCATGGAATTGAAGCAGCTGGTAGCAACATTGTCTGTCAGCACAAGGAAATGCTTTCCCAACAGGTAATGCCTCCATGCATTGATGTAGTGAATGACTGTTGTCATCTCCTTCTCGTGCACTGAATACCGCCTCTCGGTATCGTTCAACTTCCTGCTTTCAAATGCCATTGGGTGACCATTCTGCACCAGCACCCCTCCAAGAGCAAAGTCTGATGCATCTGTATGGACTTCAAAAGGTAAATCAAATTTAGGTAAGATAAAATTGGGCTAGTCGTCACCACCGTCTTCATTTGATCGAATGTCTCCTGGCATTCATAGGACCAGTTCCAAGTCATATCCTTCCCCTGAAGATCTGTTAACACAGCAACCTTCTTTGAATAATTCTTCACGAATTTTCGATAATAGTTCGCCAAACCAAGGAAAGACCTCAATTCTGTAACCTTAGTAGGGACAGGCCAGTCAGTAATGACCTCAACTTTCTTCGGGTCCATCTTCACCACACCCGCATAAATAATATGCCCAAGAAATGAGATTTCCTTCTAGGCAAATTCACATTTTTCTGGTTTAAGATACAACTGTGTTTCCCTCAACTTTGTCAAAGCCAACCTGAGGTGCTCAACATGTTCCTCAAGAGTCTGGCTATAAACAACTATATCATCCAGATAAATCACCATAAAGCGGTCCAAGTATTCCCGGAATATGTTGGTTATCAAGTTGCAGAATGTAGGAGGGGCATTGGTTAAGCCGAAAGGCATAACTAAAAACTCATATGAACCGTACCTTGTTACACAAACGGTTTTTGCCTTATCTCCTTCAGCAATTCTGACTTGATGATATCCCAGCCGCAGGTCCATCTTGGTGAAGAAGACTGTTTTCCCCAGTCTGTCAAATAATTCATCAACAAGTGGGACTGGATAATTGTTCTTGACAGTAACTTTGTTGAGGGCTCTGTAATCTACACAAAGCCGTAAGAATCCATCCTTTTTTTCGGAAACAACACGGGGGCTCCATAGGGGGCCTTGGACGGTCTAACGAACCCAATGTCCAATAGATCACCAAGCTGTCTCCTTAGCTCTGCCAACTTTGATGGAGACATCTAATAAGGAGCCTGTGCTGGGACTTTTACCCCTGGAATCAACTCGATGGCATGATCAATCTCTCGTCTTGGTGGTAATCTTGTTGGCATTTCATTTGGTGCCACATCCTTGAATTCAACCAGCAATTGTTGTGCTATTTCAGGGACTTGCAATGCTTTGGACTCCTCTTCCTCAAACAGAACAGCCAAGTAGGTTGCTTCTCCTCTTCGCAAGCCATCTTTCACTTGCAAGGCAGACAACATCTCACCTGAAGACTTGGACTTGGTGAGGGGAACAAAACAGGGACTGGGTATGTCCATTATGAACATCCCATGCAAATGAGGCATCATAGACACCTTTGCTTTGTAAGAAACTCCAACCCAAGGATTACATGAAAATCATCTAGAGGGACCGCCATAAAGTCGCATGGTCCTTGCCAATCACCTACTTTCAACGGGACTTCTCTAGCAACGCCATCGACTGGCTTTGCTTTTGATTTAACGACTTTGATCTGGCTAGAGTTTTTCACCGAGGCTAGACCGAGTCGTTGCACCTCACGATCAAAAACAAAATTATGGGTTGCACCTGTATCAACCATCGCTTGGATAACCACATTGTTCTAATAGAACTGCACAAACATCAGTCCTTTCCATGCCACCATCTCCTCTTTACGGATTGTATTAAGGAGTTGCAACGGATTGACTCGTGTTGGTTCATCTGAACAGTTAGTATCCTCAGCCATGTGGGCATTGAGTTTCTCCTTCTGAGGGCAATTCCTAGCCCGATGAGGACCATTACATATAAAACAGCCTGAGTCAGCACCTCCTTTTGATGCAGAGGGTCTGTCAGTCTGTTTTTCTTTGTTGGCTAACTTCTCAGCATGCTTTTTCTGCTTGTCCTTCTTGGGGAACTTGGCTTTTCATTTTGACTCCTTCTCTGGAGGGTTAGCTTGCGTCTTGTAATCAACAAGTGCATCTGTTGCGGACATAGCAGCGGGTAAATCCATCATCTCTTACCGACGAAGTTCAGCCTAAGCCCAAGTTTGAAGAACAGACATGAAATTGAAAAGTTTATCCTCCTCCGACATATTTTTGATATCAAGCATCAGAGACGAGAATTATTTCACGTACTCCCTCACAGTGCTTGTATGTCGAAGTTTCCTTAGAGCATCACGAGTTTGCTAAGCTGTATTGCTTGGAAGAAATTGCTCTTTCATTTCAACGAACAGAGCATCTCAAGTAGTAATTTGAGGACGAGACTTGTCCTCTAATCGTGTTTGCCACCATAATTTAGCATCACCAGTCAGGTACATGCTAGTGACATCTACCTTCTCAGCATCCGGTGTATGGACTGCTTTAAAGTAGTGCCCCAATCCCACAAGAAGTTCTTGAGCTCTTTAGCATTACGACTACCTGTGAAAGGCTTAGGGTCAGGCACCTTTGCTTTCTGCGTCTTTTCACCACCAGAAGCCATGGAAGCATTATGCAGTGCTTTCTTGAGTAGAGAAACATCTGTCTCGAGGGAATTCAGTCTTTCCCCCATATCATCGGTCCATGTGGAAACCGTGGTTAGCACATCAACAACTTCATTCTTCAACTGGCTGAAGTGATCAGATTCAACCTTCTGAAGTTGTTCTTGGGCCACCCGCATTTCCTCAAACCGTTGGTACAATAACTCAAGTTGTACAGAAAGAGCCACAACATCGCTGGATTGTGGAGTACTAACCAATTTCTTCGAACGTGCCACCCTTTCCTTCAAATCAACATTCGTTCCGCCAGCCATTGTTGATCTTTCTGCCAAAACCAACACTCTGATACCAAACTGTAACGGGATAACAACTCATTTTTCTTTTCGAGGCTACCTGTGAAGGTGTTGCCACTGCAACCAGCCACACAATCTGAAGAACAAGGGACAGAAACTCACACAGAAGGCACACACGAATTTACTGGGACAACACTCCCAAACCTTATATATTGAACTCAACAATTTACAAGGAACTCTCGAAGCTAGAACATTCTCTCTGCCCTTACAGAATGCCCAAGCACCCCTATTTATACACAGAGTATGACAGATGACACCCCCATCTGCCAAAGAGTAGTTACACACATTCTGTTATTCTCTAGCAAACATGGTCAGCAAGACTGTTCTCTGTGCAACACCTGTCAGGCAGTTCCATTCACTCAGCATCTGATATGTAACTGCCCCTTATCAGCATGTATATAGACCAGATTCTGGCTAGGAACACCCAGAATTGCTTCTCACAGACTAGGCCTTGTTCAGCAACTACCTTGACTGAGTCTCAACATCCTCCTAGTCACATGCATTGCAGCCATGTGTCCACATTCAGCAGCCAGCCTTGCTTCACGAACCATTGTGCATGCTGGGTTCAACCCATGTCATGTAATCTGAAGCTATGCACCGACATTGCTTCAATTGAGCCCAACACGTACTGCCATGCTCAGTCGGGTGGTCTCATGCTGTCACAATCTGCATCAATCTGTCGAACCACTTAGCTGCATCACCTTGATTCCCACTCATGGTCTACCTTGGTGCAAGGTGCCACCAAGACCGACATTATGCACCCAAGTTAGTTAGGTTGTGACACTACGTCTCTACCGAAGCTTCACACTAGCATTGCCATCGAAAACATCCTCTGTGAGTTCTTTTTCTCTCTCTCTCTCTCTATATATATCTCCCTCCCTTTTCCCCTCTCTTTAATGGACTCGTCTCTATCATAGCATAGAACACACTCTTCTATTTCTTCTTCTCACCCATCGACCCCATGGAGTACCTCACCGACAAACCCACTGTCTAGGTAGCTTCTCTTACTCTCTCTTGTCTCTCTCTCCATAGACACACATAAACATTCTCCCCTTTGTGCAAAAACACATACCTCCCAACCACACCGTCTTTGGACACAACACTCACACACACCGCTTCCCTCTATGCGTGCGCTTGCACGCATACACACACGTCTAATGTGCACACTCACCCAAAGATTTTGTTTGTGTACACACACTCATTAGGTAACACTCACCAAATGTTTGACCAAATTCCTCCAAAGCCCCAACTCAAAAATTGTAAACATATTTCCATTACATATTTGGATTGTTTTGGTTTAAGTGTTCTTCATCAGATTGGGCTTTTTGATTTCATGTAGGTGTCAAGTTTGAGCTTATAATGGATTTGGTAGTTTTGTAGGATTAGAAGTTCCAGTTTTTCAGAAGGTAGGAATTAGAGTAAGAGATTACCAGTAGCGAAGGCTTATTTTGGTTTCTTGTTAATTGCTTCAATTGGTCAAATTCTTGTCATTCATCAACTTTATGTTTGGACAATGACTTTCTCTTTTGCCCATATTTCTGATGATGATGGGCTGAGAAGGAACAACATTGTATTTCTATTAGTCATCTTTAAATTCTTATAGGAATTGGAGGTGATGGATACTGTGAAATCTGTTCAACTGGCTATAAGTGGTCTCTTGGGCTAAAAATGTTAAGTATAATTAAATGGGAGAGTAGGAAATAAAGGAAAATTTCTAAGGAGTACGACGTTTTGGTGCCTTCACAAGGCGTTTTTCTGGATTTGTTAGATTCGTATGTGGTTCAAGGGGAGGAGCGCTTCAACTGGGTGAGTTGATTTTTTTTCTAGATTGTCCATCCTGATTTTTCAGTATCCCATGTGATCCTCTAGATTCTCCTTTTTTTGGTATAACACTCAATTATTGTTGTGTAATTTTTTTATTTGTGCAAACTAGGTATCTTAATCGAGATTTGAGAACATAAGGCACGGAGGATTTTAGTTTCTATTTTATCACCTGCAGTCATCTGGGTTTTTTTATTTTGCTAGAATGGTTAAATAGTGTTTCTTTCCTATAGTTAATCTCAATGTAAAGTCTTATATTTATGTGCATTTTAAATTTCTACCCACCAAAACCCATGATACAAAAGTTCGTGCAAGTGTTTTTTGGGAGGTTTAATTAATGGTCAAGTCCTAATTTCCCTAAACCCCTAAGGATGAGAAGTCATAGTTAGTGAAGCTATAACCATAAAGTTTGTAGGTAGAAAGAACATCTTAATCTTTGAATATTTAGATTGAGTGGTTTGGTTTTTTTTTTTGGTTTGTTATGTACATGCAGGAAACAATCATAGGACATTTTGTCAATTCGAGCTTGAAAGTGTATTTACAAACTATGAGAACATATATATATATATTTATATGTGTGAAAGTCGAAAAAGACTTTTGTTATGCTCAATTTCATAAATAGTATTATCAATTGATTGAGCTAATTGTACAGATGGGTGAGGGTTTGTTGTAAGATGCCAAAGAACGAAAATTGGGTATTCAGCATTTGTTTGAAGTTTTAAGATCCCCTTGCTCGGTACCTGTTATTTTCTCATTCATTTATCTGCTACGAACATTATCACTTTTGTTCGCCTCCCTGATAAATTTATCTAGTCTGTGATAATTATTACTTTTCTCTATTCTGATTTCTTAACTTTTAGATAATTGACAACAATGATATGAGCATAGCATGATTTGTATTATGAAAAGTGGTGCAAAGTTGCTGCTGGTCAACCATCATTCTACTTGTAAGAAAAGCTTGCTTTGGGTTTTTAAATTCTAGTTTTGTGTTGGAAGTGAGATTCTAAATAACAAGTCCAAACTCTCTGTATGAGAAGCTATGAAAATATGTTCATTATGTATTGAATTATATTAGGGTCTTCAAATTTTTGATGACCCAAGTGTTGTAATGCATAGCAGGATAGCAAGCTTGTGGAATCTCAAGTCAGATTATGATCAATAGGATTGAGCTTTTGATTGTCAAACATAATTATCTTAATTCCCATATGATGCATACTAAAATTTATAATTTCTTGGAGTTCATTTTTATATTCTTTCTCTAGAGATTGAGTAATGCTTAGCTATCCACTAAAGGTATTTGGTTGTTTAATTAATGGTTAAGGTGACAATATACGAGTTTGATGCATTTGGTTGTACTATAGAAGGATGGTACTGCTGACTTCATGTGCAAGCTAAAAGGACTTTCTGATATGAGATTGTGAGTAGCTTAAACAACACTTATCTCTAGCAAATGCCCCTGTGTGTTCATGAGAAGCATGTTCTAACTTTCAAATTCTTCTTTCTTTGTTTCTTTTTATTTAGACAAACAATTGTGATAACATGATTTTTCTTTTTCTTATCGTTTCTATTACAAGGATGCAACAATCCTAATTATTTGGAAAATCAATTTTGCTTCATTCTCATTTTCACCCTTTTGCTTGATTTCTGGTGGTTGCAAAGAAGAAAATGTAGATGGTTATTGTGGAATATTTTCAATTTTAAGGAACAATAGTGTATCCGAACATCCAATGTAGCTTTTAGTCGTGATTTGGACATGATTATTCATGTAGCTGATGTATAAGCCAGTCTTTAAGTGAGTAGAATAAGTATATATTTATTTTGTACGTTGCTTAAATAAAAAAAGATACAATTTTGATTATGTTTCAACTTCACTTTTGGTTGTGGGTGTTTATGAATAAGGATGTTATTGTTGAAAACTAGTTAACAGGGATGCAACGAGGTTATTAAATGTGCATATTCTGCACTTATCACATCCCCCAGCTTGAGTTTTGCTAGTCTCTAGCAAATCTTATTCCAAAAAAATAAATAAAATACAAAAATAACACTTCCTTTAATGTTAATCATTTCATGCACTAAATCGAAATGCTCAGATCAAATTGCAATTAGACAAATGAATTCGAGGCAAAGTTAACACAACATGATATTCTTTCATTCGTAACATTTCATTGATTATGAAGAACACAAATAGAAAATGACCTATTTACCTAGAGAGTCTTCTACTAGGCATACCATTCCTATCCTAACATGTTCCCGTTCTAAGAATCCAAAAACCCCTATACAACAACAAAACAGGGAAAACAAGTGGTCTCTCTCTCTCTCGCTCGCTCGCTTACTCTTTATCATCATCATCATCATCATTTTTTCGGGAGGGGAGGGGGAGGGGGAGAGAGACTTGAACCATTGGCTTCAAAAAGACAAAGTCTTCACAAGGTAAGAAATACAATTGAACCAAATACTCGTTGGTATCATCATCATCATCATCATCATTATCACTACCATCATCATCCTCATCATCCTCAGACTGCAACATTAAGAACAGTCGAGATGGATAAGGAATATGGCTAGAGAACATTGCTTGTCCTAGGCATCGATGGTGGAACATCTGATGCGGCAGTTGGTGGTGGTGCCATTTCAAGGATAGGTTCTCCAAGGAATGTCTACTCAAAAATCCTCTTCATCATTAATCTCAATAGTTGTAGAGTTCCCTCGAAATCATCCAATCTCCCCTCGATCCTAGCCAACCGCTGGGAAATAGTCATAGGTGAGGTGGATGCAGATGGCCAGACGTAGATGGCCTAGACATAAATGGCTCAACTCTCTACTCTCCTAGCTTGGATCCCCAGTCATAGCCTTCCTCTTCTTGCTACTCGGTGTACCTATCGAGCCAAACTCAGGTGGGAGTATCACATCACTGGGGAAGACTTTGATCTTGCTTTGAAGACAAATCTTGGTGACCAAGTGGGCATAAGGCAAATTTGCCCTAGGCTTCGTGGCTTGGACGTAATCCTTCATTACCTCCCAAATCATCAAGGCAATGTCCATCTGAGAGCTGGCCATGAACTCATAGATGAGGGTCATCTTTTCTCCCTCTGGCTTCTTCTTCGCTCCTCGAGGTAGGATATTGTAATGAAAGACCTTGTGCATCACTCCAGAAGCATGCTTAAGGCCCCCGACTTGGATCTTGCCATTATATTGTACAGGGTCCTTGTACATCAAGCATGCATACTCATGGAGTTGTTTCTTTCCTTAAGTTCCATGGGGATAGACGACTCTATTCAGAGAAGGCCTTTGTTATTGTAGTGCCTCAACAATGACCGCTAAGGTGACATCAATTCATTTTCCCCACACATTGGTCTTCAAAAGTTCTAACTCAATATCCACCAATTTTTGATAAAATTCCCGACAATAAGGGAGCACCTAGCCCTTCACATCTGGAAACCAAAAGTGTAGGCCATGGCTCTCAATGGCCCTAACAACGGCATCATCCGGCCCAAAGGTGGGTCTATCAACCTGACGCTTGCACGTCACTTTTTCACCTCGATGCTTTCTGCATGGGTGTCATTTTTTTGTTTCTTCCTTTATTCCCCACCACTTGGGCTCGTTTCACTCACTCTCCTCTGAGACCCTGTGCCCACTTGTTTCATTGGGGCGAGGCCCGCTTGTTTTGTGCGAGCCATCAAAGAAAAAATAACCCAGGAGCAAAGAATGGGAGAACCACTCTTAAATCAAAGAGAAAAAGTCAAAATGTGGAGAATGAGACTTACCAAACCATGCCAAGAACACTAGATTCAAGCCTTGAGTGAAGAAATGGAGAATTTTGATAGATGCCCAAGAGTTTTTGGATTGTTTGGAGGGTTTCTATAGAGAGGGGAGGGAGGTTGAGAGGAATGAAATGAAATCCGAAATATCCCCCTTTTAAAACCTTCAATTTTGCAATTTAGGGCACGAGGTATCGGTACCTCGTCAAGCAGTGTGTAATGACCATGCAATTTTAAACACATTATTCAAAAACATCCACATCCATTTTTTCTATCCAAAATTAGCTTTGATTCAATTCTCACCAAGGGTTTTCTCTCATAGTGAATCATTCTTCAGTTATAGTGACTTTCCCTTAATGTTTATATGTGAGGTAGAATCTTGTATTCAAAACGACGGATAACTCACATATAATTCCAATTTGAAAAGCACATAAACAATTGAAATGACTTTGACACAATCTCATGAATGAAATGTTAGGGAAATTTAGAATAGTGTCATTCACTTCTCTTTTCCTTTAAAATGCACTTTTGCCATGTATCCCTGAGATCAAAAAAGACTCTTCTTCGGTTATAATGTGGCCTAGGACAAGGGCTAAGAGAAATGAAGGATAAAAGGAATTTAAAGTGAATTATCTCGAGAATATGGTATTGAAGTTACAATTCACCTTTTTGGTGCATCATTCATTTTTTCCAATCCCTTTTCATTTTACTTCCATCTTTTCTTTTCTTTTTCTTTGCCTTTTGCTTTTGCCATCTTTGCCCCTATTTTTCATCTCTTTTTTTTCTTTCTTTTTCTCTTTACTTTTGCCTACCTTTTTTTCATGCCATGCTTACATCTTCCCGTAGTTTCATTTCCCACATCACATTCCCTTCTTCAACAAAATCATTACTCATATCTAGATATCCAAGGTAGGGTGAAAATATTCCACATGGCTTGGTCAAAGATGTGAGTAAGGAAACAAAATTTATTCATTTGTGGCTCAATCATGGCAACTAGTGACAATATTTAAAAAGAAAGGCTAAGGCTCAAAGTTGATCAAAGAAGGCCTAAAAGCATTTCTTGGAGATACATGACTAAGTAATGTTATGCATTTCAGATCAGGTTAGTTAACTATCCTTTTTATGCATTTCAGATCAAGTTAGTTAACTATCCTTTTGCACACTAATCAAAGCAAGAAAGATGAGATTATTGAACAAAATTGAATTTGAAAGATTTTTGTTTTGAGTACATGCAACTTAACCCTCCATAAAGGATGGTACAATGGCTCACACGGGTACTTCGTTCATCTCTGCTATTTATTTCAAGCTCTTAAGATGTGAATCTCCTTTGATAAGTTGCAAAAAATTACACCTTTGTGGTGCACTTTGGTTGAGTTTGACTGAAGGCATGCATGTGTTTCTTAAGTGTACGGTGGTGTACCCATATGCTCAAGTTCTAGGTCCAGCAAACACAGGTCCCAAAAACAGTTAGGAGGAGAAAAAATATTTCAGTATTGGATTTTTTGTATATTTTTTCAAAAAATTTTAAAAATTCATCAAATTTTTGCAACTTATCATCAACAAAATGGTGTATCATACAAATGGTGCATCTCACCACAAAATAATATTATCAAAAAAAAAAATGGTGCATCAAGCATTGTCTTCAATGCAACAAAAAAAAAAAGGATTGCGATAAGATGATATAAATTTAAAGGCAAGAAGGGTAAGAGAACACCTCGCAATGAGCTTTAACAAAAACACCACTAGCTGCAAGCATAGAAAAAGAACACTATGTACAATGGAAAATAAGTGAACAATTTAACTAGTAGTAAAGTAGAAAGAGAAACAATTGTACACTAACATATACTTGAAAAATTATGCCTCAACAAGATTCGGGTAGACCGGATCAACCAACTGCTCCTCGACTTCCTGAAGTTCAAAACTCTCAAAGAATGGTTTAAGTCTTTAGTCATTGACCTTAAATGTCTTACCATCCTCAGGATTTTCTACATCTACAGCTCCATACGGGTAGGCCACTTTGACAATATAGGGGTCATCCCATCTCGATCGAAGTTTTCCTTAAAAAATGGAGAGATGAGAATTATACAAGAGCATTTTTTGGCCAGGCTCAAATGTTTTCCTCACAGTGAATTTGTCATGAAAAATTTTAGCCATTTCTATGTGAATTCTAGAGCTCTCATATGCAACCTTGTGAATTTTCTCCAATTCATTTATCTCCAACTTCCTATGATCCCCATCTAGTTCTAGATTGAAATTCAAAGTTTTTATGACTCAATATGCCTTGTACTCAATCTCCACCCGCAAATGACTGGCCTTGGCATAGACTAATCTACAGAGAGACAAACTAAGAATGGTCTTATAAGCGGTGCGGTAAGACCATAAGACATTAGTCAATCTAAGTGACCAATCCTTTCAGTTTGAGTTATCTGTCTTCTCAAGTATGCTCTTGATCTCTCTATTGGCCAACTAGGCTTGGTCATTAGTTTGTGAGTTATAAGCGGTGGACACCTTGTGTGTTATGTCATATTTATGCATCAAAGAAGTAAATGATTTATTGCAGAAATGTGAACCATCGTCACTTATCATTGCTCGAGGCATCCCAAATCTAAACAAAATATCTTCTTTTAAGAACTTGACCACAACCCAATGGTCGTTGGTCTTGGCTGGGAATAACTCTACCCACTTGGACATGTAATTGACTCCTTGGAGTATGTAAAGGTAGTCATAAGACATAGAGAATGGACCCATAAAATCGATGCTCTAACAATTAAAAATTTCAATGACAAGAATGAGAGAAAGGAGCATCATGTTTTTGTGGGTCACACTCCCTAGCCTTTGACACCTATCACTTGCTTGCAAAATGAAACACAATCTTTAAACAATGTTGGCCAATAAAAACCACTTCGTAAAATCTTCGTTGAAGTCTTTTAGAAAAGAAGTGCCTGCCATATGCTTTTGAATGGCAGAAAGAAAGGAAATCCCGTTGTTCATTTTTTGGTACGCATCTCCTCATAACTTGGTCAGTGCAATACTTGAACAGGTATGAATTGTCAAAGTAAAAGTACTTTACATCAGCAATGAATCTTCTCTTATCTTTCAGGCTCCAATGTGGGGGCATTAGTCATGTGGCAAGAAAATTATAAATGTCAACATACCATGGACAAACTGAGTGGATAGAAAATAAATGCTCATCTAGGAAAAGTCAAGGATAGGGATGTGCTATTTGGTGTCTTGGACAACAAGTCGTAATAAATGGTCCACCACCATATTCTTAATTCATTTCTTGTCTTTGATTATCAAATGAAATTCTTGGAGGATGATCCACCTAATGAGTTCGTTTTGGCATCCTTCTTAGACAACATATACTTCAAAGTAGAGTGATCAGTATAGACTACAATAGGTGTACCAATGATGTATGACCTGAATTTATCCAAAACAAACACTACAGCTAGCAACTCCTTCTCGGTGGTGGTATAGTTAATTTGAGCTTCATTTAAGGTTTTGCTAGCATAGTATATGACCTGAGGCTTTTTATATTCCCTTTGACCTAACACTACACCGACCACATAATCACTCGAGTCGAACATGAAATGACACCATGAAACATCCCTTGAGTCACCATGAAATGACACTTCTCTCAGTTAAGCACCAAGTTCTTTTCTTCACATTACTCCAACACTCTCCAAATTTTTTAAACATCCTTTAAAAGAGTCCCCAAACACCAAGAAGTCGTCTGTGAAAGCCCTCATAATCTTTCCACCATGTCACTGAGTATCCTCATCATACACCTTTGAATAGTCCCGGGGGTATTGCATAGCCCAAACGGCATTCGATAATAGGCATATGTTCTGAACGGGCACGTGAATGTGGTCTTCTTTTGATCCTCTAGTGCGATTTCTATTTGATTACAGCCTGAGTAGCCATCTAAGAAGTAGTAGAAAAGATGTCCTATTAGCCATTCCAACACTTGATCAAGAAATGGTAGTGAAAAATGATCCTTACGAGTGCATGAGTTAAGCTTTCGGTAGTCTATGCAAACTCTCCGACTGATAACCACCCGTATTGGGATCAACTCATTCTCCTTAGTGGCTACCACCACTATTCTTCTGTGAGTGCAAATGAGAGGGCTAATTGCCTTGTTGTCTTCAAGATATATTATGTGAGTCTCTTCTTCATTTCTTAAAATAGCTTTGGGTGAAACCTTAGGTAAAATGATTTTGTCAATTTCCTTTACACTCCTAAGAGTGGTGAAGCCTCAATTTGCTCAAAATTCTCTTTAGTGGTATCAGACTACTCGATCACATATTGACCCTTGGAGTTCTTTTGGGATTGTGCGGAAAATTTCTCTTTTTCTTGTTGAAATAACCCCATAGCATTAGTTTAAGATGTCATTAAAAGCTGTGACATTTTGATTATTGATTGTGGTTTGACTTTGGATTAATTGATGCATGATGTCCTCCAAATTTCTCTTGTGAGGAGGTTGATATGTGGGTGGTTGGCTTGTACGTGTTGACCAAACCCTTATTGAGGCGAGTTTTGAGAAAATCCTTGTGGATTAGACCTTAGATATTGAGAGCTAGATGACAAACCATGACCATAAAATGATTGTTTTTGCTTTGGTGGGATGAGAGGTGGCAATGAAGTGGATTCATGAGGTATAGAATTATCATTCTTCCAACTAAAGTTCGGTGGGAGCTTCCATCCCGGATTGTATGCGTTGGAGTGTGGAGAATATGATTGCCTACTTTGATTGAATGCATTTACTTGCTCATGGTCCACTTCCTTAAGTTCGAAAATATTTGGACACTCCGCGATAGAGTGCTCAACACTCTCACAAATTAAGCAAGATTCCTCTGCCTTAGTCATAGTTAACACTTCATGCCTCCTATTAATCTCTAAGCTTTCCACCTTGCAAAACAACCTTGCAATCTTAACAAGAAAATCTTCTTGGTCATGTAAGTTATACAACCCACCCCCAGTTGAATGATTGCCCATAGAGGACCTTAGCACATCAGTAGGATCTGTGATATCCCAAGACTGGGCATTCTCTACCAAAGTATCTAAGTACTATAGGGCTTTATCAGGGTCCTTATCCAAGAACTCTCCATTGCACATCATATCAATAAACTATCGATGTCCTAACGTAATTCCTTCATAGAAGAAACTAACCAGTTGCCACGGTTCAAATCTATGATGTGAAATGGAGTGCAACAAATCTTTGTATCTTTCACAACACTGATTACAGTGCTCATTTGGTTTTTCAGAAAAAAATTGAATTTTTCTTTCAAAACAGTGGTCTTGGGCACTGGGAAAAACTTGTTCAAAAATTCAAATAAAATTTGAGCCCAAGAACTTATCGAGCGTGGTTTCAAAGAGTTCAACCAAGTTTTTTCTTTGTCCTTGAGAGAAAAGGGGAATAACTTCAGGCGCACCATGTCTTCCATTGCATGATTTGAAATGAATGTTCCAACTATTTCTTCAAACTCCTTAATATGTAGGTAAGGATTTTCTTTTACCACTCCATGAAATTGAGAAAGTAGTTGTAACATACCTAGTTTTACAAGGAAACCATGTGTCTGCACATGTATAAGTATGCATGATAGGGTGGTGCTTTCGTGTGAGTTGGAGATATTCTCTTATTGATCTTGCTGGGGGATCAGTAGGGAGATTATTTCCTTCATTTCTTGGAGGGGTAATTGCATTCGGGGATTTTGTACTCAAGGGTTTTGTATTCCCCCTCCCCTTGGATTGCTAGCACCATCATCTCTAAAATTTTCTCCGGCATCTTCGAGAGGGTCTTGGCTTATATTCATGTTTGGTCCTTAGTTACGCCTAACTAGTCTATTTTGGTTATCATGTCCCCACATGCAAATGCACTAACTACAGTTAACTAAAAATGGCTAACTAGAATCGAAAATTATGAACAATCATATGCAAAGAAGCATCGTACTTTGACCCATGATGAAAATCACAAGATTTACCTCTGTTGTCCCCAAATCAACTTCAAAACTTGATGCTTAACCTTCCTTGACAATAGTGCTAAAAATGCTTTAATTGTTTTCCTTACTGCTCACATGAACCCAATTATGTATATAGCTTATAATGAAGGGTGAGTGTCAATCCCACTCAAGCTTGTGCAAGATGCATGGAAATTGTATCTGGATGAACAAAAACATGTGTGAATATTCAAAAATGTATACCAAGCGAAGAGAGACTTATAGTATTGTTTTTTATTAGAATGGTATTTTAAGGTCCTCTCCTCAGGGACAAAACGGTCAAGTGTTTTCAGAAGTGATTGTTAAAAGGAAAAATGAAAAATACTGTGATTTGAAGTTTGGTTGTTTGTGTTTTGAGGAATTTGCGAGTAGAGAAAGGGTTGGCTATCCATGGAGTTCATTCCTATGGGTATGCCAAATCAATTCATTCCATTGTACCAAATGGTGCCTAGGTGTTTAATTGATTTGTAGGAAGTGAGAGATGAATGTGGTTGTTTGGACAAGAGTATATATCTCGTGACAAGTCTACGGTGTATCAAAAGTCTACAACCACATTCATCTGCACTCAACCTAGTCAAACTAAACACTTTACACTATGAAGAAGAATGCAAAAGAACTAATTCCACATATCTAAGAGGAAATCTCTCTTGAATTAGCCAACTAAAGGTTCAACTACACATGATAAAGGCCAAAATAAACATGCAAGAGAAAAACATGGTAATGAAATCAAACTTGAACTTTTATCAATGTATGAAAGAGTTTAGACTACAAAGGAAATAACATTTATACTCAAGATGTAGAGCATAAAGAGAAAAAAATACCCAAATGCAACAACAGAACTAGAAAACCTTAGCCAAACTCAATGCAACTTCAAATAAATGAGAGTAATTGCTAGAAAGAAGGATTACATGTAGATTGAAGCTTACAAAAATAAAAATGGTGAAGAAAAATATAAAAACCTAGATTTCTTTTTCTAGAACCATCTTCTTCATCCTTGGACCTTCTCTCTCTAAAAGTTCTTCAATAAGTGTCCTCATTTTCGTCCATTCTCCTATCGCTATCTCTAAGTGTGCAAAGGTTAGGTGCTTTGGGAAGAGGTTCACCAAAAGGTTTCCGAAAATTCAAACAAAGCATGGCCCATTTCCTTTTTCAGTTGTTCACTTTTTCTCTCTCCTTTCATTACCCCCTTCACAACTTCATGCATAAATGTTGAAATCGGAGACTATGGTGGAGTGTTGAAGTTGTCAAAATCTGGATTAGAGTAGTAGGAGTTGGCCGTTGTAGCTTATGGAGTCGTGTGGAGAGTAATTTGGGACTTCTGGGCTTTAGGTACCGGTACCAAGTGATGAGGGACCGGTACCTCATCAGACAGAGGGCTTAAGTACCAGTACCTAGTGATGGGGTATCGGTACCTACTTCATTCTTCCAGTTTGAGAAGATAAGGTACAAATGCAAGGTACCGGTACTTAAGGCACCAGGTACCGGCTCCTACATTCCAGTAAGATCAGGTACCAATACCTAGTGATGAAGGTACTGGTATCTACTTTATCTCTTCATTTCAACATGTCGAGATCCGAGTGTCAGGTAACAGTACCCAAGGTGATAGGTACTAGTACCTAAATTCTAGTAAGCTTAGGTACCGATACCTAGTGATGAAGGTACCGGTACCTCCCTTGCCTTCTTTGAATTTTCAACATTTCAAGATCCCGAGCCATTCGTCTTGAGTTTCTTTCTTTCCCATTATCCCCAATCACGTTTTAAAGTGATTAACACCTGCACTTACTATCCAATTTCCTGCAATCAAGCACTTCTCCATTAATCACTAATTTACCCCAATTTCCCATAATTCATTACAAAAACAAGGTAAAATAGATACAATGAGGTCATTAAATGTGCAATATTCCACACTCATCACTAATGGACTATGATTTTGGATGAAAATTTCTTAATCTATGCACATATTTTTTGAATTTCAAATGGCGTAGGTGTTAGAAAAATAATATCAATAGATTAGAAGGCTTTGATTGTGTATTTACTCTCCTTAAAGAAATTATGCCCCCACTATGTTGTTGCTGGATTTGTGACAAATTCCTCTAGGATTAACAAAGTCAAATAGAATTTTAGATAACAAACTCTAAATTCTCCCAAGAACAAAAAAAAAGAAACATTTTTGTATATTTTTATCGGAAGATTTGTAAAAGTATTTATAATACCTTAGAGATGCAATAGAACAAACACAAGTCTTGGGCCAATTAACTGCTTAATTAATAATTAATTAATTTTTTATAAACTTCAAGCCCATGATACAAAGCATTACTTCAAGCCTCAAGCCCAAGATGCCTAAGTGCCCATCTTTTGACTTTAAATAATATTTTATTTAAAGCCTAATCAAGGACTATTGATTTGAAATATTTGGAACTTCTCTCCATCCAAACTTTTAAGAGTAATGCTTTGTATCCCAAATTTGTATCCCAAATACGCATCCCAAATGAATGAGAATCATTGGATGAATGAGTCCCAATGAAAAAAGGTGATGAGACCCACTCATCCAATGATTCCTATTGATTTGGGATGCACATTTGGGATATAAATTTAGAATATATAGCATTGCTCAACTTTTAAAATTTGGTGTGTTCCTTCTTTTAAACTCTTACACTTCCTTTCAAGTTTTCCAATGTGGGATACATTACTAGCTATTTCTACAATCCCACACTTAGATAGTAATGTACGTCATCAAAATCAACTAAATTTTATGCATATAGAATGTGTCTTTCGACTTAAACTTGCTATTAGTATAAACATTTCAAAATCTTGTCAAAATCAATGGTTATTTAAATTTATTAAACCTTGATTTTATACAACAAAATCGAAAATGTCATACACATAAACTTACAAGTTTCTCTAATAGTGTTCACCGTAAGCTTTGACACCATCTTATGGTCTTGTGCTACCTCCTAGTTTCATGAACACTTAAGTTTTATTTTTTCAAACTCTTGATAGAAGCAGCACCACTTCTTGTATTCACATAGGTGAAAAGCTGTTAAAGTTTCAAAATTTTGAACTTTCTTGTTAATAAAACCAAACACAAAGTCTTCATTAAGAATAATTAATATTCAACCTTCTTTTCATAAGAACTATATATAGAACCTTGTGCTTGCTATCAATTACTAATAACTCGTTATTACCACTTAAACCTTTAGAATTGCTAAGCAATAAAAAAGGTAAGGTTTCCATTATTAGTAACAAATATAGAATAGTTTTAGCCTCATCGCACTCGTTGTGCTTTTAATCATATCTCTCGAGAGTCATTTTGCTAATGGATCAGCCAGGTTTTTACCAGACCTGACATAGACAACTGTGATTATACCATCAGAAAGTATTTGTCTAATATATTCATGTCTTAAAGCAATATGTCTAGATTTACCATTATAAATCTTGCTAAAAGCCCTAGACATAGTTGCTTGACTATCACAGTGCAAAGAGACTGTTGGCATCGGTTGTGGCCACAACTTTATATCTAACAATAAATATCTTAGCCATTCTGCCTCTTTACCTGTCGCTGCCAACACAATAAATTAAAATTCCATTGTGGAATGAGTAATAAATGTCTGTTTCTTAGAAGCCTATAATATAGCTCCTCAACCTAAAGTGAAAATTCAGCCAGACGTTGACTTGTTATCATTGATACTAGTTATCCAACTGGCATTAGTATAGCCTTCTAGTACCGAAGGGAATTTGTTATAAAACAAGGCAAATGACTTTGTCCTTTTACGAGAATCGAGAACTCTTCCAATAGTCTTCCAATGTTCGGTACTAGGAGTACTTGTATATCTTGAAAGTTTGCATACAGAAAAGACAATATCAGGTCTAGTGCAATGCATAACATACATTAAACTGCCAATTGCACTTGCATAGTCTAATTGATTAACGGATCTACCCAAATTTTTTGTCAACTTGTTGGAAACATCAAATGGGGTATTAGCTTCTCTAATTCCCAAGTGGTTAAACTTGGAGAGAATCTTATCAATGTAGTGAGATTGGCACAAAACAAAACTACCACTATGTTTCTTAACTTTAATCCCTAAGGTAGTATTGACTTCTCCCAAATTTTTCATTTTAAATTGAGAAGTCAAGTATCTCTTAGTATCATTTACTCATTCCAAATTGGTTCCTATGATTAACATGTCATCAATATAGAGACAAACTATTATACCATAGTCTCTAGTAAACTTGGAATAAACACATCTATCTGCTTCATTATGATTAAAACCATCAGATAATATGACACTATCAAATTTCTCACGTCACTGTTTATGAGCTTGTTTTAGTCTATACAAGGATTTCACCAATTTGCAAACCTTCTTTTCATTACCAAGAAGTACAAATCCTTCAGAATATACTTCCTCATCGAGATCACCATTTACGAATATTATTTTTGCATCCATTTGATGCATGTATAAATCATATATTGATGCTAAAACAAACAACACTCTTATTAAAGTAATTCTTGCCACCGGAGCATATATGTCAAAATAATCAACTCCTTTGTGTCTAAAACTTTTTGCCACTAGTCTTGCTTTGAAGGTTTGTAGAGAACCATTAGTATTATATTTTCTCCTAAACACCCATTTACATCCAAATGGTTTACAACTAGGAGGTAAGACAACCAATACCCATGTTCCATTTGATAGAAGAGAATCCATTTTATCATTTATTGCTTCCTTCCAAAAACTAGAATCTCTTGATGCCATTGCATCACTATAAGTTTTAGGTTCTTCTTCCAAATGGATAACAATGGGTATCTTATTTAAAATCTTATCTCAATTTCCTTCAACCAAGAAGACTATTGCTTGTGAATAAATAAAATCAGAATCCAAGTTCTTCTCTTTTTTTACCCTTTGACTTCTCCTAGGTTCATAGGAGGTTCAACTCGTTTCTGTTTATTATTTAAAGAAGAATTCTGATGCATATTAATGTCTTGTGTAATTAGAGGTTCAACATTTTCTCTATTCGATTGTTGATTGACATTTGAATTTCCAAGAAAATTTGTTTCTAAAACTTCAAAGTCTCTAGACTCTATGATAACATTTGAGTCCATATCCAACAATCTATATGCTTTAGAATTTTCAACATAACCCACAAAAACACTCTTAAGAGCTCTAGGTCCTAATTTGGTTCTTTTAGGATTTGGAACTCTACAATAGGCTATACAACATCATACTCTCAAATAGTTTAAGTTTGGCTTTCTTTATATGGAAAAATTTTTGTCTTCTTTGAGGGTATTCTATTGTGCACATGACAAGCTATTAATAGAGCTTCTCCCCATAGATTTGTTGGTAGTTAAACATGCATTAGCATAGAATTAATCATATCTACAAATGTTCTATTCTTTCATTTAGCAAAACTATTTTGTTGTGAAGTGTAATGTGCACTTGTTTGATGAATCAAACCATTTTCTTCACAAAAAATAGTAAATTCAATTGAAAAATATTTACCACCTCGAACATTTCGTAGGATTTTAATTTTTTTTTTCAATTGATTTTCAACCAAGGTTTTATAACATCTAAACATATCAAATGCTTGATCTTTAATTCTCATTAACTAAACACGAGTAAACCTAGAATGATCATCAATGAAGTAATAAAATATATATTTCCTCCTCTAGTTAAATGACCATTTAATTCACATATATTAGAATGCACAAGTTCTAGTGTTTCAGTTGTTCTTTCATTCTTTGGAAAAAATTTCTTAGTCATTTTTGCTTGTATGCATATTTCACATTTCCCAAAATTTTCATTTGTACATGGAATTAAACCATGTCTAGACATTTACCTAATTGATCCATAATTAACATGTGATAAACGAGCATGTCATAAATTAAAAGGAGACTCAAGAATATAAACAAAAACAACAACTTTATTAATGCTCAACTTAAACATGCCATCACATGAATACCCTTGTCCAACAAAGACACAATTCTTAGAAAATATAATTTTTTCTGCCTCTAAGACAACCTTCAAGCCCTTTTTGCACAACAAACTTGTAGTTTTCAGTTTCTTTCTCACATCAGAAACATGAAATACATTCATTAAGACCAGTTTCTTTCCAGAGGTAAACTGTAGTTCAACAGTCTCTTTTACAAGCACCTTGGCAGTATCATGATTCCCCATTAGAACACTTTCGTCCTTTACTGCAACTTCATAGTTTTTGAACATATTTTTTTAATTACAAACATGCACCGTCGCACCAGAGTCATAACACAAATATGTAGTCTTGTCAGTTGTTGTCATGTTGCATTCTGTAATCTTGCTGATTTTAAGTTCAGCACCCATGGCTATATTTTCAAAAGGACTTGGAGGACGTTCAACAATATTAGCCTTCTTTTGTCCAGCGTTTGCCTCTGTCTTCAATTTCTTATAGAACCTGCATTCTTTCTTGAATTGGCCATTCTTACCATAGAAAAAACATGTCTTGCTCTTCTTCGCAGAATTATTACTTGAAAATTCAGCATATTTCCTTTTATTTCCAAAAAATATTACTAGTCTTTGCGGACTTCTTTGTATTTGACTCAATATTGTTTACTTTAGAACCAAAATCTAAAGCATTTTTATTCTTACAACTGCGAGTTTCTTCTTCTATTTGGATATGTTCCATGGGTTGGTGTCTGGTAAAATCTTCATAAGTGTGCACTAATTTCTTTCGATAATCATTTCAAGTAGTAGGGAATTTTGCAATTACCGCAACCACTGGAGGTTGTTCAGACACTTCTATTTTAAAATCCTTAAGTCTAGACACTAGGACAAGCAATTCATCTACTTGTTCTTTAACAGATTTATTATCAAACATTTTGAATTCAAAAAATTTCATATCGAGAAATTTGTTTGTACCTTGCTTGATAGATGTATATTTCTTTTCTTAGGCACTCTAGATTTCTTATGGGGATTTGACTGAACAAAACAGATCATACAATCAATTAGACAGTAAATTCAGAATGTAACCTCTACAACGAACTTCATTCTCTGTGTGTTTCTTGCGGGTTGACATAGTTTCTTCATCATCTTTGTCAGATGGTTCAAGAATAGTAGAGAGATTTCCGCTTAGCAGATACGCAACACCTAATTCAGTAAGCAGGAAAAATAATTTATCCTTCCAGCGCGTGAAGTTTGTTCCATCAAAATGATCCAACTTGAACACTTTATGATTGAACTTGAAAACAGAATTCGAACCAGTAGCCGCCATTGTTGTCTAATTTCCTTAAGATTGTTAGAAAAATAATATCAACAGATTTGTGGCAAATTCTTCTAGGATTAACAAAGCCAAATAGAATTTTAGATAACAAACTCTAAAATTTTTCCAATAACAGAATAGAGAAACGTCATTGTATATTTTTATTAGAAGATTTGTATAGGTATTTATAATACCTTAGAGATGTAAAATAACAAACACAACTCTTGGCAACAGACACAAGTCTTGGGCAGAATAGACACAACTCTTGGGTCAATTAACTGCTTAATTAATAATTAATTATTTATTTATAAGTTTCAAGTTCAAGATACAAAATAATTAATTTCGGGTCCAAGCTTCAAGACTAAGATGCCCTCAGTGCCCATCTTTTGACTTTAAATAATATTTTATTTAAAGTCTATTCAAAGTCCACTGCTTTGAAATATTTGGAACTTCTCTCCAAATCTTCTCTCCATCCAAACTTATAAAATTTGGTGTGTTCCTTCTTTTAAACTCTTACATTTCCTTTCTATATTTTCAATGTGGGATACATTACTAGCTATTTTCTAATGAACGTACGGTGTCTCGACAACGGTATAGGTACACATGCAAGGCATATCTCTACACATGTTATTTTAAGTACACAAATTTAAATTATCATCGTACACACATTTAAAGCTAAAATATTATATTTCATTGAGAGAGAGAGAGAGATTACATGTGTTTTATTGGATTTATATTTTAAAAAAAATATAGAAAAGAAGATTATTTTTGGAGATCCTTCAACTTTGCCTCAAGTTTCTTGGCCTTTTTCTTCTCTTGTTGCATCTTTTTGTAGAAGGACTGGGCCATTTTTTCTACTCGTCCCTTTGTTTGTTGGATGTGTAGAGTTCGGATTTGAGATGGTCAATATCAGCTTGTATGCAATCTTGTTTTACAATAACCTGAAAGCATTTGTATGTTGTTTTTGTGTTCTTTGCTGACTTTATTGTTCCATTTTTTTTTATTTTTTATTCTTAAGTTTAGATACTCTTATGAACAAAGACTATAAACAAATACTCGAAATGAAATAGAAAAAATATATAATACAAATTTGCATGGATCGGTTTGTAAGCCTACTCCACGAGCGAAGCGTAGCGGCAAAGTTTGACTATCAACAAAAAGAGATTACATAAAATTCTCTAACCCAGAGTGTATAACCAAACATGGATGCCCAAAAGTGGAGGACAAAAAAGCTTAAAAAAAACTGAGTAATCTATAATCTATTTATAAACTCAAAATACTTTGTCTCCTAATATAATAAAGTTTCTAATTGATCTTTTACTTGAAGTAGAATTCTAAGACATCCGCCTTTTTAAATCCCTAAAGAGAACAAAGCTCAAATCAGTTTTCTACTATGACTGGAATACAAGACACCCATAATAAATTTCCACCTTGGTTTGTATTCCATCAAGTCATCAAAACAAAAGCGAACGAACTAGCTGCCTTCTTCACAAATCTCGTAAGGGATTACAAATATCATAAGCATTTATAACAAATCTCCACATTGACTTGGGTGTACAAGAAACCATCAAATCAAAATTGAATTTTGTACTTGCCTTCTCAAGACTAACAAATCGATTGAATCTCTATCAGCGTTGATTACAGTATCTCCTCAAGAACTTTTGTCAAACCATCCTAACATCGTAGCTCTGATACCAACTTGTTATGAACAAAGACCACAAACAAATTTACATGGATCGGCTCGTAAGACTATTCCACGAGCAAAGCACAGTGACAAAGTTTCACTATTAACAAAGAGAGATTGCACAAAATTCTCTAACCCAGAGTATATAACCAAACATGGATGCCCAAAATTTGGGGCAAAAAAAAACCTAAAAGAAATTGAGTGGTCTATAATCTATTTATAAACTCAAAATACTGTGTCTCCTAATACAATAGAGTTTCTAATTGTTCTTTTACTTGAAATAGAATTCTAAGATATCCACCTTTTTAAATCACTAAAGAGAATAAAATTCAAATCAATTTTCCGCTATAACTAGAATCCAAGACACCCATACCAGATATGCTATGTATAGAGGTATTTTCCATAGAGTATATGAAAACGTTTAAATGTATGTTTATTATGGTGTTAATGTTGTAGTTAATCGAAGAAACGTCTTCCCAGACGTCTCATCTCAATGTATCTGTTGAAGAGATACACCGAATGCAACCGTTAAAATGTAAATGTAACTTAATATACCTTAACACCTCTAGCTAATGGATGCGTTAATCAAGAATATGTCATATTTTTTAATGTACCTGTATGATGATTCATATTTTTGAAGAAGAAGATACATTAAAGTGATGTAGTTTTTTAGAATAGGTTTTTAATTACGTGATGACATTGTTGTTTTTTTTTCTAATTTTAAAAAGTGTTAGTTATGGCCATTACTTTGACTTTTCAACATGAACCTAATCCAAAAGCAAATTGGTGAGTGAATTTTTTTTTTTTAAATCATATTGAGCCTAAGTACTGGCCTCCAAAAAAAAAAAACTCTTAATTTTACTTAATAATAGATACCATTGAGTGAAATGAAGTAGAAATGCAATGTTAGAATCTCAATCCGACATGATCTGTGTCTTGCAGTTCATAGAGTTTCAATGCTCATAATAATTTTGGAATTATTTGCCAACGAGCTTTGTGGTTTTTTTTTCAATGATCAGGATTGTTCAATTCAATTTACATGCACCTCAACTAATTTTTTCTTCGATCTGGTCAAAATTAAGTCATTCACGCCGAGATTAGGATATTCATGAGGAATAAATTGCTCATAATCGAGTCTTAGGGGTTGTAAAGATTTGAATCATAACATCTAAATTTACAATTCGTGTTTATTACCATTTAAGCTACCCTTGAGATTCATGAATTTTGTCCTTCAGCAGGTCAATTCAAGGATTAATTACTGTCGTCTGATATATTTAATCAAGTGTAATCCTGTTGTTATAGATCTACGATTGTGTTCAATTAAGCTATGGTGATACAAAGACAGATTGTATAAAGTCAACACAGTCAAAATGACATAAACTAGTAAGTAAAAAATTGGAAGATCCCCATGTGCTGCTTTGAAATTACCAGTTGAGTAATGTCTTTGATTTTTTCCAAATTTCACATTGCGTCCGCGAGAGAGAGAAGCTGCAAGAATTGATCAAAGACCAGTATACTGGATCTCAATTTCATAAACTAATTTACTAAATGTATGCAGCAACAAAAAATTAAAAAAAACTAACAAAAAGGAGGAGTAACATCTATTTTACCCTGAATTCCTAAAAAAAGGACTTGTTTTCATACTAAGAGATTGGCCACACTTGAACAGTAGATGGTTCTTCGTTAAGGTACTTAGGGCTATCCACCATGCCTTCCCATACATAAGATTGCTGTTGCACAACTAAAACTGGTACCTTGCAAGTAGCATCTGATGAAGCCAACATGTCTGCAATGAACCCTAGCTCCGGATACTCATTCCATTCTGTAAGCCCCATTAACAATGGTGAATCACTTGGATGTCGTCTTCCTACCAAGATTAGATCAAAAGAATTTTCGATCTTCTGGATCACAGTAACCAATCCTACACTATCCTTCACCACCTCCTCTTGGTAATCACTCCTGTCATTCTTAATGTTATCTACCCTAAACTCCTTTATCATTTCCATGTCTTGATCCATGTCAGTGGAATACCTGCGTTGCCTTCCGGACTCGACAAGCCGCACCACTGTTAGACCTACATTGGGGTGTTTAGCCATGCGGCTAGCATATGCTAATGCCTCCCTGTCATCTTGCCCGCCCAAGAAAATCACTCCAATGGTAAAGAAAGTTTTGTTTTCCAACATGCGATTGCTGCCATACCTCATGGTATAACGATCAACTAAGATACCAACAGAACAAGGGGCCATTCTAAGGATATTACGGTTTACAGCTCGTACTGCATTCGAGCCCTCTGCTCCATGGTTTGTCCAGAGATTATGAAATGGCAGAATCACCATGGAAACCATCTTATCTGCGGCTAGGGCACATACATCATCGTGCACTGTGGCATAAGGCGAGATGACTGTGAAAGGGTATACCATCACATTACCTTGGTTTTGTTTCTCATATAATCTGAAAGCATTTATGATAGGATCAGACTGGCATGGCTCCCACCTTCCGGGGTGATGAGCTATTAGAAGTGGTACAGTTCTGCCTGATAGCTCAACAAGATGGACAACATAAAGAAACAGAGGGCCTTGGAGGCTGGAATTGGTGGCTTGAAGAAGATTGATGATGGAAGGGGTATGATCTTGATGGTAAATGCACGCTAGCATGCAAAGTTCTGCATTGGGCCCCGCATGTTGGATGGTTCTTCTCTTGTAGGGTATGTATCTCCTTGATGGTTGGTAGAGGAATTTCACCACGGGTGAGATGGTTCCAGTAAAAAAAGCTGCTGATAATACCATGATACAATATGATTCCTGGTCAATAAGCTGCAACACAGAGCACAAATATGATGGCTTTAGTGTTAATAAGGCGTACTTATGAGTTTTTCAAGAAGAACTGGTTGGACAACAAGACAATCAGGTTGAATCGTATAAAGAAAGAGGCACAAATATCAGAATACTTTTCAAGAAGAATGCAACAGTTGTTTGTTTCAGCGGATCAAAATTGTTGTTTGCCCTTTTGACATAATAGATGCAACTATATGTATCCCAGTGATAAGAATATACAGTGGGTATGAGTTTGCCAATATTGATTAAACCAAACCAAAACTAAACAAACCTAAGCTTTATGTTCCAATTATTTGGAGTCAGTTATCTGAGTTTGTCTGCGCCATTCATTTGGTTATATGTTCATTTAAATTATATATTTTCATATATTTTCTTATTATTTTATTCAATGTTAATTTAGGGCTACCCCTCCTCTTAATAATTATAAGAGAAATTCAATTACTTTTTCTAACAAGTGTTTCTATCGGTCTCTGTTGAACATGATCAAACCATCTTAATATATTCTCTTTCAACTTTTTCTCAATTAGAGCTACTCCTACCATTTCTCTAATTCGTTCATTTTGTATTCTATCATTTTTAGTTTTTCCATACATCACTTTAACATTCTCATTTTAGCTACACTCAATTTGTCACTATGTTATCTCCTAGTTGCCCAACTTTCCGTCTCATACAATATTGTTGTCCTTATAATTGTTTGGTAAAACTTGTCTTTTAATTTTATTAATATCTTTCTATCACATAATATGCCTGAAACTTTCCTCCATTTAAGTCAATTGGCGTTGATTCTATGAGTTACAACATCTCCAACCTCTTCATCGTTTTTAATTATAGATCCTAGATATTTACATCGCTAACTTGTTGATATTTCTTAATTTTCAATCTTAACTTTTCACGATATTTACTTCTTGTAATACTAAAATTGCATAGTATTTATTCAGTTTTACTCGTGCTTAGTTTAAACTATTTTGACTTGAGTGTCTCTCTCCAAATTTTTAACTTATTGTTAATCCCCTTTCGAGTTTCATCTACTAAGATAATATTATCTGCAAATAGTATACACCATAGAACATCATCTTGAATGTGCCTAGTGAATTCATCCATAATACCAAGAGGTCTTTGGTCCAATGGTACTCCTTGTCTTGTAAAGACTTTGTCTTCTTGGGGTCAAGGTTTCAAGTCTCCCCTCCCCCTTTTCCTTCCCCC
>CM042195.1:26571723-26599706 GCA_023539305.1 Ilex asprella
CATCTATAATTATTATAATTTTGAATATCTCCTTTATTTTTATAAATAGGTACTACAATACACTTTCTATATTTATCGGACATTTTTCTAATAGCTATAATTCTACTGAATAATTTCGTTAGTCACGACACCCCATCATTTCCTAAGTATTTTCAAACCTCAATTGTAATTTCATCTGGTCCTAAAGTCTTGAATAATTTCATTTTCTTCAATGTAATCTCTTCCTCCGAATCATTTATTCTACAAAACTAGTTTCATGAATCATATCATTTTTTTTTAATTTCTTCTAAGTTTTCTAAGTGATTTTAATTTAATAGTTTCTCAAAATAGTCTTTTTAACGTTCATTTATTTCCTCATCCTTGACTATAAACTTTGAATCATCGCCCTTGATGCACTTAACTAGGTTAAAGTGTTTTGTTTTTCTTTCTCTAGTTTTAGCTAGTTTGTTGATGTATTTTTCTCCTTTTTTATGATCTAGTTTTTTTTACAACTCATCGTAAGTTTTTAACTTAGTGTTTCTAACTATCTTTTTAACCTCTTTGTTAGCTAATTTATATTTTTGAAAGTTCTCTTTATTTCTATCATTTGTCATCTCTTAAGGAATTCTTTCTTTACTTTAATTACTTCTTGTACATTGTTATTCCACAACGAAGTTTTTTTTCCCACAAGCTCTTTACCCTTTGACTCACCAAAAACTTCTTTTGAAAATTTTCTAATGCATTCCATCATCTTACACCAAATAATGTTAGTCTCATTCTCTAGGTTCCATACAATTTCCTTAAGTATTCTATTCCTAAACAGTACTAGTTTCTCATCTTTTAGATTTTACCACCTCATTCTTGTTCTTATAATACTTCTCCTTACTTTATGTTGTCATTTAATATATAAATGTAGGATTGTTTTCCTATATTGAAATGTTAAACTCTCCTCCGGGATAACCTTACAATCTTTACATGTTAAGCAATTCATTTTTCTACATAAGAAATAGTCTACTTAGCTTTTGTTTGGTCTGCTTTTAAAGGTTATTAAATGTTCTTGTCATTTTCTAAACAATGTATTTGCCACTACAAGGGCATATGCTATTGAATTTGGCAATATTGATTAGTACCTTAAATTGTGACGCTCCTCCCAAAAGTAGAATATCCATGATGCCTTGTGTGCTCATAATGATGCCTAGACACAGCGCATCGGCGGCCGGCATTTTGCAATAGAGGGAAGGCAGCATGGTTCCAATTACTTTCCCCAAGTTGGCAGAAAGAGCCAATATCTCAACTATACCAATATTTCTGAAGTGTATTAATGAAAGATCTATCCTTGCACCACTAATGACGAAGTGCAGTGGCAGGAGAATAGATGAGACAAAGCAATCGAGCTTATTGATCAAAGCTGATCCTAAGGGTGGTCCGTCCGGCACAGCCATCCCCAAAATAATTGGTCCAAACAAAAAATGCAGTCCCAGAATCTCACCAAACAGGGAACACCCAAGTACCATGATGAAAACGGCAGTTACATAGGTCTCTTTGACTGCTTTTTCATGAGCTGTTTGTCGAACCATCCAAAGCATCATGGGTTGGATGATGTATCCAACAAAAATAAATAGGCATGCAAGGGATATGAACAATAAAAGCACAGCTTCCTTTTTTCCTTCCGTGCTTTGCTTTACTGTGAAGACAATCGTTGCCCACAACCAACTGCATGTGCCACTGATCATTGACGAAGATATGGCTAGCCTGCCAAGCTCTGAATTGAGCAGCTTTAGTTCAGCTAACAGGCAAACAATGGAATGAAAGGAGCTATTGGACTGAAATGATGCAACCCAAAGTAGCGACTTGTGAAGATTTGGATCCATTGTGAGAGAGTTTTTTAAAATTAAAGCCAAAACAAGGTTAAGTACCAATGGCATCACGAAGGTACTGATGCCTATGACCATTGCTCTCCTTCCCGTTTTTCGAATCAGACTTGGATCCATTTTCACTCCAACAAGAAATAGAAATAACGTTAACCCAAAGTAGGCACATGTAGAGCCGATGTAGAAGCTGCTCGATGGGAAAAACAGCTCCTTGAAGTGCTGGCTTTTTCCGATGATTGATGGCCCCAGTATCACACCAGCCTGATTACCACAAAGGTGACATATAATAAATAAATCTCTCATCCGGTTAAAAGATCAAATAATTTTCATATCTTTTTTCTTCCATGTCGTACACTAATGGAGTCAAAAGAACTTTTCATGTCACCAATAAATTAATTACCTGATGAATTGAGAACTCAAGACTGGTTCCACTTTAATTTTTAAGGTATATTGCTGCATAAACACACTTAGTGGAACTTGAGCTTGCCATCTATGTGGTGATGTTTACTGTTGATTTTTAAGGTATATTGCTGCATAAACACTACTTAGTGGAACTTGAGCTTGCCATCTATGTGGTGATGTTTACTGTTGATGAAGAAGAGAAAAATATAGCAGTATAGCACTACTTCAATTAGATTGTAAGCACTATAGACCATGAGTTTTTGTTTGAGAGGGGGGGGGGGTTGTAAGAAATGGCATATGATCTTGCTAGATTCATATGATGGCTAGGGCACGTCAAAGGATAATAATGCAATAGAATCCACAACCAATTTGTCGGATAGGAATTGTTACTTTCCAAATTTGAATCAATTCAAGTCACATCACAATTTATGGATCGGATTTTTATATACCACTATTGAAGCTGACTGTGTTTCAATCCATATTATATATAAAAATAAGGTGAGATTAAATAGTTATTTGATATAATTGAGTTAAAATTCAGATATAATTTGCTAAAATCCAACTCGAATTGAGTTATTTGAATTACATCAAACTTTCGATATTTAAAACATTCAAATATTGACTGTAAAAGTGAAATCCTTTGGTTATAAAGATTGGATTCACAGTGGCGTGTTAAATGATGCAAAAAGTATCGTCTTGCATTTGTTTCAGTAATTTCATTGTGATATAAGATCCAGAAGGGTGCATGTGTCTTCCGCATTTTGTCTAATCTCATCCTTATGATTGCTTTGTGTGTTAGAGATGGGGGGGGGGGGGGGGATATTATTTCGTGTGGGTTGTACTAAGAAATTTGGTTTTGATAGCGTGTTAATAATCGTTACTCACTCTAAATAAGCAAAGAGATAATGATGTACTGAAGGTAACTATCGTATTAAAATAGTCACAGCATATGTCAAATGGAAAGGAAAAAGAACTGGATAAAGCTAAGCTTACAAGTATCTGTGAAATGAAAGCACTTTCACCAACAGGTGCGAGCAAAAACTGCAATATGGCTGTGAGTAAAGAACAAAGAGAAAGCTGGGCCAGAAGAGTTGAAGTTGGGAAATTTAAGGGGTTCTCACCAAAGAAGATTCCACTGCACCTGGTGGTTTTCTGTGCCACACACATCAGATTCCGATTCATTGCTGCTGACAAACCTATTTTGAACCCATGAAGGAATCCGGTAAAGCCGGACGGTATCTTCTCCGGTGAGTTGGAAATGGAAAAGAGGAAATGCAGAGAGAGAGAGAGAGAGAGAGAGAGAAGTAAAAGAAAGCTCAGAGAGGTAGGGGACATAGATAAAAAGAAAGCAAATGTGTTGTTGAAGGCTTGGACAGGAGGGACAAGCGGGGTGGTCGAACCTCAAATGTTTTGTAAGCCAATGAATTTAGCAGAGACCCTCTGGTCCATTAAATAAAGATTAAACTCGCATAATATGGAGACTAAAACAAAACCAAAAAATAAAAAATAAAAAATAAAAAATTGTACCACTAATTTTATCAATTTATCTTAATAGAACACTCTAACTTCCGAATTTAACATTTACCCAAAAAAAAACTTCTGAATATAACGTCTCAATTTTCTTCAACACCCACTCTATCCAATCCCATCAAGTTTTTCAAGGGATTGGCAATATTTATCTCTTTTTTTTGCGGGTAACTGACAATATTTATCTGTATAGTGATGAAGGATGATTATTTTTGACATTATAAAAAAACAATATTAGTCCTTAAAGTTTGCCTCCGACTTTAAAATAGTTCATTCAACTTTTTTAATTTAGTCCCTAAATCACTAATTTCATATCAATAAAATTCTTATGTTCATTTTTCAACCATTAAAACCAATGACAGGGATATACAAATACAAACATTTGAGCTAACCTAAAAGGGATGAAATTTTTTTATTGAAAACAAAATTAATAATTTTAATTGAGACACTAAAAAATTCAAGGATAAATTTCATCCACATCTCTTGTAGACATCCTTAACTTTAACCACACCCTTTTCCTTAACTTTACCGTGAAACTCCGTTATTGACAAAGCAAAAATAATGATGTGATGCAATTTTTTTCCCTAAAATACCTTTACTATCCTTTTATACCTTCTGTCTCCATACTATCTTCTTCTTTGTCTCCAATTATTTAAGCACTCAAATTAAAATAACTCATCGCCCCTATCACTGCACCCCTCTAGCAACCACAACCATCCTTAATTAAGCCACTTCCATCATCACTGCCATGCCACCACAACCTTCCAGCAAAGAAAACCACGCCTACCCACTCACCACCTTCACTGCCATCGCACCCCCACACACACACAGCCACTGACCACACATACATCACCACCACAGTTGCATTCCAAATTTATCACAACTACACTTCCAAAAAATTATACATTTGGATTTTAGATGAAATTGCAAAATTTGGGGTCAAAGAAATTCTGAATTCCAATTTTGAATACATACACATACATGTGTGTGTATGTGAGAGAGGAGGAAAGAGAAATTCAACTGAAGCTCGATGACCGCCACCAATATCACTCATCAAGCTGAGCACATTTTTGGCACCATTCTGCACCATTTCCATCGCCCCATCTTTGTTCTGAATCACAACCCTCTTAAACACCTTGTTTATCGATTTCCTCTATGACGCCACCGTCATTATAATACCTATATATAAAATTTAAATAGTTGTATATGACGAGCTCAAATTTGACTGAGTTAAATCCAATTTAAATAAATCGAGGAAGCCCAAAGGAAAGTCCAATCGAAGCTGGGTCAACCCATCAAGAGAAGTCCAAGACACCAAAGTCCAAAGCACTAGAGGGCCAACACCCATGAGAGGAAGCAAAGGGCGTCGCCTAGGGGTCACCCAAGCCAGGCACCGCCCAAGGCTCCCCTTGATCCTCTTTTGTCCTCTTGACTCCAGTGTTCAGGCCTACTTCAATTCAAGTTCAAAATTAAGATCAAGCCCCAATCCAACTGAGAGTCCTCATTCGAAGGAATAGGAGCATGAGGGAGAAAACATCAGGATAGGCGCAGAGATCACCTACTATAACTACACTTACCAAAATAGTAGAAGTCTTCTTCCTCACGTCACCGCCTCACTAAGCCTATATAAAGTGAGCCTTTTTCACATAGAGGGCATGTCCCTTTGATGACCTGGAGACCTCTACGAGATCCCTACACACACTACACCTTCCTACACACATTGTTCTTTCTCTCTCTCCCAAAAAACATTGTAATACTGTCGGAATATATAACTTTATTTATCAATAAAGGTCTCCAGCCACCGCTGCCATTTTCAAGAGTGGAGTAGGTCACCTGGACCGATCCACTATAAATCTTTGTGTGTTTGCTTATATTTACTGTTTTGCCATTGACATGTCATAGATTGCTCATTAATTGCACCCTTATACATTATTGACTGTTGATCTTACGCGAAACCAGTTTTATGCATCATCAGTATATATATAGATATAATCGAATATATCTAACACCAAGCCGCCAAAAACCCAAGAAGATCATCAAATTTGATTCTTCACGAACAACCGAAAAATGGGTTTTCTTGGAGGAGAGAGAAATTTAGGAAGGAAAAGCCAGGCTTGTAGAGATATTTTTTTAGGTTTTGCCGACCAAAGGAAGAAAGAAAATGTGAACGAAGAACAATAGGCTTGTAAAGAAAGGTGTCCAAATACATATTGTTATAGGAACTTCCACGTCTTCATCACCTAACCACCGAAAATCTTCAAAAACCCAAGAACAGAATTATATAGAGCAACCATTAAATGGGTTTTTAGGCAAAAGAGAGAAAGTTAAGGGAGCAGAAGGAGATGTAGAGAGACATAAGTTGTTGGCTGAATGGTTGATTTCTGTTATGAGAGAGAGAGAGAGAGAGAGAGATTTGACACCGAATAATGCCTCAACAAAACTATATATATAGTTAGATAGTCATTATGTATTTTGGTAGATACAAGAAATCTATATGGACAAAAATCTAAAAAACCTACTTTCGTTAATACCATCACTAGGCAAATGTTGACAAATAGTGTTAGTAAAATTTCAAAAAATGAAGGGGGTGTCGTTGAAGTCAAGCATATCTACAAGAGGTGTAGATGAAATTTACCCAAAATTCATTAACCATTTAAAACTAGTGGCAAAGTTTAAGAATTAATTATTATATTAACCCGCTTGCCCGCCCAACAGTTCGACCAAGCTCCCTCCCTTTGATTTTCACTACCAAAACCCTAACCCTAGAAATCATCAAAACTGTAGTTTTTAAACCCTGCCCGGACACCAACCCGGCAAAGGGACCAAGTCAGTAGGTTACTGGTTCATTCGTGGGTCACTCGGTTGAACTGATCGTATAATTAATAATAAATAATAATCTATATAATAAAGTAGCTAGATTTCTTTATCTTTAACTTTTCGCAGCTTAGATCGTTTGACGATTATTGATCCGATGATCCTAATTGTAGTTTCATTCTCTGTACAACTCTAAGACTCTCATCTCTCATATAACTCTCTCTTTATCTCATATCCACACTCTCTCTGTCTCATACTCTTATCTCTCAGATGTTTTAAAATTTAAATATACTCTTCCATCTCTTATATAACTCTCTTTCTCTCTATATCTCATACATCTGTCTCTTTTATGGAGAGTCTCTCTTCATCGCCATTCAAGCCCTAATTAAATACACTCAAAATCAGTGAATCTATTACCAAAACACGAGAAATTTAAAACATAAATACTAAAGTACGGCAGTTTTGAACTTAATTATCAATCTACGAAAATTTTTAAAATTTGAATCAACAAATTCGACTTCATCTAAAAGCGGAATCAGTAAATACGAATTCATTTGAAAGCAGAATTTAAAAATATGAATTCATTGTTAAAGTCGGATTTGTAGAATCCACTTTCACATGAAGTCGTAATCATCACATCCATTTTTAAAACAAAAATGTGTTCTGTAGTGTCCACTAAAAGCGGATTCAACACATCCGCTTTCTAATGAAATCGTTTTATTCAAATCCAACTTCTAGTGCAAGCATATTTAACACATTCGTTTTCAAATGTCTACCCATCCATTCCCTCCCAATCCCAAAACAAACATTAAAAAAGTAATAACTACCCCCGCTTGGGACTATCTCTATGTAGCTCGACAAATGAAAATTTCATTCCCACCCTCAATTAAACAAAAATAATAAAACTATTTAGTTCGCCATTTTTAATTTCCAAAAAGAGTACCCATCGTACCTTTCCCCACCCCACCCAAAAAAAACCTTAAATCCTAAACAATAAAAAACCTACCTAGTGAAACTATTATTATCCAAAAAGAGAGTACCAATCATACCCCCAAACCCAAGCAACAAACCCTAAACCTTGGGGAAAGAGATTTTATTTCTTTTGCAATAAAAACATTACAAAATAGAATTCAAAGTGAAGAGACATTATGTCTTTTGCTTAAATAGAACTATAAGATTTTATTTTAAACGACATAATACTGACATATTAGTTATAATATTTCTAATGGCGATCATATTTCCAACAACATATTGGTGTGACATGTAAGCAAAGAGTAGCAGGCAGAAATTTTTCATAATGATGATCATTAGTTGATTCTTCAAATAGCCTCTTCAGGGTGTGAATGTTCAATCTTTGCCTTTGTAATAAGGTGAAATCGATTTAGTCATTGTTCCATTTGATCATTCTCTATAGTTAGTGTTGCAATGATATCATGGTAGTTATTCATGCACCATTCCACATATATTTTAGTTGAATGTGTCTATGGCACTTGTAATCTATGCCAACGACAATATACTTCAAGATCACAGCGCTTGAAATAAGTTTTCAAACAACTTGGTCCCGGTAGGTGATAATAAAACTTTACAGGTTAAACAAAGGTTGCAGGTCCAATCATCACATGGCTGACTTCGGTGAAAGGGTTATGAATGTTGATTGACTCATTCTTAACGAAATGAAATTTTTCATACCATGTTACTCCCTTGGGATCTGTGTAATTACCGGGTTCTGATGAACTGAATGAAGAAAATGTTTCATGATGGCAGTGGTTGATTGGGAATGAGTCATCGTTTGTTTGGCTTGGAAACCCAATTGTTGATGTTGTTGGCATGGGTGTGGGTATGTAAGGTTTACACTGCAGTTAAGTATCTGTATGTAAACAGAAACATAACTTATTTTAATATTAGAGTCATTGAACTGAGCAATAACATATTCCAGTGAACATACAATGAGTTCTAAACAATGATAACGACTAGACACTAATGCAGTGTTGTGTTAAATTTGAAATCTGAACATCTATCAGAGGTGATATCATCAATACGTCGTGACAGATAGGCTAGCTGGGCAATATAACTCTTGAAGCATCTGATGTGTATGTGTCTGGTCCTGCGATAGGGGAAACATGCCCTCTGGTATGGTCATATGGTGTGGATGTCTCAGTTATTGATGGTGGATGGTGTGCAGTATGTGCTGATGTGTGTGGGAGACTCGACGTGGATGGTGCCTCTGCATGTACTACGGACGGTGTGTGTGGAAGGTGAGGTGCACTAGGTCTTGCTATAGGCTCCAGTACACTCGTGTCTGGTACTGTGTTGACATCGCCATCTATTTAAATATCTAGTCATTGACGTGCAGGTCTATGTCATCGTATAACAACACCATGAGGTCGTGTAGGTACATCGGGCTATGCACGCGGTACAGTATGTGGTATAGGTGGAGGCTCGGCCAGGATGGTACTATGGAGACGATGGTCTTCTCGAACCACCTTGACGTAAGTGGAGCTAAGAGATCAGGCAGCTCGTAATGCATGTACATGTGCTGCGTCTGTACCATCCTCAAGGGCATCTTGTGCAATCTAGTGAATTTGTACAAGTGTACGCTCCTATAAATTTAAAAAGAAGTAACATTAGGATAATATCAATTATGTATTTGTAAATCATGCTTACAATGACAAAAGCAATTAGCTATTATCTTACTAATATCTCAACTATGTTACCCATAGGTTGAAATCCAATAAGTGGCCTATCTAATGGAGGGCCAATCAATCGTCGAGTGATACGACCGTACCAATCCATGTACGTGCAAATATTCATATTGGTCATATATGTATGTGCCTCCCCCGCAATGAGATGCTCTCACCAATGCGTCCAGACATCTACACAAGACTTATATACAAGACTCCAGTCATAACCACTCGTGCTATGTCAATCAGTAGCATGAAGAGCAGACCCAGCGTCGCATGGCTCAGGTATGACTTGTCTCAATCCGAACTGGCGCATGACACGATCAGGAAAATGCCACTCTACTACAACAAAACATATCAGTAGTGCACGTGCCATCTATACGTCACTCCTAATAGTGCAGTATGCCGATAAGTCTGATATGACCTCTGCAGTATATGACATCCACACCATCTACAACAAACACAAATATGTAATATAAATGTTAGTGTAAATATGTTTGCCATTATAATTTACTCTACGTTTGTGTACAATTTGAGCCTGTTCATCGCACATCTGGTTTAACTGATCTCTATAATGTTTGAGGACGTGTCTGGGGCTGCGTATATATGATGTCATACGCACATTCCACTTGCATCACAAAACAATTCATTTCGATCATTGCTGAAAAAAATATATTTGTACGCTCAACTAGTACTTCATTGTTACACACTTGCAACCTAACGGACCCTGACGTAATGGATCACGATGTTCAAGAATCTCCTCCGCAGCAACGGGTACATCTGCAGCAATCCCAGCATCATGCCCCTCTGGAACGTGAAACGCATCAGGTATATCTATCGCTACTGCCTAATGAGGTAGTATTCTCTCAGGACAGATATGCATAAGCCGCTTCCATGCCTACAACTATTCAATTAAATGCCCAGAACTATTTGTGAAAATGCTCCACCTTTTTGCTTACGTTCATTGTTTCTTGTTTTGTAAATTCTTTGGCATTTTATTTTAAACCAGTGACTAAGTCGAATAGGCTTAGTGCATGTATTTTTTTTTGGATCCTTTAGTGGCATGTGTTTCTCTCATACTTATACTCATTTTGGAGGATTTAAAGTTTTTAAAAGAAAGATTGTGTGTTGTTAGCTTATGAGGAGTCTTTCTTTATTGATTTTTTGGCAAGTATAAAAGGAAAGATGTAGGAAGAGAACTGGGGAAGGTAGGTTGACTTCCTATTCTATTTTTCTGAAGATCTGTAGCATTTTAAGGCTCCAGGTGAGAAATAGCAAGCCTAAGATTATGGATAATGTAAGTGGTAAAATGATTTTGAATCTGTTAGGAATTGATATGCCATATGTGGTTTCCACTAAAGCTGTGTGGGTGTGTTGGAATTGTCCAGCAGTTGGAGTATTAAAGCTCAATGTTGATGGTGCAAGTAAGGGCAATCTTGGAGCTGCTAGAGATGGATCTATGGTGGGAAATGAGTTGGGGCGGGGGGGTTATGGTGCTAGCTGCATCTTTTTATTATTATCTGTTTTCTAATATGGATGTTGAATTCAAAGCATTGTTGGATGGTTTGAGATTGATTGAGAGGTATCGATTGATGGTGTATAGTGTTCAGATTGAGTCTGATTCTGTGGTGTTGGTCAATTGTATGGCTTGGCCTTATTTGGTTATTTTAAACCAAATTCGACAGCTACTTAGTATGATGGTTTTTCATCTGAACATGTTTACAAGGAGGCTAACTATGTTGTTGATGCCTTGGCTAATTTGAATAGCAGTTCTACTGATTTTTCTATGTTCAGTCAGTTACCTGTTGTAGTGCTCCAGAGGCTTGTCCAAGACTAAAGATGTTTGCCTGTGTTAAGAACCAAAAGTGTTTTGGTTTTTGATAACCATGGATGAGAGGTGGGATATGGGAAGTGTCAGTTGAGCTGGTTTAGCGTATGCAGACTGGGGGAGTGCTGAGCATTTTTTATGGATAAATGTTAATAACAATTGAAAATTTTGAAGGATTAAATCCATAAATGGCTTTTTGGTTATTTTTTATGCATTGTAACAGATTTTTTTGTTCTTCTTTGCAAACAGAAATTTTGTTTTTTGTAACAGATTTTCTGTTATGTAACAGAATTATCTGTTTTTCTTCTAACAGATTTTCTAATTTTTTTTTCTTGTAAACAAAATTTTCTGTTTTTTGATTCTTGTAAAATCTGAGATTCATGCAATAAAATTGCTCTGTTTTTTTTTTAAATGGACATTACTAATAGTGGTAAAAGCATAAAATCTTTTATCAGCAGTTGGTTCAAAACTGTACAAGTTACCCCATTTGGCTTGGACAATTATGCTCCTATCATACTCTCTAAAATATAATATCTCTCCTTTTGCTTAAATAGAGCTGTAATTGAACAAGGTAGAATACACACACTAGAGCACAGTATTATCCACTGTACATGAATATGGTACAAGACAAGCATATATCTTTCAAATGCCCACGAAACACAATTTAATCAAAACACAAACCAATATTCCTAATGCACAAACCAATATTCCTAACACCTTCAACTGTAACATGGAATATAAGCACAGACCAATATTCCTAATGCACAAAAAAACATAATTTAATCCAAAAAATAGCATTCAGTAGATACACTATGATATTCTGACTAAAATTCAAAAAAATTAATTTACCTCCACATTGTAATTTTCTAAAGTAGGGATGCAGTTCAAATTACTCGAAGTAGTAATGGGGATTGAAAATTTAATAAAATTAGGGATTTTTGGAATCACACAATAATGGGATTTGGGCAATGAGGATTGAAAATTTGAATTATAGTTGGGGGTTTTTTGAACTTGGGATGGGGATTGGGCAATGGGGATATTTTTCTAAACTTGGGAATTTCCTGAATTACATGGTCAATTGAAGCGTACCTGGTTAAATAAAAAGGCTTTATGTTTAACACGTGAAGCCCTGTCTTCTCCTTGCTTCGGACCTAGCCCACGGGTGTGTACCAGTCCACTGCACCATTTGACAAAACACTGAGTAAGTTAGGGCTTATTAAGAATCTCATAGCTAGAATTAGGGCTCAGAAGGAACCTCAGGCGAATCTCACAGCCGATTCTTGCAGAAAACCTTAGTTGGCTTCTTCGAAAAACCTTAGGGCTACACTTGGATTTCCTCAATTAGGGTGTGTGCATTATAATGGGTTGAGCTTAGGGGATGGCGAAAGCAAGATAATAGAAGAAGAGAGAAGAAGAATCACATCAGAGAGAAGAGATATAAAGGAGGTAATCGCCTTTTACAGAGAGAAGAGAAGAGAGAGAGGGGAAACTTGTGAAATAATAGAAAGGGAGCCTGGTGCGAGTAGAAATATTCAAATGAAAGCGGATTTATTATATCCACTTCATTTGATAAAGCGGACTTATAGAATACGCTTTATATTTAAAAACGTATTTGTATAATACGATTATTGAAGTAAAAGCGGGTTTCATAAATACGCTTTTTAATAATAAAATGTATTTCTTGATTCCACTTCAAACGATGAATTTATAATTTTTAATTCCGCTTTCAAATGAATTCGTACTTGCTGATTCCACTTTCAGATGAAGTCAGATTTGTTGATTCCGATTTTAAAAAGTGTTGTAGATTGGTAATTAAATTAAAAACTGTTGTACTTTGATATTTATGTTTTTAATCTACTGTGTTTTGATAATAGATTTTAAAATCAGTCACCTTTCTCTCTCTCTCTGACCTCTTGGCAATGCCCAACGACTAGATATAATCCAACAGTAATTTGTTGAGTTTTATGGGTGGCTTTGTTGTTATATTGATGAGTTTGAATGTAATTTTTGGTGTCTATTTTTTGTTAGTATTATTATTACAATAGTTTAACGGCATTCTAAGTTTTTTATCTTTGTTAAATATAAAAAAAAGTACGTTTTGTGTTCACTGTGCATAGTATGTTTTGTGTTCATTGTGTCCCTCTATTTTCTCTCTACAACTCTCATCATCTCCATTATTCCAGCGACAACCCCTGTCGGCGACACCCAGCGATCACCAGTAACTCCACCAGCCATTTACTGGAGTACCACCCCACTACCAACCACCGCCTTAGCCTTTCTTCCTCATCTGCCCCCAACCGCAAACAACCAACACCCACCCACCTTGTATGTTTCCTGCCTTCCGCTATCTCTCCATCTCTTTCTGCTCCTATAACACCTACACCCACTAGCAACACTATCAGGCATCTTATTCTTAATGTCTCATTCTTTCACCTATTTCTCTCTGTCCTCTCTTTCCCCTCTTGCTCTCATTTGGCAGACAGTGATGCATGATATTTGGTATTGATTTGCTCTTAATCATAATGCACGTGAAGTATTTGTTGAAATGCCTAAGACAAATATTGTATACTCTTTTGTTTGATATGAATTTTTTTGGGTATAATTGATTTAATTTATGTTCCTCTTTGATGGGTTTTGTTTGATTTTGGCAATTATTTTCGTGGCATTCATTAGATTCTTTTCACTGGGTTTTGATTGATATTTTCACTTTATAGTATTTCAGGTTTGTCACTAATAGTATAGTTTTGGTTATTGCAGTCTCAATTATCAACGTTAGGCGGAAGCTGCGGGTTCGAGTCCTGTCAGTCCCGGCAGATTCCATAAATACATCAATGGGAAAAATTTATTTTGTGGACTTGGATTTATTGTTTGTCATCTCTGTTTTTTAAGTTGCTATTTTTTCAAAGCAAGATTTTCAATTGCGGTCACATACTATATTTGTGGACCTTAAATGTAAGTGCTCTGATGCTTGATGCAAGTTATAATTTATGTAGAAAATGGAAGGGCACATTGACGTCTACGACTTTAGTGATGAGAAATTTGGCAGTTTGAAGTGGAGTAGGCAAAGTACAATTTGGAAGTTTGAAGTGGAGTTGGCAAAGTAGTTTTACTTAGGGCACGAAGGTGGTCTTTTGGATGAGAGATCGAAAGATGGGCACATTGGTTCTATTTCCATGTAGTCACTTGGGTGGGGTCCATGTTACAGAGGTCAGAGAAAAGTACATCTCAAGTCTCAACAAAGGAGAAAAACATAGAGATTTGAAATGGTTTGTGACTTTGATTTTAAGAAATTGTGACAATTGCTATTTATCTCAACTGTAGGTTGACTATGTTTAACATAGGATTGATAGATATAAATTTAGTCAATATTTTAGTAGTTTAGGATTCTCATTCTACATCATCTAATCTGAGTAAAGGTAAATTTCAAATTTTTTTGTATAATTTCTCTCTACCTTGACTAAAGTATAGAACTCGATTGTTGGGATTTGACACATAAATTAAACTCTTATATTTTTTTTTATTTTCTTGCTATTGTCTTTTTATGTAGAATTTATTTTGATATATATGTGGGCTACAAATATATGGGTGAGTGTCTTTTTCGAAATAGTTATTGTGTTCTCAAGTGTTGATCCGAAAGCAATAGTACATAACTTGCATAAAGTGGGGCAACCAAGAGTACGAAGTTCTTCAAATGATTTGAGTGTCATGAAGAATGGAGAGAATATTGATCTATACTACAGAAGCATGATATTGGTAATTGCATGAAAAAACTTGCTTTTTCAGTCATTGTTTCTGTTTAGATTGTGATTAGTTGTGTTAGATTGTACTCTAATGTCTATTAAGTTTATTTCACTTCTTTGCTTTTTTTGGGTAGAAAATGAGAAATTCCTTATGGAGTATGGTGATCAAACAGTAAAAACATACTGCTCAAATCAGTGAAACCCAAGAACCAATGGTTCTATGAGAAGACTCAAGATTTCGCTCAAAGCTCCATCACACAAACAAACATACATATCTCATTCTCAGCGCACAACCACTCACTTTTTCTTTTTGGTTCTCTGAGAAGATTCAAGAGATTTGGAATGTGATTCTCCTTCAAGGTCAATTGTTTGATTTGGGTTTTTGTTTAAATTTCCTTCCTATATGATAAATTTCTATATATGTGTTTGAAATATTAGTTCTTGATGTGAATGTTATTGTAGCTTTGATCTGTCTCCACTTTTTCACTTGATATCTTTTTCTAATTAAAGGTTTATTTTTTATGAGAATGTTGATATGGATTTTGTAAAATTATTTTATAATTTTCTTTCATATATTTTAAGTTCTATTTTATGCACATGATGATTTTGCATATAACCAATTTTCTTTTCTTTTTCTTTATTTTCTTTTAAAAATCCTCCCAATTTTCAAGTGCATAAGGAGAATAATGAAATTAAAGTTGGTGTTGAAGAGTCACAAAAATCCTAGAAACAATATTGGTGGCTTCTTTTAATGAACAAACTCTCTTCTCCCTCATCAGTCTACTTGGGTGACGTGTGTGTTTTGAGTTTTAATTTTCATATGGAAAAATGTGTTTTTTCTGATTTTTTTTATTTCGCATGATAAGTGTACTATATTAGTTTTTTTTCCTGGTCTAAGAAAGCAAAAGTTTGTATTTTTATTTTTCTTTGCATTGGTATGTATGTTTGAATGTGTCTTTATTTGATGTATTTGATAATTGTGAGATGTTCTAAGGTTTTTCCTCATTTTTAGTTGGATTTTGATTTATGTTTTTTTATTTAATTATGTGCGGATTCCTGGTGGTATGACGATCCACATTATTCGATTTGTGAGTTGTTTCATCATTTGTGGGTGGAATGTTTCATATCAATTTGATTGGGTTAGGTAAGGATTTCCTTGATTCGATGTTATCCTCTTTTAGTTTTTTCATTTGTGTTTTGGGTCATGATCTATGTTTATATTTTTTGAATTGAACTCTTTATGTTTATTGTTACAATTAGTGAAACTCAAAATCAATATAAAGGTTGGTACTTTTATTGAAAAATTGTATTATGAAACATGATTAGCCATGAAGAATAAGTATTTTTCTAATTGTTTCGACACTGTTGAGTTGAATTTGGATTGATTGAATTGAGATAAAACATTAGAGAAAAGGAAATAAAATAACTTAATTAATTTAAAATTGCGTGAATTTAGAAAATTAAAAAAAATTGCTATAAAATATTTATATTATTCAATTAGCCCTTGATTTGTTTGTGATATACAAGTAACTTCATGCATAGACAATCACTAGTAATAAATATGCTAAAAAATTATAATAGTTACAAAAATAACTTATTTTATGTACTAGTAAATGAAATAGAAAGACAGAAAAATATCCTAAATTCATTAGTTTGCTTACATAATTGAAATAATTTGGTAGAGCATAAAACAATTCACTAAGAAATATTGAATATTTAATATAAATAGTAATAATGTGATGCCTAAAAAACCAAAAGAAAAATTGATAGAAAAAACAATGGCAATTTAGGTGCACTACCCATCCCACATCAGAAACTCAGAGGAGTTATGAGGACTGTGTGCCTATAAGTTGTTGCACTTCTTGGCTATTATTAATGGTCATGGCTTGATGGCATAAAGCCAGCTCCTTTGGATGAGACGAGCCCAATATCACCTTTAGCTTTGAAGCTTAGTTTTAATATTTAATGTTTGAGTTCCAATACAAAAATGGATCTATTCGATTTGTGCAAATCGTACCGGTTTTTACGGGTTCATAAAAAGTGACCGGTTTAGGCCAATTTGAATAGTTCTCAAGCGGGCCATTTGTTGGACCGATCCAATTAAGAGACTAGCATTTGTTTACCGATTTTGCAGGTTGACCCGTTGGGCTAGGTAGGATTTTAAAACACTGATCAAAACCTAAAATTCTAAATCCCAACCACAATTGTGAATTTCACTAGACAATAAGCTTTAACCATCACCACCAAATTCAACCACAAATAAGCAGAGTTAAGAACAAAAAATTTACCTCAACAATTCACCAATCATCCAGTGTCACTGCACCACCCTGAATACCAAAGCAAATGGATAAGAGTTGTGATTCGTGAAATTGCTTGATTGAAACCCAAAATTTCTAGCAGTATTCTAAACCCTCGGGCAATCAAAGAAATCTCTACTAACAAGATGGCTTCTGAAGACTACAGGAAAGCCTTCAGCGTGCTTCTTGCCACTCGATTAAATGATTGTACCAGCAAGCTCCTAAAACAAAGATTGAAAGAATAATAACAGAGAATTGAATAGGCTGAAATGAATGTATATTCATCCTACACATCAAACATAGCCATTAGTTGTAGAATATTTTACTCAATTTGGCTACAAGGAACAAGACGAGGAGGTGTTTGATGTTCACTATGCGGGGATAAATCCACTCTAACGGTCGCCACCCTATACGAATAAAGATGATGGCGGAGAAGCCTTGATGAACCTGCAAAACAAGAGAAAACCTAGGTAAACCGATAGCCAGAGGCGGCAAAAGAGACTCTGATGCTTAAGTCAGTAAGTGAGTCGAAGAAAAATGTGGAGTAATTGAACTGGTTTTCCCCCATGCCTGATCAAATTATTTATAGTGATATATGAAGCGGTGTTCCAAGTAGCCTCAAGCTCTAGGTTGTGATAGAATAGACCTCATAACCAATCCCCTAAATGTTCTAGTTAGAATCATCCTAAGACATTGAGTCCTAGCTTGTAGGAAGAGATCTACTGGCCAGAAGGATTTGTTTATCAATATTCACTTGATACTCGAAGTCAAGTTTTGCTAAGACTCTAGGTCCCGAGTCAATCTTAGTCAAGTAGCAAGCTAGGCACCTAGAAGGGGTGCCGCCCAAGGTGAGGGGGCGTGGTAGCTCCAGACGCAAGGCTCTAGGCGATGTCGAAGGCTGGACAGACGATGCCAGCTATCTAGGTAGTTGTCTGGGCAGTTGATTGAGCGACGCCTTTGGCGCCACTGTTGAGTCTTGGGCATTGTTGGTGAACCTTGGGCTCTGTTGGGCTACGCCTTGGGCTCCCAGGTCAGCAGCAAGCCTCATAATTGCCCCCATACCTTCTTTAATAGAGTAAATTAAATAAGGTATAAATCGGGCTTTCTTTTTCAAGCCAACTAGATCTATAATTTCCCTTCCCCCTTTTTCATCCTTTACTTGTCTTTGAGCTCTTCTAAGAGAAGAAAGAAATTGAATAGCCTTGCTCACAGAAGAGAGAAATCCTAGAGATTTGAAGAGCCTTGGTGGGAGAAGAGAGAAATCCTAGAAGTTTGAAGAGCTGCTATCGCCGCCACCTAGCTAGAAATTCCTTTTTAGAGATAATTTTGAAAAGTTTCCTATAGGCCCCAAGTATTACCTCTTAAGTAGAAGGAACTCTCTACTTCACTATTTAGCTTCTTCGGCCAAGGGCTATGAGCATGAGTTCATTATAGGGACAGGCGACTGGGAGTTTAACCTTGACGCCACTGATGACCGTTCTTGCCCCCCAGAGTTAAGTTGGTAACTTATAGCTTCTTATTGCTTCTATATATAGCCCGATCTCCTGCTGCTTTCTTAGAGTTATTTTTTTTGTATGCCTGCTCAACTACACTTGACATTGTATGATAAGGAGGCATAGTAACAGTGAGATTGTTAAGTCATTATACAACCCCTTGGAAGGTTTTGTGCATGGAGCTTTTGGAAGGTCCGCACCATTTTTTTTTTTTACTTTGATCCGGGGAATACCTCCTTTACTTCCCTACTCCTAGCTTCACAACTTGCAAAGCGAACAAGTACTTAAATCAAGGCTCTTTCATGCAACTGTGTCAAGGAAGGGCTAGGAGAAAGAGGCTTGAACTTGACATGAATATTGATTAGATGTTAGAGTCACAAGAGGTGAATAGTAATCGCATTAGTGGGCCTATAGATGGAGGAAATATCAAGGAGTTGCCAATTGGCTTGGTTGATTTTATCTATCGATCGTCCCTACGGGTAGGTTTTTTTTTTTTTTTTTTACTTTTCTTAAGTCATTGAATTGCAACTGTGGAGGTTGGTTTTAGGAGGTGCAACCATCGAGGTTGGCTTTAGGAGGTGCAACTGAGGAGGTTGGCTTTTTGAGTGCAACCATGGAGGTTGGCTTTACGAGGTGCAATCATGGAGGTTGGATTTAAGAGTGCTCAAAGTTGTAAAGAACAAGCTTTTCTTTATTGATGATCTAGAATGAATGTCGCTGTAGACTTATTTTAATGATAAGATATTACTACATAGAAGTAAAAATTTCTAAGGTTGATGATGTTCCAAGGTTGGCTAACTGGTTTGTCATCAAGCTCCTCGAACCAATAGGCTCTTGTCTCTGCTCGTGCCGCAACCCTATAAGGCCTTTCCCAATTAGGGCTCAGCTTGCCATCCTTAGGGTCCTTAGTTTGAGCAAGAACCTTACGAAGAACCAGGTCACCAGGAGTGACGTTCTTTTCTTTGACCTGCTTGTTCTAGGATCTAGCCAACTTTTGTTTATATGTTGTCAGCCGAACCATTGCTTGGTCCCTTCTTTCTTCAATAAGAACCATTGTTTGATCATTGTTACCCTTCTAATAGACCTCGGTTCTTATAGTTGGCAGACCTACTTCAAGAGGAATAACTGCCTCTGTACCGTAGGAGAGAGAGAAAGACGTCTCTCCAGTAGAACGCCTTGGGGTTGTTCGATAAGCCCAAAGCATCATTGGAAGTTGTTCCACTCACCTTCCTTTAGCTGCTTCAAGCTTCTTTTTGATACTATCAAGGATGATCTTATTTGAAGCTTCAGCTAGCCCATTTGATTGAGGGTAAGTAGGAGAGGAATAATAATTGTGGACCCCATATCCCAAATAGAATTCTTTGAAAACTGAGCTATCAAATTGAGTATCATTGTTAGATATTAGGGCATAAAGAATTTCATACCTTGTGATTGTACATACAAACTTCTTTGGTATCAGTATCACGAATGTTAGAGAAGGGCTTGGCCTCAATTCATTTTTTGAAATAGTCAATTGCAATGATAAGCTACCATTTGTTGGATGGAACCCAAAGAAGGAGACCTATTATGTCGAGACCCCATTTAGTGAATGGCCAAGGGCTTGTGAATAGGTTTAGGTCACCTACTGGTTGTTGAGGTATAGTAACAAACCTTTGACACTTGTCGCACTTCCTCACATATACTTATGCGTCCTTCTGCATATACGACCACCAATACCCCCGGAGTTGGCCCTTAGGGCAAGGCTTCTTCCTCCAGCATGGGCACCGCACACTTCTTCATGGGTCTCATAGAGTAGATCCTCCACTTTACTAGGGTGGACACATAGTAAGTACGACCCCTAAGAAGGACCACCTGTAGAGCTTATGATCTGGTGAGAACCAGTAATGGGCTGACTTTGAGACAATGAGTCTTGTTTCCTTCTTATCTTCTGGGAGAGTCACATTCTTAAGATGTTAGACAAGAGGTTCCATCCAACTCAGTGTTTGCTCCATGCAATGGACCTCTACTAGGACCTCATGAATACTTGGTTTCTCAAGATACTCCACTTCAATCATTCGGTTTAAACCTTGTTTATTAGTAGAAGCTAGAGGAGCAAGAGCATCAGCATGTTCATTTTGGTCTCGTGGGATTTGGATCACCTTGTAGGACTTCAATAGTTCAAGCAAGCCCTTTGCCTACCCTAGGTACAAGCTCATTCTGTTTGAACAGGCGTTGTACTCCGCAAAAATTTGGTTAACCACCAATTGAGAATCGAAGTATATAGTCAATTGCTCTGTTTGAACAGGCTTCGTCTTAGCCTCGTTGTTGGTGGAAGCAAATCCTAGATGGAGGGCTTGCTCCAAGACTTCCTCATGAGGTAAGAATTAGACAATAACGGCTCCTAATCCTCGTCAAGTTGAGGATCCATCAACTTGCAACTCCTAAAGCTAGGACCTGAGAAATAAGCTCCATGCTACTACCTGTTCTTTTGGTAGCTCATATGTAAATTCTGCTACGAAGTCAGCTAAGACTTGCACTTTAATCACTGTCCTTGGAATGAACTTAAGGTCGTACTGCCCCAGCTTAAGTGACCATTTTTCAATACAGCCAAAGAGATCTGCCTTATCACGTACACTCCTTAAGGGATGCTCAGTGATTATCGCAAGGGTGTGTGCTTGAAAATAGTTGTTCAACTTACGAGAAGCTATAACCAAGGAAAAAAGAAGTTTTTTGAGGGGGATATACCTAGTCTCTGCCCCAAATAAAATCTTTTCTTACAAAACAGATAGGCTTTTGTTCCCTCCCTTCTGCCCATAGCAACACTCCACTTATAACGTGTTTGGACACAGCTAAATAGAGTTGAAGTTCTTCCCCTTGCAAAGGAGTGGAGAGTAAAGGAAGTGTCTGGAGGTAGCTTTTCAAGTCATCGAGGGCCTTATCATACTCATCATCCCAGTGGAAAGCCCAACCTACTCTAAGTAATTGAAAGAAGTGCCTACATCAGTCTAAAGATCAACTAATAAATTGGTTAAGGTTCACAGTAATGCTTGTTAACCTTAACCGATTTATAATGAAGGACTTCCATGATTGAGGAAGGCTTCTTAATTTCCTACAAAGCCTTAATCTAATTAGGATCAGCTTTTATCCCTCTTCTTGTTGCCAAGTGTCCTAAGAACTTCCCAAAGCTCACTCAAAAGGCACACTTTGAGGCGTTAAGCCTAAGCTGGTGATGCTTCAAGATATCAAATACATCTTAAAAGTAAGAAAGGTGATTCTCTGACTCCTTACTCTTAACCACCATATCATCTATGCACACCTTCATTGTTTGGTTGATCATGGAGCCAAAGAGCTCCGTCACCATTCTCTGGTAATTAGCTCATGCGTTCTTTAACCCAAGGGGCATGACCTTGTAGTAGTAAATCCCCTTTGGTGTGATAAACGATGTCTTCTCCTCACCGGCCCAAACATAGGAATTTGATGGTAGCTTTTATTTCCATCCAAGAAGCTCATCCTTACACGACTAGATGTTGCATTCACCAACTAATCAATTTTTTAGAGTGGGAAAGGGTCCTTTGGGCAGGCCTTGTTGAGATTTGTGAAGTCGAGGCATACTTACCACTTTCCATTCTTCTTCTTGACCACAATAATGTTTGAAAACCATTATGGGTATTGGACCTCCCTTATAGCACTGACCTTCAAGAGCTTGCCCACTTCTTCATCGATGGCTTTAGCATGCTAAAGGGTAGACCTCCGACTCTTCTGAACAGTAGGCTTGCGAGTAAGGTTGACATTAAGATGATGACTAGCTAACGTGGAATCAATATACGACATCTCGTAAGCTATCCAGGCAAATATCTTGATGCTCCTCCTTAATAGCCTAATAAGAAACTCCTACTAGGGTGTAGGTAGTTGTTACCCGATCAAGAAGTATCTATACGAATCTGCTTGGTCCACTGGTATGACCTGCAGCTCTTCAAGTAACTTGACTTTGGGCTTGAACCCTACATCCTCAAGAAGGAGAAGCTCTTCATCAGCTATGAAGACTTGTTATGACTTGGCCATCAATTTAGCCCCTATATTAAGGCACTATTTAGAGGTAGCTTGATCTCCACAAATCTCGACTATCACTTTACTGGTTGGGAAGCTTAACATCTAATGGTAAGTGGAGGCCACCACTTGCATTGGTGAAGCCATGGTCTCCCCATGATGGCTTTGTATGATGACGGAACATCCACTACTAGAAATTCTACCTCAATCACTTGTGTACTAGCCTTGACAGGAAGCTGCAACCTACCAAGAGGCCAGACTTGCATGTCATTGAAGCCAACAAGCGAGGTCGTCGTTGGGAGGAGGTCAGCTTGAGTTTTTCCCAACTTCTTGAATGAGTCGTAATACATGATCTCCGTTGAACTCCCATGGTCAATGAGCACACACCTTACCTCAAAGTCGCTCATGTTGAAAGTGAGAACGAAGGGGTCATTATGCATGTGGGCCGTTCTTTCCAAGTCCACATCTGAGAATGTGATGGAAACACTCTCTGATTCTGCCCTTCAACGCTTAGAAGTATGACCATCTTGGTGATTTGCTTGCATAACATGCTGAAGATGGGAGGCCTTTAAATACTCGGTCCAAGTCTGGACCAAATCAACTTGCAATGGAGGAGTGGTGCTAAATATGACATTTATAACCTTAGGAGGCTGGTTATCCTTTGGTCAAGGTTGGTCATCGGGTTGAGTTCACTATTTTGCTTGTTCCTTGGTAGTCTTCACCTTGTCTATGTACTAGGATAGATGGTCTTACTTAACCAATTCCTCCAAGTGACACATGAGAGTGCAATAATTCTCTGTTCGATGGCCCTTATCTTTGTGGTAAGAGCAATGGAGGTTCTAGTCTTTCTTGGAAGGGTCCCTGTCATCCTTGGTGGCCACCTGAAGTAATCATTGTCCTTAATTTGATTCAAAATTTGGTAGATTGGTTCCTTAAAGATAGCATCCATTCGTCCCCTTTGACGTTTCTCCCTTCTTTAATGGGTTTGTGGAGCTACCCTCCATCCTTTGATTCTTCCTTGATGGAGATAGAAGCCAGTCAATTGGCCCTTTGTCATCTTCCACCTTTATATATCTCTTGATGTGCTTCTACAAATGGTACATAGTCTTGGGTGGTCATAGTAAGATATTTTCGCAACTCACTTTCCCTTGGGAGGCCCAAGCGAAAAGAGACAACAACGATCTTCTTGTCACATTCTTCAATGTCAGCGTAAGTCTCCAGGTATCTCATAGCGTACTCTCAGAGAGCCTCTCCTTGTTTTTGGTGTAGTTCTAAAAGTGTATTAATCTTTATTGGTTCTCAGGTGTTAGCTATTAATCAAGAGAGGAACTCTCTAGCGAGTTGCTCCCAAGAATATATTAAGTTCAAAGGTATCTCATGAAACCACTTAAGACCCGACTTTCGTAAACTAGAGGGGAACATCTTGCACATCAGTGCCTTATAGATTGTCCAAAGAGCCATTTTATTGGTGAAAGCTCCTATCTGAAGCACAGGGTCAAACTTGCCATCATATAACTCGAAACTCGGAGGACTAAACTTCTTTAGGGGTCCAGATTCTCGTATGGACCGAATGAATGGTGTGGTAGTCATCTTTGCAAGGGTCTTCCTGTCCCTCTTATTCATTGAATAAGCAAAGTTGTTATGTGAATAGTCATTTTGAGCCTGAGTGGCCATATCTCAAGTTGGCTCGGAAAGCCTTTGTTTTTCTTGTCTATAGACGTCCCAGTGGTCTTCTCTTTGATAGCAGAAAGGTCACTCATGTCATCCCCTTTACTCCCTAGAATGGCGTTGTCTATGTATTTCGCCCCTTTCCCTACAATGAGGGTGATCATGCCTCAAAAAGGGTCTCTAAGGATGCGATTAGTAATGCTTCTCTTGGGTGAGAACCTACTTCAACTCTAATTAAGGGTCGAGTAGCACCTTGCTTGAGAATAGCTCCTATGTTGGGAGGAATAAGCTTCCTCAATGTGATCGTCCTAACGATAAAAGTTACGCGTCGAACGCCTAACCTCGCTATCAAGTTGCTTGCCACTCTAACGTAGGAGGCCTTGCTTAAAAGCTTTTAGCTCCTTTATCTTCTCTTTTATTTCCTTTTGGTAATCAATCTCAATGGCTAACCCGCTTTCTACAGCGAGAACTGGTAGGTTGTGGTAAGGAGGATTTTCTCTTGTGAGGTCCTACCTAAAACAGGGTAGCACTTCCTTTGATAAATTGGAGGTCATAGTTAGCGGGATCCTCTCAGATTGTGGGTAGTGGAAGTAGTGAACGGCTGGTTATGATATTGAGGGCTCTCTCGCGGGTCATGGTTCAAGGCATCTTGATTAGGAGAAAACTTGATTGTTTCCCACAAATGGCACCAATTGTGCAGGAATCAATCCACGCTAAAGGTCACCACCCCGTACGGACAAAGATGATGGCGAAGAAACCTTGGCAAATCTACAAGACAAGAGAAAACCTAGGTGAACCAAAGGCCGGAGGCGGCCAAAGGGATTCAGTTGCTTAAGTCAGTAAGTGTGGAGTAATTGAACTGGTTTTCCCCCATACCTACTTTTATTTATAGTGATATAGGAAGTGGTGTTCCAAATAGACTCGAACACTAGGTTGTAATAGGATAGACCTCGTCACCAATCCCCTAAATGTTCGAGGTAGAATCATACTAGTAGATTGAGTCCTGGCTTGTAAGAGGAGATCTACTTGCTAGGAGGATTTTTTTTATCAATTTTCACTTGATACTCGGAGTAGATTTTTGCTAGGACTCTAGGTCCCGAGTCAATCTTAGCCAAGTAGCAAGCTAGTCACTGGGCAAGGGCGACGCCCAAGGTGAAGGGCGTGGCAATGCCAGGCGCAAGGCTCCAAGCAACAGCGAAGGTTGGACAAGCGACCCCAGAGGCTGGGCAGCTGACTGAGCGACGCCTGGGGCACCTCTGGAGAGCCTTGGACGCTGTTGGTGAGCCTTGGGCACTGCTTGGTGATGCCTTGGGCTCCCAGGTCAGCGGCAAGCCTCACATTCACTCCCATAATTCTAGCAGCTTCTAGGTTAGCAACAAGCCTCACATTCAGTCCCATAATTCTAGCAGCTTCCAGGTTAGCAGCAAGCCTCACATTTAGTCCCATAATTCTAGCAAAATTTCTCCCTTTTTCCAGCTTAGATTGCCTTTGGACTATGAAAACTTCACTAGGCTTAGGTTCCATTTAAGTTGTAATGATAGGGCTGTTAAACGAGCCAAGCTTGAACATTTTTTTAGGCTCGTTTAATTGTAAATAGTTAAATTAGCCAGCTCGTTTATGTGTAAATAGTCACTCCATAATTCTAGCAAAATTTCTCCCTTTTTCCAGCTTAGTTTGCCTTTGGATTATGAAAAATTCACAAAGCTTAAGTTCCATTTAAGTGGTAGAGATAGGGTTGTTAAACAAGTCAAACTTGAAAAAAAAATTAGGCTCGTTTATGTGTAAATAGTTGCTCTCCAATGCAGCTCGATTAATAGCCCCTAAGTAGAGAGTGAGACAGAATGAGGAGCGAGAGAGACGAACAAATTGAAAGAGAAAGAAAAGAAAAAGAAGAAAAAGATGTCGATCGGTTGGGTCAGGCAATCAAGTAATAAACAGTGTATTGGGATCTATGACATTATTTTTTTTGGGAGAATTATATCTAAATTCTCTTAGACATGTCACTTAATCACTTAGACCCCCAAGTATTTAAAATATTACACACAGACCCCCTTAAGTTTGTATGCAGATAACACCTAGACCTCCGCCATCAATGTATGTTAGAATATATGTTAGTAATTACTCCCAGGACCCCTAAAGTTTGTATGTGTGTAATATTTAGGTTTCTCAAGTTTAAAATGTAATGTGTTGATAAAAAATACTCCAATTAAAAATAACATATCAAAAATTCTAAATTTTATAATCAAAATTCATGCTATATTATGCAATTTATTGGTATAAAATTAAAAATAAAAATTTATTTTTTTATTGAAAAAAATATAACTAGCAAACAATTATACTATCCATTGAAATAAAACTAAATAAGCGATCAAACTGTAATAAACACAATATCTTCTATATTTAATTTAGGTAATTTGGTTGTTTAATAAATAGTATACTTGTATACTAATTATGATTTTTTAAAAAAAATTTAAATTTTATTTTTAATTTTATTTTAATAAATGTCATAATAGAACAAGAATTTTGTTTATAAAATTTAAAATATTTGATATTCTATCTTTGATTGGATTATTTTGTCTAAGTATAACATTTTAAACTTGAGAGGTCTACGGATTACACGCCTATAAACTTCAAGGAATTTGAGTATAATTTACTAACGGATATTCAAATGAACATTGACACTAAGTGTTACAAGCGTATAAACCTCAGAGATCTGTGTGCAATACTTCAAATATAAAGGTGTTTAAATGATTAAGTGACAAACCTCAAGAGGTCTGGATGTAATTCTTTATTTTTTTTAATTTTTTTTAGTTAACTACCTATTTAGCCCTTAAACAACACAATTTGTGTCAATTAAACCCCTCAACTTTGGTCTATATCAATTTAACCCCTCAACTTTTCAATTTGTGTCAATCAAGCCCTTCCATCCTATTCAGCTGTTTATTGTGACGGACAGATGCACGCAAGGCTCATGTGATAAGAGTTTCAAGTGTAATTAAGGGAAAGCAAGTATTTTTGTGTTAAAGCTTCGTCAGCTTCGCTCCTTTACAAAGCATAAAAAGATATGTGTATGGTTTTTAGAAACAAAGCAATATTTAGCAAGAGAAAGAGGTATGTGCTTTGTAATATTCAGCAAGAAAAAAAGGGGAAGATGGAGAATCTTAGTGATAGATTTATGGGTGTGTTTTGTAATTGCGGAAAGAGGGCTACAAAGCAGACATCTTGGATAGATCAAAATCCCAAAAAAGGTTTTTAACATGTCCAAACATGGGTATAGGTATCTAGCTTGTATGAAAAAAATCCTTTTTTTCTTCCCTTCCCTTAATGCTTATTGCATGCATCTTTTAATGTTGTAGAATGGTGGGTGCAGTATTTTCATTTGGAAGACCCTCCAATGTGCATGCGTGTACGACAAGTGATTCCAAGACTTGTTCGAAGATTGAATATTGTAGAGGCTCAACAGGGAAGGTTAAGGCAAGAGAGAAAATATTATGGGTAGCATTAGGAGTTTGTTGTCTCCGAATTTGGCCGCTGCCAAACATAGATGCAGGGGAATCAAAGAAGGATGTTTGAAGTTGCAATTTATGCTACTTTCAATCTAATCATCGTAAATGCGTTCGTACCTCAAACTTACGGGACTATTCCTTTAACAACGAT
>CM042195.1:26599716-26632101 GCA_023539305.1 Ilex asprella
TTGGGTCTGCCATGCTAAACAGTTAATCTAGCTGGATTCAAAGGCCTTTTTCCAGAACTTGTCCACAATTTAGATCCATTAATGGGATTTCTTAGGTTCTTATACAAATTCATATAAGATTCTTTTGAGTAGCATTCATCCACATAATTTTTAGGCTTGTCTCCCTGGTGCAAAATAGTAGAAACTGCATGTGCACATGGGTTCCACATAATTGCCACTTTCTACATGCACATGTTTTCTTCCTCAAGTCAACAAAAAATTGAAAATATGGCCCTTTAACTTGGAATTGTGATCCACCTGGCCATTCACAAATGTAGCTCATAACATCATTTGAAATGTTATCTATATTTGCCTCAATTCTAGGACATAATGGACTAGGGTGTCTACTCATGTCATCTCTATGTTTCCTAATCCTTCTCATCATCAGCATTCTAATGTTTTCCAGAATTGTTATGATGGGTTTCTCTCTTGCCTCTAATATGACACTATTCAATACCTAATAATTGGTGTTAATCAACATATCACAAATTCTACTAGTGGGAAAGTATGCCCTGCACCAATGTTGAGGTGGGACACCTGAATCTAACCACCTAAATGCACCTTCATTTACATTCCTCATATCTCCCATGCATTTGTTAAAGTACTCCAAAGTGATTTCTTTGGAACATTTCTAAAATAGATGAGAAAACAACTAGCTCCTGTACTCCGTCTTGAAGTTACTAAGACGGTGTCTTGCACAAAATATGTGCTCGTCGTTTGGTAGAAAGTCATGAATTGCTGGCACCAAAACCTAGTCATGGAAAATGAAAAAAGCATTAAACTTGTATTATCTTTAGTTGGTCAGAAATAATAACCTACTCAAAATGGTCTACAAGCCCAATGTCAGCACAAACTAGTTGTGCAAACCAAGTCCATGATGATTTTGCTTCCTTTTCAACTACTGCATATGCAAAAGGGTACATCCTGTCATTTGTATCAACCCCTACTGTTGACAACAACTGGCCTGTGTATGTTTCTCTCAGAAAACATCCATCTAAATGAATCACTTTTTTGCACCCTGCTATAAAACCTTGCTTGAATGGCCCCATACAACACTATAATCTTTTAAATCTTTGATTTCATCTCCACCAATGTTGTCATCCACATCTACTACCATTCTAGATCGTAGCATTGCCCTTTTGATTTCTTTACAATAATGGCATATAAGGTTGTATTGTTCACTATGATTGTCGTCAAATAGAACCTTAGCCTTTGACTTTGTTCTATAAAATTTACTTCTTGATACTCCAACTAAGTGATTCTTTAGGATAGTTTCTCTAAAAGACTTTGTTGGCCACTGTGTATTGGACCTAAAGATATCCGCATACGTCTTGGATAACCAATCTGATGTCACAATCTTGTTATAAAATGCTAGTCTACAGTTGGTATGTTATCAATCAAACTCTTCACTTGCAATGTTCTTTCACCTTGCATCTTAGATGCAAACACCATCCATTTACATGGTGGCTTGCACTTGGCTCTAATTCTCCATTTCTCATTCTTCATAAAGTTTATTTACTTCCTATTCAATATGGAATACTCATTTACAACATCTCTAAAATGTTGAGTTGTGGCAAATAGCATATCAACTGCAAACTATGGATTATTCGTGTGCTTACAAGATGCCTCCCTTTATGATGATGATTTTCTTCATCAGATGAGATTTGAAGACTCTTGATGTCATCAGAAAGTTCATACTCTAAAACAAAATTATAACCATAACCCCTACATTCATCTGGTTAGATCTCATACCACTCCACTTGGGTATCAACAATTGTATCAATCAACACCTCATCTTCATTCAATTCATCGTCAATGTTATTTTGCAGATTCTGAACTACTAGTAGACCTTGTTGAAGCATTATCAGGATCAAAGTTACAATCACTAGTGGTTGACTTGGCCTTGCATTTCATCTACTATTGTCTCATGCTCTAAGTATATCTCAATCACTTTATATGTTGGTATCCATTCCACCATTGAACGAATGTCTCTATCATTTTTCGAAATGCTCAATCCACTGATGATGTCCATTACAGGAACTCTATACCAACATGCCCTTACATCGACAAACCTAATCTCTTTGGCCATGAATTGAATCTCTGGAATCAAAATTTTATCCGCATCAACTCAGTCAATGTACACAACAGAACCACCCATATATTTGTGACGCCTCAAAATCCGAGGGTCCTTTTCCAACCCATTGATCACCTAGCAACCCCCGGAAGTACTTGTGAATGTCACATAACCTGACACCATGTCATCACATCCCCTTCACCAGGATCATAACCAACACAAAGTTTGGGCAAAGTCTCCCTTGTACCAGAGCATTCCCAAATGCATAACTTGTGCACATAACAATCACTTGATCATTCCAACCTCAAATCCCTATCAATTTACACTTAATATAGTACCAATTATATCCTTTAAACAAGAAGGCTCAAAACTCGAAAGATTGACAAAGTTTTATTAAAATTTAAAATTTTAAGAGAAGGTAATGGTACGTCTTACACGTGGTACCGGTGCCTGAGCCTTCTATCTGCTAGGTACTTATACCTGAGTAACGAGGTACCGATACTTGGACCTTTGTTTTCAAAGTTTCTTTTAGTTTCCAGGTACCAGTACTTAGGTGATGTGGTATTGGTACTTGAGCCAACTGTTTGTTAGGTATCGGTACCTACACGTCGTAGTATCGGTACCTGAGCCCACTTTCGATCAAGTATCAATAACTTAAGCCTTGATACCGGTACCTGAGCCCACTGGAATTTAGGTACTGCTACCCATATGTCGAGGTACCGGTACTTGGGTCTCCAAACAACATAGTACCAATACTTAATCACTTAAGTACTGGTACCTGGGCCAATTTTTTTCCAAATTCTTTCCAATCCTAAACCATTGGCCATCCAAATCCATTACATACTCTTTCATACATTCATATACACAATTTATAGTCCATAAGAGTTCATTACATATCTTCTTAGTACAATTTACAAGTTCAAAATGAATTACACAATTTACTTATAAAATGTAATTCAAAGCCACATCTTGGCTTATTCGTCAACAAGGGCCCAAGTGAGAGCCGTCTACCAGTGTTTGTTCCGCACCTAAAATATTGTCTCATAACGAGTGAGTCATGCTCAATAGAGTATCTCTTAAAGTGGCTACTTCACAACCCAGATGCATATGAAATGTTCACATGTAATTCATCACATAATTCATTCATTTAAGAAAATACAATTCAATAATGAATGTCATAATGTCATGTCATGTTATAAGATGAGACTCAACATGCAATACAACCCGAGCCCTCCACCGGCTACCATAACACATGCAACGCCATGTGTATGCACCCCGGTATTCCAAGTCCCCACCATTGATATTACACATCTAATGACCATTTAAAGATCCCAAATCTTTTTTAGGATGGGTATTTATGGACTTCCACCAACAGGCACCCAACCGACACGGCATTTATGGACTCCATCAAGTAACCCACATATGTCGACACACTTTATAGACTCAATACCAATGGAATGCATATCCAAATCACCGATTCGATGGATTATCTAACCTTTTTTGCTAACCCCGATAATTAACCATCAAAAGTACTATTTTATTATATGTAATGATTGGTTAATTTCATATTATTTGTGATTAAATGTGTTAAATTCCTTAATTTTATAGTTTGATAGTTTTTCTAATTGTTTGGTTTATTTTACAGATAAATTGGTTGATTTAAAGTAATAATGGATAAAGCAAATGAAGTAATCACTGGAGGAAGAATCACAATTGATAAGGATTAAAGAATCAAGATTAAGATAGAAAGATTTGAAGATAAGGTGACAAATTTAATCCTTATAAGAGTCCAAAATAGAATAAAACTCATTTGAAGTTGGATTAGGAATTTATCCTAGACTATAAGGATTTGACACATCTTCACTATTTTGGTCATAAATTTTGACTTTGATATCCTATTAAACTTATTTTTATGTGGTTGGAAAGAAGACTTCAAGGGCTACAAAAGTGTATTTCGCAGAAATTTTGCGAATAGACTTCTAAATATGCAAAATTCAAGCTCAAAATCTAAACAGGTTTTGTACCGGTGCCCCGAAGATTTTATGCATAAAATTTAACCGTAAAAGACTTCTTTTTGGAAAGGAATTCTTCCCAATCCAACTATATATCTTCTACCTATACCTATGATTTATTTTATACAAATAAAGGTCTACATCTATTGAGAGAGGATTATCATTCTGTTCCCATATTTTCTTTTCTAGTTTTTGTTCTAGTTTTATGGCTTTCTAAAAGCCAAACTAAAGTTAGGGGAGATACTTTTAATGAAGCACGATATTTATTATTGATTCAATGTTCTTTTTAATGCATGATTTATTCTTTTAATTTAATTCTTGGTTTCTTGCAAAGTTTTGACTCTGTATAATTTCTTAATTCGTTGTGCCACATACATCGAATGCTTGAGATTCTCTATGAGTCAAATAACGTGTTATTTCGTGCTTGAATTAAATAATTAAAATTTTTCATAACATAGTTAATTTAATATTTTCAATAAAATTAGGATTTACATGTTGGAAAGCTTGATTTATCGTAGACTCCAGGCATGGTGAATGCTTGTGATCTACAAGTAAATTCTTATTTTTATTCTTATAATTCATTAATTATAACTTTTGATATTTTCACATTATCAGCGCTAAATATTTTGATTGGGATCACTCCTCAGCTGATTCTAAATTGAGTTCAAAAACTGGATTATTAATAATTGTCGTGTAGATTTGAAAGGGTATCCCCGATACTTTAGTATTTTCAATTATTGTTTTAAAACTAAATTTATTGTTTTCTAATTTCAAAATATCTACAACAATTTTTTTCAAAACAATTTTCTTTTATTTTATTTTTTGGTGTTCTAAGTTTTCACAATTTCTTGTGGTTCGACCTCAGACTTTCGAGTATTATATTACTTCACACAATCTGTACTTGTGTGATCAATTCTAAAGTTGTAGCACTCAACCTTTATTTTCAATGCAACCCATGAAACTTAGTTGAACCTTAATCCAACTTTGTCTAGCCCACACATCATCGACTAAGAATGGTGTTTGATCAAAATCATACACACACCCACACTTATGTCACATGCCTACGAATGTGATACTTCCTATGCATATACAATATACTGTACAATTGCAATTTTCATGTCATGTTCAATATGTCATGAGCACATTATGAACAATACCCCATCTCAACCAACATTCTCGATTGTCAATTATATTGTAAGAATATAATTACAATTCAGAACATCATCAAAGCATGTTCTTTCAATTTTCATTCAAATACCATGCTCAAATCATTCAAGTCATTTTATCAAACACCCAAAAGGCACAAAATCAGGTAAACACATAACATGCTCAATTCATCACATTTCTCATCAAATTACCAAACAAAGCAGTTTCAACGAACCCAATTCATTCAAAAATTGGTTTTACACCTTCTTATACTATAAACCCCCACATGTTTATACTATCAAAAATCGTTCAGTTAGCTTCGTTTTGCATTTAACGTCTCCATTTACATCCTAAATCAAATTATAAGAATAATAAGTATTAAAGGCTAAATAATAAAATAGAAAAATATGACATTTTGCTTTCTCATCAATGAGCTAGCTTAGAGGAATTGAAGAAAAATTTTGATAGACATACTAGTTCTACATCATGTTGTTATGGATGATTCTAAGAGATGGATGGTAATTTGTCTTTGGTTAATGAATGATGATAGACATGGATATTTATGCAAGTCATACTACCTATATTGGAGATGGGTATGAGATAGAATTTGTGAAAAAAGACACACAAACTCGAGTTAGATAAGTATAGAAGAACTAAGCAGTCCGGCAGACTATCTTTTCACCAATTTGATTATAACTCTTTGTTGGAAAGTCCAAATTATGCACCGTTATTTTTTTTAGAACCCTCACTCGTATATCTTTTCAACCATATAGGTCACACATACTAGAAATACCTAAGTCAAATCAGTTTATTCTCCGAAGTTGACCAAAAATCTGCACTGTGGTGTTCCTTGGATAGTAAAGTGTTGTGTTTTTTTCTTAGACTTTGACGGTGTAAACCCCATATGTTTATATTAATATAATAATGTATTTTTTTAGAGATTCTTATATATGTAATAATGTAAGAATAAACCATATATATTGAAACCGTAAGAATAACACCTATAGCGGTTCGGAGGAATAAAATAAAAATTTTAATATTTTGAAATAAATTATAAAAATAAATATTTTTAGGTTAAAATAACATTAAAAAAGAATCAAGAACGTCGAAAAACTTTAGGGTAGTCATATGGATCAAATTGGAGATTCTTAGTGGCAAAATTATAATTTTAGAGACAACCTAAACACGCTGTGAACAGTAACTTCGAGGGATGCGGTATTTAAAACACAGATTCCAGCCCCTTTGCTTCCATTTTTTTTTTCACATCTCTCACCCCAAACCTCTTAGCACCCTAGGAGAAGATAGAGGAAATGAGGAAAGGGAGAAAGGAGGACTCTAGAGTTTGGGCTTTGGTTTGGGACTTTAATTCAAGGTAGGGGTTTCTCCCACTCTTGCTCATTGAGGCTAGGGCTATATATATCTATGTATATATAAATGTTTTTGACTCTAAATCTTAGATATGTGTTAGAAAATCTTTGATTATTGATATTCTTGCAAATATTATCATGTTTAAAACAAGGCTATGGTTGGATTGCCATGAAACGTCTATTTCTTGTTTTGAAAACCCTTGTTCTAATGAGATGTGGATTTTTATCTCAATATTCATTTGTTCTTGATTTCTAAAACTTTAGTGTTTTGTGTTGAGTAATAAATGATGTTGTTGTGATCTCTTGTATTTTTTCTTAATTGGTTATTGGAATTGTTATATGATAAATTTGAAAATTTTTAAGATATGCTTGTAAAATGAGAAATTGTAGATTTTGATAATTCTTTGAAATGGTTTGTGAATGGAGAATATTTTTGGTTTCCTCATTTGTATGGTTGTTGTGATGGATTTGGATTGCCATCGAGAGATACCGTAGAGTGTTAGATGTTAGTCTATCCCAGTAGGGGTGATATGGTATCCTAACACTTGTAGTGAATTGTGATTTGGTAATGCGATCACTATCGTTCAAACAAGAGATGGTATACTTTTCCTGGGGAGGGACTTGTCACTGTCATTCAGATGGTAGACGCCCTTTCCTAAAGTGCTTGTGAGTGTGATTGTGATTGGTGGACTAGGTATAATCGTTGGGTAGATTCATGATAAGCAATCAGCATACATGGTACGGGGATGAACTAGTAGACATTGGATGATGGGTTGGATCGTCTTGGCCGGTGCATTGGTATGGGACAATGCATCGGAAGACGTCCTTCCTAAATGGCTTAAGGTTGGAAATGGTTTATTGTTGTGAAATTTACTTTATCCTTTCACTTGAATATTGTTACGGCTTAAACTTGAGATCTATTTAAAATGTCTTATTTTTCTTTCAAAATTGATATATGTTATTTACGAAATAAGACCGATCGGTTTTTATCTGTTTTCTAAACCTTATTCGAGCTTGGGAGGATTTTTCTACAGAGTTTCGTGCTCACACCCTCCAGTTAAATATTTTACAGATTATGGGTCAGAGGAGGAGCTCGGTGCTAACGAGTCGAGCCATAGAGAAGCTTCATTAGAGGGGTACTTGGATCCCGAGTGGGACATCTAGAGATGTCGTTTATTTTTGTGCTAGACTAAAAACAATTATGTACAATCATGTGAAGTCTAGTACTTTTTTTATTCCGCTGCTAAGTTTAAATGTAAATCTTTTGAGTTAGTAGCCATGGTTTTGGCTTACTCTTTTGGATAATGTTGTAAATGTTTATGGATGATGAATGAAGCCTCATATCTTTATGGATTCTATTAGTGCTCTCATAATGTAAATGATTTTAAACCGTAATGCGGTCAGTGTTTACTTATAAATAGACCCGGTGTGGTAAATATTTATTTATAAATGGATCCGGTGTGATCAATGTAGTATAATTGCACAGGTTGTGTTTTGGGATAGAGCTCCCCGTACAAAGGAGACTCTGTCCGAATTATGTTAAATTAAGGACCTCCGATTTTGGGGCTTTACATATACCATTTTTCATACTCTAGTTACACTACGAGTGTATATATAAACAAGAGATTATATCTCTAATCATGCTAACCATTTCATACACAAACCCTTGGTTGAAAATAAATCTAGTTAGGAGAAAAACTCTATCCCTTTAAGTGTAATACTCATAGAAGAAGCTTCAAGAAACCCAACTCAAGCTTTAAACTTTGATTTCCTAAAATCCCGATCTTGAGACTTCGGCGAAATTGGTGATTTTTTGTACGTAGATGTAACTCTCGTTGCATAAAACAACTTTCGTTCTTGACCTGAAGCGATTCGATGAACGGAGAGCCAAAGATCGCAAGGAGAAGGGCTTGAAGAACCCTTGTAATCTCTCTCTTCTTTCCCCTCTCTCCTTTTTTCTGAAAATCTGATGGTAACGGGGAGAAAAATATGATTTTTCTCCTAATTTATGCTCTCAAGTAATTGTCTCTCATTAAGCCACGCGTCCCGACTTTTTTGATCATATTTTATTTGAACTAAATTTAAATTATTTTTCATATTTCACAATCAAAATGTGATTGTGTTTATTTTAGTCACGCGACGTTCGATCGCATCGTGACATGCAAAAAAATTAGTTGTCTCAAAATTCAACAAAAATTGACTAAGTAACTAGGTTTTGCGAGACGAATCCAATGGTGAGTTCCGGTTTTTCATCCCATTTCTAGAAAATTTTAGATTTTCAACCCGTACCTTAGTGGCTAATTATCATTTTGACCTTCACGATAAAAATTTAAATTTTATCTGGTTTTATAGCATTTCTTATGTGGTATGCTTACAAACTCACCCCCATGGTATACTTCAATTGTGATTAAAGTAGAGTCTATGGCTTAAACCATTCAAAATTAAAGTAAAAATCACATAAACAAATGGATTTCAACACTTTATTGGGACCTCTGTTATTATAACCACTCACAAAAATATATTCTAAAGCACAAAGAATCAAACTTCTAGGACCATTTACATCAACGTATAATACTAGACAAAAAACAAAAGCTAGATCTTTCAATACCAGTAGAAAAATGAAACCCAAAAATTAAATAATATAATATTCTTCTTGCTTCAAACACTTAGAAAAACTTAGAATCATGACTTCAAATATATTTGATCTGGATTCAAAAACTGATCTATAGGTCGCAACACCCAAGCCATCTTTCTGGTAACCAAACTCAAGGGAAGTAGCAAATTAATCTAGCATTTTGTGAATAGTAAATGGAATTAATTGAGAGAAGAGAAGAGACGAACAGTTGAGCCAAAAAATTTCTTTTCCCTTAATTACCCTTGGAACTTGCCTCACATGAGCCATCTGTAAATGGCTGAATTGGATGGAAGGGCTTGATTGACACAAATTGACAAGTTGATGGGCAAAATTGACACAAATCAAAGTTAAGAGGCTTAATTGACACAAATTGTATAGTTTAATGGCTAAATAGCTAGTTAACTCTTTTTCTTCATTATAGAATTAGTCGGAATTTAATGTAAGATACACGTTGATTAAAATGTTTGAAGGTTTAATTGAGACAAAAAATTCTTTAGGGACTAAATTGAAACTAATGGCAGAATTTAGACAATATTTCAGGACCAATTCTCATCTGAAAACTTTTCTTGTATATTTTACATAATAGGATGTATTTTTTTATTTTTTTTCTAAAAGATAACCAATGAATTTTACTTTTTGGAACAAAACTATATATTTCTAATTAATTCAAGCCAATCTTACCTCTCTCAACCCCCCCCCCAAAAAAACCAAAAACAAAAAAGAGGAAGAGAGTGACATTTGTCTCTCTTTTATTCATTAGTTTTTGTTATTACATGCGACAGAGAGGATTATTTGTCAATGCAGGACTTATGGCCAAATGGGTAGATTTTACCCTTGAAAGAAAAGACTAAATTTCGTCATCTAAGTATCCTGCATTGGATTATTCATTTTTTATTTTTTTCATGCTACTTTCTAAATTGATTATATGTTATTGTCTAATAATAACTTCAAAAAGCTTAAGAAAAATCAAAGCAAGTCAATAAATTAAATCTAATAATTGCATAAATTAAGAACAGAGTAAATCTCAAAGTTCAAACTTTTTCTATCAAGAATATTGTCATTATTTCTTAACATTAGAATTTCTTTCCACTTTGTTTTCCTAATTTTTCATTGGCTATTCTTTCGCTCAAGGAGAGTAGATATATACATTTGGCCTCTGATTTTTTCCTTTCTTTTTTTTGGTGATTCCCCGAAGGAATTTCATATTATCTATTATTTTCTTCAGACGACTTCAAATTGCAATGCCTCCTATTTTAAGTAAATAACAAATCTAGCAATTTTTCTTGGCATTTGCATTAATCCCCAAAGGTTTTTTAGATCCACTATAGCATTAAAATGACAATTGATGATGCACAAAAGTGGGTTTATGTAAAATCAATAAAAGATGAAGTAAAAAGGGCTCTGTAACAACAAATTTCACGAATAAATTAACACAAAATAAGGTCAAGTTACAATAGTCAATTTAATTGACTTTAATTAAAAGATGTAGTGTTGACTCTCTTTGATGTGCTTCTAACATACACTATCCTCTAATTCTCGGTGAATTTGATGAAGATGATAAATTTGGTGAAGATGATGGCTTGATTGGCATATTTCTCGCTCTTCAATTGAAGGTGGATTTGTTGGATTTGATGAATATGAGAGCTAGATCAATGTATCTCCTCTTTTTCAATTTGATGATGTTTTTTATGAATCTCCTCACCGTTCTTTGTTTAGAATGATTTGGATTTCTTGAACAAGGACCTTGGTGGTGTGTTCTTCTTCCCGGAGATGAACTTGCAAGGCTTTGGTGAACTTCGAGTAGAGCTTTACTGATCTTCCTTCCTCCTTGGTTTTTTCTCTGTTTTCTTTCTTTGGCCCTCCCCTAGACCTCTATTTATAGTGCTAGAAATAGTTATCCATATAAGAGTGATAGTTATCCATATAAGAGTACTTTTACCTTATTACTCTTATATGGGATTTAGGTGGTGGGCTACCCATAATTTGTAGGCTTTAATTAATTTAGGAAAAATTGTGAAAAAGTACTTCAATATAAAACATATGTGTATAAGTACCTTTGTGTGTAAATGTTTGGTCAAAAGGTACACTTTTGCTGAGTTGTATTTTTTTGTCTTACATAAATGTCCTTTTCCTTTTTTAATGGGAGACAAATATGGTAGTTATATTAGGGATTCAATTTCCTAAATTTATGAAATATCATTTTTGAATTTTAAATTATATCTTTCTCTTTCATTCAACTTAAGTTATTCAAACATTCATATCCTTTCCATATTTGTATAATCTTTTTTTATAAATCATAATAATCAAGATGATGATTCTGATTCGGAGAATAATTTGCTACCTAGCACGATAATGTCACAGTGTTACAAGAAAATGTCACACTGGTACTAGAAAACGTCACACTACTAGAAACCAAATTCACACTGCTACAATGTCGTCCATATGTTTTTTTTTATTAAATCGTTACATTCTCTTAACGTTAATCATGTTCATATGAGGATAAATGTCAATGATGATGACTCAAATAGGGATGATCGTAATAATCAAGATGATGATTCTTATTCTTATTCAGAGGATGATTTGCTGCTTTGCACGATAATGTCACAGAGCTACAAGATAATATCACACTGATACTAGAAAATATCACACTACTACAAACCAAATTCACACTGTTACAAACCAATATCACACTACTGCAAGACAATGTCACATTGCATATATCGACATGACGCATGACACAATATATATGGCCTCTTTGGTTTTTTTTGGGCAAATGATCGAATACTTAGTGTATGCATGTAGTACCAAGCACTAGAAGTAGAAAGGTAATTGAGGAAAAAAAAATTAGAAAAAATAAAAACGTTGAGAGAAATAACATTTTTTTGAATTATCAACTTCTTTTTCAACTATTGATCCAATTTTTAATTCGAGATATGGATTGGTTTCGATTGTTTTTTCAAGGATTTTCTGCTTCTGAATTTATGATACGTCATTTATAGGTTAAGATTTTTTGTGCTTCATGAATATTGAGAGAGAGAGAGGGGGAAGAGAGAGAATGACGAGAAGCAGACCATCGTCAAATAGATTGAGGTATATAAATCCAGCTTATTACTTGAAACAAACGAAAAGGTGACAATTTGGATAACGAAATTTTTGAAAAGATCCTTTCTTCAGTAACAGGAAGTTTTGAAACTTCAAAATGAGATTTTATGGAAGGTTTTAGAAGAATGGAAGTTTTAAAGGGATATCGATTTATATGTAATAGTTGAGATCCCTTATGTTTCGGTTGTGGAGGCAAAAATATAGGAATTGGTTTCCATTCCACTGAAGAGGGTATTTTAGAGATTTGTTAGGGGTTGTGTACTTTTTTACCTATATTTTTAAAAGTAGTACTTTTTGCCCTATAATTTCTAAAAAGTGTACCAGCCCACAAATATCTCATTAATTTATAAAATTTAAGTCCAACTCATTTTACCTTTAAAAGTTTATTTAATTTGGGCCTATGAAATTTAAGTCCATTTTAATTTAATTTAACAAGCTTGATTAATTGCATTTGGGCTTGTATTATTTAAGCTATGGAATTTAGGTCCAATTTAATTTAATTTGACAAGCCTTGTTAATTAAATTTGGACTTGTATTATTTAGGTTATAGAATTTAGGTCCAACCCAATTTTATTTATCTAATTGATTTAAGCTCAATTACAAACATTAATTTGTTAATTAAATTTTTAATGTCTACAGCCTCAACACAAGCAAACACAAATATCAAGTGATTCGGTCTAGGTGACGTACTCCATTGAGAATGGTGACAATAGCAAGAGAATCTTATTACTCAAGAGGTGTAGTGTGTCATACCCCCTCCGCCCCATGTGTAGGTGGGGCTTACAATTTATATGTGAGTGAAGTTGGCTCCAAGGGGTCTATCTGACGCGTCATTCTTGTAACAAGGAGCGCGATGATTTCGTGAAGCTCATCTTATCCTCGTAATGGGCGAGGTGATAGTGGGGTGATTCCTTGAAGCTCACCCTATCTCGTAACGGGAGAGGTGATCTCGCGAGACTGGTAATGTGCCCGCAACGACTGCATCCTCATGGATTCCCTCTCCTTGGATGGAGATTCTCATGTGCACTATTGATGGGTTGGGTCTCTTAGGAAGATGGGCTGGGCCTATATATTTGAGTTGCACCTAGGCCTGGTCTAGGCCAAGCCGGTCAACAACCATCATTCCATGACTCTACTAATTTCCTTGCTTAGAATAGCCTCATGTTAAATAAAGGTAAATCAAAACCAAAACATTTAGGCCCTGTTTGGTAGTTGTTTTTGTTCTGATTTTTGTGTTTTTTTTTTCAATTTTTGTCAAAAATGAAAACAAAAATATGTTTGTGTACTGTTTTTGGTTTTGTTTTGTTTTCGTTATATAGGAGACAAAGACAAAAAAATGGGAACAAAAAATTTTTGTTTTAGGAAACACAGGAAATAGAAAACACGCATAAACGTTTAAATGAGGTGTCACCTTCGACTCCTGTTAGCCACAAAATTCCACTTCAAAACAGGGGCTATAAATATGAGATCTTTTATCTTAGACCCATTTGTTATTCGCACATATCAGTCCCTTTGCCTTGTCTCAGCCACTCTCTCTCTTTGTGAAGGTAAGCTCTCCTCGTCTCTCTCTCAGTATGCCTCTCTTCTCCAAAACTCTCCCATTAACTCTTTCTCTCTTCTACTCACAGATCGACGAAGACGAAGCAAGGCTTACACGAAGAAGACAAAAAAGGCTCACACGAAGAAGACAAACAGACGAAGACGAAGAAGGTAAGTATAACCCCTTTACTTCTATACGTATATGTATATATATACATAGATCTATATATATATGCATCGATCTACATAGATCTGTAAATTACAGACCCTAATCATTTTTTTTATCTACATAGATTTGTTCGGTTTTGTGGTTTAATCATTTTTTTTCTACTTTTGAGTCATTGTAAGCTTCTGTTTTTCAATGGGGTTTGTCTGAGCACTTGATTGGTATATTCACTTTATTTTTTCAATTGTGCTTCGTGTTAAATTTTTCCTTACTGGGTTTTCATTATCCAACTCTCCTACCGAATATGTGTTTGTACTCAGAATGTATAGTGTTTGGAACTTTCCTCTTCAACCAGTAAACTTTTGCTAAATTATACATGGGGCATTAGAGAAAAACCTACATTACTTGTGGGTGTTAAGATTTTTGATCTTTTAAGTAACCAAAGCAAAGCACTGATTGCATCCATTTATGGAGCCGGATCACCTTTTAAGTGACACCATGATTCAAAGTATCAACTGATACTATACGACTCTGAGATCATCACAATTTTCGTATAAATCACGAGTTTCTAATTGACTTGCGAATGACTCGGTGACATCTCTGTCAAGTTGTCCAAGGCATCATTCTCGAATTACACTTATTAGCACATATCATTTTGCGATGTTAAGAGTTGATCTGAATCTTTTGTTATGTCCAATTTCTCTTTCTATTGAGTATTTCTACATATTGCCGCATTTTTTAATCAAGAGTGCAATAGCTTATATTAGTCAACCATGGGCACCTAATCATTTATTTTTCTCAATTCTCTTTATTTTATTACAATTACGAAGATCGATACATTTTCTTGCACGTATCCATATAGATCATAACAAAGAACTTTCCATCACTCAATGATTGTCCTGGTCCAACTTTTCATTACACGCATATACACTAAAGACAACGTAGGATACAAACTTCAAATTCAAACTTTATATGTGGTTTACTTGAGTGGCAAGGCCTTGTCTAGCTTATTGACTTGATATGTTCAGATGAGTTCCCCAATTGGAATTGTACTCGAATTTAGAGTTTTATGACTTGGATTAATCTGAGTTCAACTCTTGACACATCTCTAGTTGATCTTGTCTTAAAGCTTTAGAACCCAAAATTAGTTTACTCTCTTGTCGAATGTGTAGGTACTCAAATGCATATTGTTTATTTTTTCCCTTATATGGGACAAGATGAATTCATTTTTCTAGTACGTCCAAATAGATCATAACAAAGAACGTCCCATAACTAAATAATAATGCTTTTTTTATTATTTAAACAAATCACTAAATAATGTTCATCACTCTTATCTTCAAGCACTTTAAAATATAAGTATAAACGATATATTATAGATGTCAATTCAAGAATCAACCTCTGTAAAATGAAGATAAAATTACTTATAACTTACTTTCCTAAAATCCTATTATAGACATGATATAACCAATTTTCAACTTGTTTCTCATATTCTTTTGTGACTAATGTTTCTTTTATGATGGAGGTCTGGTTTCATGCTCAGAAACAACTAACTGTATGAATAACATGCCTAGAGCAATGGTGGCATAACATGTTAATTTAATTGTGTTTTTTACTCATTTTTTTCTTTTTCAAATTAGTTCAAGATCTCTTTTACTGCGTGGTTTTTTATAATTTCATACGGTTCAAGATCTCAGCGACGATAGGAAATTTTCAGTGGGTACTATGTTGTATGGGGTTTGATTAGAATGGTCGTTGCCATTTCAGTTTATGCATGCTTTTTATATTTATTATAATGTAAATTGTATTAGCGAATGAATGAATGCATGAGTAATCCAACATTGGGGATGTGTGTCAAAATATAACATGACTCAAATTTTCATATATGACATGAGCTCGATCATAATTCAAATTGGGTATTGGTGGAGTATTATTGGACATGAAAGTTGGAGAAACAATGTATAAAATATGTTCATGTCCTCTCTCAGGCTATTTCAGGTGTTAAATATGGTTCGAATTGGGTCAGTTTTGTTTGTATGATTTTTCAACTAACCAGTTTCAGCTTTTATCAGAAACCAGTCTGGTTAAATTTTCAGTTGTACTAAATTATGCTCATATTAGGATGATGATGTATTGTTGTAGATGAAAACGGGTAACGAACAAACTCACGATGATGATGTTGTAGAGGTTGACAATGAAAAAAATGTAGTCATATAGACGTCCGATAAGAAGGCACTTTTCATTGACTTGATGGATAGGGAAGTAGCAGCGGGGAATAGACCAAATACTACTTTTACCAAACTTTGGTGGAAAATCTCGTAAGAAACATACAATTAAGCACGGGTTACAACTACACGTATGAACAACTGCGGAGGAAGTTTAATAATTTGAGACCTATTTACCATACTTTCAAGAAACTGTTGAATCAAACTAGAGTTGATTGGGATCCCGTGAAGAAAACAATTGTCTTGGAGGATGAGGTTTGGAAGGAATTGTGCAAGGTAAGTTTTATTGGACATTGATTATTATCCATTTTTTTAACCATAATGACAAATGGCTTTAGGTTAATAAGTATTACTTACCTTTCATTATTTTCGTTTAATATAGGTCAATAAGCATGCAAAATAATTCAGGAAAAAAGGTTGTCCACATTATGAGAAGTTTGTGTAGAATTTATGAACAGACAACGGCAACCGGTGATAATGCTCATCCATCCACCCAACCTCCATCGGACAATGAGGAAGATAAAGACCCTACCTTTGATCCATCACTTGAGGTTGATGATGAGGAGGAGAATGTGGAGAAAGTTGATAAAGCGACAAACAACCATCCTCGAAGTAGGTCTACCACTCCAACATCTAGTCGTCGTAGAAAGAATGGTAACTGTAGGGATACACTTACATCTGCCCTTAATGTGTTGGTTGAGAATTCAAAGAAGAAGTCAGAGTATATTGATTATAAGATGTCTAGTGCGTCTATGGCTACGACTTCATGTGGTGATAGTGAGGCTGTTACTGATGATCTGTTAGAAAAATGTGTGGCTGATTTTAATTCTCTCGAGTACATTGATGGAGCTTCATACACAAAGGCCATTAAGCTTTTTGGAGATGGTATGAGCTATAGAAAGATGTTCTTGTCTATGTCAGATCATAGGAAGAAGAATTTTGTTACTAACTTGTGATGGTTGTACTTTAGCGTAGTATTTTGGATGTGTACTTTCAGTTGGATTATGTGGACTTTGGTATTATATGTACTTTTGTATTATGTGTACTGTTGGAGTATTTGAACTTTGGAATTATGCATGTTTTTGGATTCAAATTTAACTAGTATGCATATTAATAATGTGTTGTGATGAATGTTTGATAAGTACATTATGTGTGGATATTACAGGTAGACTTGAATATTGAATAATAAATTCAGATGAAGAATTTGATATGATAGTAGATAGTGATGATGAGATTCTATTGTATTGACTGCAATAGAATTAGATAGTCAAGATACACACTACGACCATGCAGAACATCTGCTCTTAAAGGACATGATTACGTGTTGGAGCTATTACATGGGCATGAAAATAGATGCTATGAACAATTTAGAATGGACATACCTGTGTTCGTATTGTTGTGTGAGACATAAAAGAAAAAGGGTAGAAACTCTCCAGGTTTGTAACCGTGCAAGAATAAGTTGCTATATTTTTACTTACAATATCACATAATGAACGAAATCACATAGTAGCTGAAAGATTTCAGCATTCGGGGGAGACTATTTCCAAATATTTTAATTGTGTTCTGAAAGCAGTTCGTCGGCTTGGAGTTGATATAATCATCCCTCCCGATTTTAGTATGGTTCAACCTCAGATTCGTTTCAACCCAAGATATTACCCTTTCTTTATGGTAAGTGACAGTAATTTGTAATATATGTTGTAACCAACTACTTTAATCAATGTCATTCATATCTTTTTCTTTTTCTTTGAAGAATTGTGTTGGTGCTATTGATGGCACCCACGTTGATGCACGTGTTCCAACGGATTTGCAGATACCATACCAAGGGAAGTCTACTGTTCCAACTCATAATGTAATGTGTGCATGTTCCTTTGACATGCACTTTATATTTGTGATGAGTGGGTGGGAGGGTACTGCTCATGACTCAAGAATATTTGCAGAGTGTGATGCTAATCTAGCCAACAAGTTTTCAATTCCGCCAGAGGATAAATATTATGTTGTGGATTCGGGCTACACAAACATGCCTGGTTTTTTATCCCCGTATCGTGGTGAGAGATATCATTTGCATGATTATAGAGGTAGGGGTCGACAACCAACCAATAAAGAAGAATTATTCAATCATCGACACTCTTCACTTCGGAATGTGATAGAGCGTTGTTTTTGAGTCCTAAGGGCTCGTTTTCCCATTCTGAAGCTAATGCCTCCATATCCCTTAACCACACAGAAATACATTGCCACGGCATGTTGTATAGTGCATAACTTCATAAGAATGCATTCTCGTCAAGATCAGTTATTTGACGACTGGGAAAGAAGAGAATTTGTTGATAATGAAAGAACTGTTGCTAGATCAAGTTCACAGTTCCCAATAGAATTAGACATAAGTCCAAGTCAGCTGCGTCAAATAGCTCGTGTCAGAAATACAATTGCTAATCAATTATGGGCATCAACTAACCATTGATACATGTCCTAATGTTATTAGTTATTATGATGGTAAAACTATGTTGATACTGGCATTGTTATATTCAACTTAATGTTTATATGACTAATTTTTACTTGTTAATGTTAATGTAATTAGGTTTATTATAATGGCACGTATTGGCCCTCCATGTTCATGTGGATCCGAAAACATGAATATTTTGGTTGCAATGACCAAACAAAACAATGGACGAGCTTTTTATCGTTGTCCACGATGGCGTGATCATGATAATTGTTTCATTTGGGTTGATGAGTTCAACACAATTACAAATGAACATCAAGTGATTCCTCAAGCCCAGTCAAGATGGAGAGAGAAGAAATGGATCACTATTTTTGTGCTTGCTTGTTGTGGTTGTAATTTAATCTTTATTTGTGCATTATTGTTCGTGGTATTTGTACTAATTATTGGACTTTTAGTTAAGTGATATGACTTATTAGTGTGTGTATTTGGTTGTATGTTGAACAATTTGATGTATGAATGTGGGTAATGACTTATGTAATCTAATTATCTTTTTTTATGTGTTATGTGATGAATTAATGGATGTTTTATTTTAAAGAATTTTTTGCTACAAATTGGTTGTTGGATTGCTTTGCTTTAGTTTAAAGAATTGAGGTGTGGGATGACTGGTGTTGATCTCAATTTTAAGCCTTTGAGACCATGGCTTGAGTTTGTGGTCAACAATTCTGCAATGCTGGTTGGAAATGGTCAGACTGCTGACTTTTGGTGTGACTCATGGATGGAATATGGGCTTTTGTTGCACAGGATTGAAAGCCCTCCATTATTTTTTTCGAAGGTCAGTGATTTATGGTATGATAATTCCTAGCATTTAGAGGGTGTTGTTGAGTGGCTTACTCCATAGTTGCAATCTAAAATTCTTGCTTCTGGAGTGGTTTGGACAGATAGACCTGATAAAAGAGTTTGGAGATCTAGTAATTCAAGTGTATTTTTTGTTAAATGTACATGGGAGCTGACTAGAAATAAAGGGGTACAAAGTGCTGTTTGTAAGAATATTTGGAACCAGCAAGTTTTTCCTAGTGCTCAGCTTTGCACTTGGAAAATCTTTAGAGAGGCATTAACTACAGATGACAGGGTGCAAAGTGTGGGGGTTTATCTTGCTGGCAAATGCAGTTTGTGTGGAATGGAGGAAGAGACCATGGCTCACTTATTTGTTAATTGCTCTGCAATTCCAGCTCAGTCATGTGTTTAGAGAGGCTAATGTTGTTGCTGATTTCTTGGCCTTATATGCAGTTCAGATTGGATGTTTTACTGATTTTCTGACACAGGCAAACTGCCTTTATCTAGGAGATTGCTCTTAACTCAGGACCAGCTGAGGATGCCAACACCAACGAGGAGGAGAATAGTTTTGGGGGGTAATCAGGGAATTGGATAGAGGTTTTGTGCAGTTGCTCCACCATGTCTGGTCTAAGTCTGATTGGATAGGCTTGTGGCTTCTCAGCTGGTTTTCAGCTTCTGATTGGGGGTTGATTGCATTATGGGGTTGTTTGGAGGGATTTCCAAGGTGTTAATCTCAGGGTTTTAATCCTATTGAAGGATTAAAGCCAACACTTTTTCGTTTTTCTCTTCTGCATCTTCTGTCAATTTGTGGGATGCTAAGGTGGTCATGTAATTTGCTGGTGTTTTCTTCCAGCTGTTCCATGTGGTTTGCAGCTGGTTCTCAGTTGCTTGTTTAGGGCTTCTCTTGATCTTTATAGACAATTGTGGGTTTTTGCTGGTTCTTCTGTGTGCAGCTGAGGGTTGTTTTTGCTTTCTGGGTGATGTTTTGGGGAAGAGTGCACTGCTCAAGTGACTGTTCATGCGACTGTTCACGTGAACAGCCTGTTCTGTTCTTTGCTGGTCTTCAGCTGGTTTTTAGCTCCTTTACCAGTTGGTTTCAGCTTAGGTTCTTTGCCCCTTATGCGCCTCTGTGGAGACTCTTTTGCTACTGTGGCTTATGGTTTTAAAGGGACTATTCTTGGCAGCTCCCAGCTGGTTTTATTATGGATTTCTAGCTGAGTTTCCAGCTGGATTTAATGGATCTTCTGTACGATTTTCAGCTGGTTTTCAAGTTTTTCGGCGCCATTCTTCTTGTCCTTATTACTGGGCTGTTTAAAGCCAACAATGGCTTTTTCCTCTCTCAATCAGAGTATGTGATGGGGAGTTTAATAGTGTATTTAGGAACCATCTGAACACTCAACAGTTCTTAGGATTGTTGCATTTGACAGCCTATCATTATCAAAACAAATAAACATAAGCCATATGAACCCATGATTAAGTATAAAAACATGACTTATTCTTTCATCAACCTATGGCTGCAAGGAGGATTGTCTTGGCTCGCATTGATAACCATTGTTTTGATTAACGTAAGCATAAGATATCATCTTGGTTATGTCATGCACATCCTAAAATAATTAGCAGCTTAATAATCAGAATATTTAGGATAAAACGTGAAATAGTTACCAAACATGTTTTTTATTTTTTATTCTCATAATTTGATAGACAAAAATGACATCCAAACATGTTTCTGTTTCAGTATTTATCACAAAACAAAGACAAAAAAATTGTCTCTGTTTTTATTGTTTTGAAGACGCGAAAACAAAAACGTTACCAAACGACCCCTTACTATTGTGTAAAATATAAGAAACCACCATAAATGAGAATTTTGTTGAAAGATCACGATGAATCATACATATTCTTTTTTTTTCTAAGCAAAGAACAAGTACAAAGATAGAGAAAACTAAATACAGATAAAGCTAAGGAAACTAAGTTCTTGACCTACGCTTCACTGGGGTCTTCAATGCCAGCTTGGACAATGGTCCTTACTGCTTGTGGAATTGTATCTACCAATAGGTGTCCTAAGTATTTCATTTCCATTTCCCATTTTTCCAGTTCATGTGTGGCACAATTTGTAGCCCTCCTAGTGTGTGATACAGTCCAATCTAAGTAGTTATCAATTAGTATTTTTAAGATCATGTATAATATGGTGTATAGACCAATGGCTCTTGGCATGTGGTAAGACAACAGAGTAGATCACTGTTTGGTTATCTCCTTCAATGGTGACATAAATCCATTCATTTGTTTGAGCCAAAGTGGTATACGGGAAAGAATGTTCTTCCAAATTAGGCAATCTTAGGGTAGTTGTTAGGTATTAAAGAAAGAGGATTTTGAGCCGTATTTCCTTTGGAATTGGTATATCCATTATTTGGACTGGTTTGATACAAGTTTCAGGGCTAACTTGGCCATGACTGACTAGTTGATGTCATGTGTCTTTTTGAAGCCTAAGCCACCCACTTGCTTGGGTCTTCACAAGTGATCCCAGAATTTGGTGGATATTGCCCTATGTTCCTCTAAATATCTCCACCAAAAATCTCTGATCTTCCTGTCCATGCAAACTGATATTAGGAGCTGGAATGACTACGTTGTATGGACTAGCATAGCTAGGACCGTGAATCTGATCAAGGTTTCCCTTCCTGCATAACACAACATCTTGGATTTCCAACCTTGCAGTGTTGAGTCTAGTTTATCAACAATGTGTTGGAAGTCCATGGTATGTGTTTTGCACCTTATCAAAGGAAGGCCCAAGTATGTTGAGTTTTGAGAAACTTTTTGAAGACCCAACATTCCTTTCACTGCTATAATATTATCCCTTGTTATATTTGGACTGTAGTAGATTTTGGACTTGTCTTTGTTCAGCTGCTGCCCAGACCATGATTGTGATATGAAAGAATTTTGAATAAGAAAGAAATAGGAGAAGAAGGGGACTGTTGGGTGAATTAAACTGCATATCTTTATTGAACTCATTCAGGCTATATATAGCCATACAACTAGAAGGGAAAATAACAACAATGCTAAAGAACAGGAAATGCTGAAGAATAGAAAAAAGAACAGCAACCCTATAACAAACTCAACAAACAATGACTAAATCAACTTAGACCAAGTCTTCCCTCTGGCTAGTGGCACATATCATTCCCCACCGCTTAAGGATCCTTGTCCACAAGGATGAAATCAGGATATGACTTGGTGAAACGCCACTCATTCTCCCAAGTTGCTTCTTCTGCTGGTACACCGACGCATTTCACCAAGATTTCAGATTTTGGGTGATATTTACCCTTGCGGAGCACACGTCTATCTAAGACGACTTCAGGTTGTGGAAGGACAGTCGAAGTATCCGAGACAGGGGGAAGTTGGGTGAACGTTGGAGTGACTGATCCCAAATGCTTCCTTAAGAAACTGACATGAAACACATCATGAATTTGAGATCTCGAAGGCAAAGCCAGTTTATAAGCCACCGGACCAACTTTCTCAATGACTTTGTATGGACCAAAGAAACATGGGGCGAGCTTCATGGAGGCCCGAAAATCCACAGAAGTCTGTCTATATGGCTGGAGTTTCAAATACACATAATTTCCCACAAGGAACGAGGCCTCACGCCGGTGTTGGTCCGCGTGACATTTCATCCGATCCTGGGCTAGCAGAAGGTTATGTCACAGCTCACGTAGGATGGCATCTCGGTCACGTAGGCACTCATCTACTACTTGGACGCGGGAAGTTCCTGGTACATAAGCCAATAGACTTGGAGGCGGAATGCCGTAAACAGCTTCGAAGGGTGTCATCTTGGTGGAGGTATGAGTTGAAGTGTTGTAGCTGAACTCGGCCCAGGGAATCCATTCGAGCCATTTCCGCGGCTGGTCACCTGCAAAACATCGTAAATATTGCTCCAAAGTTCGATTGTCAACTTCAGTTTGGTCGTCTGATTGGGGATGGTAACTTGAGCTCATACACAACTTGGTTCCTTGCAGTTGGAACAATGTTAGCCAAAAGAACTGATGAACACCTTATCCCGGTCGCTAACGATTGATGTCGGCATACCGTGTAGGCGAACCACGTTGGCCACAAATGCCTTGGCGACAATTACAGTGGTAAACGGGTGTTTCAAGGCTACGAAGTAAGCATATTTTGTCAATCGGTCGACGACTACCATGATGGCAGTATACCCATTAGAAGATGGCAACCCCTCAATAAAGTCCATCGAGATATTAGTCCACATTTGAATAAGGACGGGTAGCGGCTGAAGCAACCCCGCCGGCTTCCTACAATCGGTTTTGAACTGTTGACAAACATCACATTGTTGCAAGAAATCCTTCACCATCTGGCGCATATTAGACCAAAAAAAATTGTGTTTGATACGAGAGAGGGTTTTATGGAACCCAAAGTGCCCACCTATTGGCGACGAATGGCAGTCAGCCATTATCTTCGAAATCAAGGTTGAGGTGGGACTCAAATAAACTGTCTCCTTTGAACCACACTCCATCACGTTGGAGCAGCTTGTGGGCGGCTTGAGAGGATTTTTTTTGCAATAATTCTGCATAAAATGAGTCCTGCTGGACTTCTTTTTGAAGTATTGGCCACCAATCTGCACGTGGTTGAGAAATGGATAAAAATTGGAATTCAACTACACGTGACAACGAATCTGCACCTTGATTTTTAGGCCCACGTTTATACTCAATTTCGTAATCATAACCAAGTATTTTTGGCAGCCATCGTGTTTGTGCTGGTGTAGTGATTCGTTGGTCCAGTAGGTACTTGAGACTTTTTTGGTCAGTGTAGACTGTAAATGGTTTTCCAAGCAAGTATGGACGCCATTTCTTGATTGCCTTGACGATAGCCAACATTTCTTTCTCGTAGGTAGACAATGTCAAGGCCGAACCTTTCAATGCTTCGCTAAAATATGCCACTGGTCGATTTTGTTGGGAAAGAATTGCACCGAGTCCGATGCCACAGGTGTCGCATTCAATCACGAATCGCTGAGAAAAATCAGGAAGGCGTAAGATTGGTGGTGACGTCAATGCCTCTTTTAATTGTTTGAAGGCCATCTCTGCTGCCTCATTCCATTGAAATCCATCCTTGCTCAAGAGACGGGTCAGAGGAGCTAGTATACATCCGAAATGACGGATAAATTTTCGGTAGTAGCCTGCTAAACCGAGGAACCCTCGGACCCTTTTTGCTGTTGTTGGTGTTGGCCACTCAATGACAGCTTGTATTTTGGTTGGATTAACCGATACCCCCTGTTCCGAAATTATGTAACCCAAGTAGTCGACCTGTAAAACTTCGAATCGACATTTCGACTCTCTAGCAAATAAACTGTTAGTGGATAGGATCTGTAGAACAATTTGCAAGTGTGTGAGATGGTCTTCCCATGATTTCGAATAAACTAGAATGCCATCAAAGAAAACCAAAATGAATTTTCATAGATAGGGACGGAAAAGATCATTCATGAGACTTTGGAAGGTTGCTGGTGCGTTAGTGAGGCCAAATTGCATCACAATGAACTCATAATGCCCTTCGTGCATCTGAAATGTGGTTTTAGGAATGTCATCTTCTTGTACATGGATTTGATGATATCCAGACCGTAAATCCTCTTTCGAGTAAAATTTGGCGCCATGGAGCTCATCTAACAGTTCATCAATAATAGGAATTGGATATTTATCTTTAACTGTGATGTCGTTTAGAGCTCGGTAATCCACACAAAATCACCAAGCTCCATCTGTTTTCTTTACTAACAGAACTGGAGACGAGAATGGGTTGTGGCTTGGCCGTATCAAACCAGATCGCAAAAGCTCTTTTACCATTTTCTCTATCTCGGTTTTCTGGTAATAAGAATATCGATATAGCCTCACACTTACTGGTCCCGCGGTTGGCTGCAATGGAATGTGATGGTCATGTGACCGTCTTGGAGGCTAGCTGGTAGGTGATTTAAATACTTGAGAGAATTTAGCTAGGAGTTGGGTCATCTCAGGTGGGTAGGAATTTGGTTGGCTGCTGCTGTTGGAAGGAATTATTTGAAAAATAGCCCAGTGCCATGTATTCCATTGAATTCTTTGTCAGTCAAAGCTTCGATGCCCGTTCGTCCCAATCCCTGGAAGGTGTGGGAAGTTCCTGCCACGTTGAAGTTCATGGTTAGCTGCTTATAGTCAGTCTCGATGGGTCCCAGAGTTGCAAGCCATTGCACTCACAAAACCAACTGGCATGCTCAGACTGGAAGAATATAGTAGTCGGCTGTGATGGGAAGTCCTTAAATGGTGAGGATGAGCGCCCGACATTGTCCAGCACATTCTATCTTCTCCTGGTTAGCAACCATAACTTGGAATTTCTTATCCTGGATTACTGGTAACCCGAACTTAGAGACTATAGCCTGATCAATGAAGTTGTGAGTGTTGCCACCGTCTATTAGCACTGTTACATTCTTGTTTTTCAACTTGCCAAAGACACGTATGGTTTGTGGGTGTTCGGCACCTGCAATTGCATGGAAAGAAATTTCAGGTATAGCTTTATGATGTTCCAGTTCTGGTTGAATGCCCTCGACATCCTCGCTGCTCGAATAGGGTGAATTCTCGATCATAAATAATTGCGGTCGTTCGCAACGATGGCCTGGGACGAACTTCTCGTCACAATAATAGCATAACCCTTTCTCACGTTCTCGTGCCCTTTGATTGGTGATTCGGTTGAAGGTTGCTGGTTGAGTATTGGAACTTTGATTCATGCACTGGGTTGGTGGAGGTCCTTGCACCCCAGCTATTGGATTGGGTGAGGCTTTTGTTGTCAAAAAGGTTGTCTGGGAACGGAGTTGCTGGTTTGGTCTCCTCCGCAACTGGTAACGTTCCTCGATTAGCCGAGCCACTCCTACTGTATCTGTCAAGGTTCTGGGTTGTTTAATTTTTACGTCTATGCGGATGTCGTCTCGGAGTCTTGCAATAAAACAACCAATTAGAAATTTTCGGGCAAGCCATCAACTCGGTGGGAAAGCTTTTCAAAAGCTTCCTGATAAGCTGCTACGATTGTGGTTTGTTTAAGGCGAGTTAGAGCTTCTGACGGGTCCTCATAGTCAGTCAGACCAAATCGGCGTTGTACAGCCTTAGTGAACTCGTGGTCCACGAAATTTCGTCAACCACCTGTGCCATTGCAGTGCGATGCCTTCTAAATGGAAAGAGGCCAGCTGAACTTGTTGGCCTGGTGCAATGTTCTGGAATTCAAAGTATTGTTCTGCCTTGTAAATCCATCCAGTTGGGTCGTCTCTGTTAAACTTTGGGAAGGACAACTTGAGGTGTTGATGAGGCTGGTAATGGATGGTGTTAGAACGGGAAGTATGTGGGTGTGAGGATTCGTCATGTGCAAATGGGTTGGTTTTAGGAGGGCTAGTGTTTTGGCTACGGGAGGTTCGAAGAGCTTGAAACTCGGTTAACACCACTTGTAAGGCTGCGTTCACCTGATCGAAACTGGTCTCGTGTCGTGCCAAGATTTCGTTGACATCATTACGGAATTCTGCATTCGTTTTGCCACGAGTGTCCATGGTCTGAACCGTGCTCTGATACCACCGATATGAAAGAATTTTGAATAAGAAAGAAATAGGAGAACAAGGGGACTGTTGGGTGAATTAAACTGCATATCTTTATTGAACTCATTCAGGCTATATATAGCCATACAACTAGAAGGGAAAATAACAACAATGCTAAAGAACAGGAAATGCTGAAGAATAGGAAAAAGAACAGCAACCCTATAACAGACTCAACAAACAATGACTAAATCAACTTAGACCAAGTCTTCCCTCTGACCAGTGGCACATATCATATTGATAGGTTGATAAGCACTCATTTATACCTTTTGTTTCTACAAGGGTGGCTCTACCAAATATCAAGAGGTCATTAGCAAACATTAGGTGTGTGATAGGTTCACAATTCCTAGTTATCTTGATGCCTTTGAGCTTTCCAAGATTTGCTTCCTTATCAGTGCAAATGATAAATAAAGAGGGTGATAAAAGGCCTCCATGTTTGAGTCCTCTTTAAGCCTAAAAATTATCAAAAGGAGCACCATTCATAAGTATAGAGAAATTTGGGGATGAAACGCATTGTTGAATCATATTGGTGAACAAAGGGGGAAATTCCAAATTGGAGATATAGTAAGAAGGGTCACTCCACCTTGTCAAATGCATTTGCCATATCAATCTTGAGCATCATTAAGCCGCCTTTCCCCTCTTCTTTTTCATTTGGTGCATGATTTCCTGGATAAGAACCACATTTTCAGCTATACCTTTGCCTGGCACAAAGGCAGTTTGATTGGGAGCAATGAAGTTGTCCAAATAAGGCCAAATTCTATTTCCCAAGATTTTGGAAATGAGGTGTAGGCTATATTGCATAAACTAATTGACCTATAGTGGTTAACTAAGGTTTTGTTATTTTAGGAATGAGATAAATGTTGGTTCTATTGAGCTCGGGAAGCATATGAGCTCCAGCAATGAAACTCCTCACCATGCAGTAAAATCTCCACCAATTGTATACAGTAGGTCTTATAGAATACTATTGACATTCCACCTGGTCATAGGGACTTGAATGATGCCATATCAAATAATGTGGCTTTTATTTCTTCAACTGTGGGTACAACACATAACCTAGCATGCTGATTTTGTACTATTACACGGATCACTAAATCATCCAGGTCATGGGGAAATTGGGGGTTGGTTATGAAAAAAAGTACTTCAGTGGGTTTTGAATTGCTTAACAATATACTCTCTTCCTGTTATCCATGAGCTATCTTAAGCTTTGAGACAATTGATATAGTTCCTCTTCCCTCTTATCACTATGGTTATGTGGAAATTTTTGGTGTGTATTTCCTTCTTTCATCTATTGTATACGTGATCTCTGACGCCAAAGATATTCCTCCCTTCTGAGCTGTTCATTGAGCTCAAAGGTTAGGATCTTTTCTTCTAAGAAAGTGTCATTCGTGGCTTCAGCTTTCTACAATTCCTCTGTTCTGTTTCTTAGGGATCTTGCATTCTAAAAGTAGTTTTCGAATTTGGTCTTATTCCTATGCTTCAATGCAACTTTTTTTATTGTAATTTTCTACAAAACTTGTATGCAATTAAGTCTCTAAGGTTAGTTTTCCATGAGCTCCTAACCACGTGGTGACTGGTTAGGCCTCTAATCCACATGGCTTCAAATTTAAATGGTTTGGATGCTATTGGTTAGCCACCATGTGTATGGAGGAGTAGGGGTGCATGATCTGAGTTGATTGTAGGAAAGTGTCGCACTGAAACTTTTGGGAATAACATCCTCCAATGTAAATTAACAATTCCTCTATCAAGCCTTTCCTTTATCTTTGCCAAACCTACTCTTTTATTAGACCATGTGTAATGGGTGCCATTAAAGCCCAGATCAACCAACCCTTGATTTGAGATGAATGTGCCTAAACCTCCATTTGAAGGACATGCAAAAGGTTTCCCTCCTCTTTTTTCATGTTGGCTTGTAACAATATTGAAATCACATATAAAGAGTGTTGGCCAAGAGTTGTCATTGTTGATTTTCTCCATTGTATCCCAAAGTTTCTATTGGTGCACTCTTTGTGTGGGAGCATATATACAGTTAAGAAGCCATATCTGATCAGGCGGGTCAAAGAAGATGGAAGTAGATATGATGTTTTTGAATGATAGGATGATCTCAACTTCAAACTCTGTCTTCCAACACAGACAAAGGCTTATCATAATTTTTTGAGTTTTGTCCTTGGAGATTTTGGTCTCTGATAAGAAAATAATTTCAGGATGGATATCATTTATTTGGGCTCTTAAATGAAAAATTATCGACGTATGGGCAAACCCTCTGCAATTCCAGAAGTATCCTATCATAGGGAGGTTGTGGGCATGGTCAAGCCTGCCTCCTCAATCGAAGGGAATTCCTATATCCAATCAATGTTGACCTTTTGTGGTGAATTTCCTAATTTGTTTCCTGTCTGGTCTCTATTGTGGATTTGTGCAGTCAACAACTGGAAAACTCATGCACTCCTTTGATGGTTCTTCAATAGTGTATGCAATGGACCAATGCAATGTAATGGGGTTTTGTGGTACAAGGTTCTGGGTTGGAGAGTGGGTGTTTGGTTGTTTGAGGGGGATGGGATAACGATGCCACCTTCAATGTGCAATAGTTTGGATTCCCCTATTAGATGATCCTCTGATGTTGTGCGTAGTGTGAGTCTTCTGAACACTCTCGCCATATAGATATCCATGATGGTCCTGATTCGTTGTGAAAGTAGAGGTAAATTGATTGAGGTGGGCTCTTCGCGTGTGGTACTTTGAAAAGTAGTTAAACTGGAAGGTATTTGTATGAATTGGGTTTATGGAGATGACTGGGCTATGAGGATGGCTTCAGTGAGTACTGGCCTGCTTTGTTGGGTATTTGGTATTAGGTTTATGGGTTGAGTGATGATGGCTTCTATTTCTTGGACTATAGGTGTTGGGTTTGCAGTTTTTAGGTTCTTGAATTCTTGTGTTATCAGTTATGCGGTGGGATAATAAGGTATAAGTTCTTGATTTGTGGATCTAAGATGAGGTTTAAGGGAATTACGGCATGGGAAAATGAGGAGAGAGACGATTCAATGGCCTCCAATTCCCTGATGCTGAGTGCCAACGCAAGGACACCACGTGTGCGTTTCTCCGAGGTTGTCGCATTTGGTGATGGGGCGTACCTCTGCATGAATGTGGGGGTGATTCTGTTGTGCTAACCTGGCCACAGATTTAATTTGGTCTTGTGCTGAGAATTGGCATGGCTGTGAGATCCAGATGGCTATTTTAAAAAAGAAAAATATTTTAGGGGAATATAAGCTATTATATAAAAGTTTGGCGTCCTAGTTTAACACATTGGATTAAAGAGTGAGAAAGTGTGATTTGTCTTGCAATGATTAAGGCATGTAGTATTAGATAAGCATAAAAAAGGGGAAAAACAAAGAAAAAGAAAGGTTAGAGGTGCTTGGCGGTAGAGGATCAAACTGAACAAGGAGAATCGATAAACAAAAAAGAAGAAGAAGAAAATGAGAGAGGAAGACAAGAGAAGGAGGACAGAAGGGAGGAGGAAATCGTGGCTTACGGCATAGATCTAATGGTTAAATTTTCTCCGATTGCTATCAAAATCGAGTATATTGCTCATGGTGTCACAAATCATAGGTCTACCGGCTCCAATTCAAGAATCGGTATGTGAAGCAAATACTTATTCATTTGATATGCATGCTTTAATTATTTTTTTGTCCTATGAAGAGAAGTTATTTGAGCAACGTTGAGTGTAAGACCCCGTAGTAAAATTAAAGAAGGATAATATTATCTTAAGAGTTCTCCTAAGATGAATAAAATGATTGTAGAAACTTAGAATCATTGTTCAAAGATTGATTATAAAGTTTGAGTTTTGGAGATGTTTAAATTTGAGAATAGTGGTTAAGTAATTTTATAAATATTTCTAAATCAAAATAGATTTTTTATTAAATCCAGAAGGTCAAAAAACATTGGAACATGTTATATAAGTTGTATTAGAAGTTTAGAAGTATTCTAGATTTAAAACCAATTTTGGAGAGGATTTGGATAAAAAGAAATTTGACAAAACCTTAGTATTTTGCCTATAACTTTTACCCTAATGTTTGACTGATCTGAAATTTTTACAATAAAAACTAAACTTCAAGGGCTATAAAAGTATATTTCACTAAAATTTCGTGAATTGACCTCTAAGTAGGGCAAAACTTCTTCTGAAGTTCAAGTAAAAACTAGAGTCAACAAAAACTTCCTTGGAAATTCAAGTAAAAACTGGAGTTCGCTCGAACGCGAATGGATCTGTGAGTTCATTCAAATGCGAATGGATCTGTTCGAACGCCCTATAAATAGTTTGAATGTACTATCATGATTTTGAATATCAGGTCTACACCGACTAGACTATTTTTCCATCCTATAAATACCTAAAGACTCTTCCCCTAATCATATTTCATCAGTTTTTAACCCTAGATCTTAACCTTAGAGAACCTTAGAGAGCAAGAGAGAATAAGAGAAACACAAGATTGAAAGGGGACTCTCATGTTGTAACAGATCAAACAAGCTAAGTTTACACACAAACTACAGAATCAAGATAGATGATTCTTCTTGAGTTCTTTCATTGAGACTTAAGGTATTATATATGTATGTTTTCAATCTTCTTAATAGTTATATAATAAATACTTATGAGTTCTTAGTTTCTTTATCATTGAAACGTAGTTTTGAACAAAATAAATGTTTGGGTTCAAGAAATACTTGTTCTTGGTTTTCAAAATTCTAGTTTTGTTAGATACATGTTTGATTGTGAAAAATACAAGAATTCTTGATTTCTTTTCAAGTGACATGTGATTTTCAACAAGATACATGTCTTGCGTTCAAGAAACATTGTTCTTGAATTTTCAAAACCCTAGTTTTTTCTAAACACGTGTTTTAAGTGAAAGACCTATTGATTCTTGAATTCTAAAATTCCTATTATTGATTAAATTTGGTTTTGAATTAAGTACTTGTTCTTGTTCCAAGAAATTATGATTCTTGGCAAAACCCTAGAATTTTGATATGAAAATTATAAAGGTTTTCTGTTGGAGTTATAGCCTAGCCTAGTTTATTATGGTTTTCCTAGTCTATTATGGTTTTCCTTTTTTGTCCTTATTTTACATTTATTATTTGACTATAAATACTGGGGCTCTACACTTAGTTTGTATCCCTTTTTACTCCCACTAATTCTAAGTTGGTATCAGAGCCAAACCCTAACCCTAACCCTAACCCTAACCAAACTACCCAG
>CM042195.1:26652334-26667830 GCA_023539305.1 Ilex asprella
CAACACTAGGCCAGACATTTCATTCGTTGTTAGCCAAGTTAGTCAGTTCATGCACAGGCCATGTCAGCCTCATCTTGATGCAGTTTATCATATTCTTCGGTATCTCAAGTCTTGTCCTGGACTTGGGTTGTTCTATGAATCAGGATCTCAGACCGGTTCTCTAGAATGTTATTCAAATTCAGATTATGGGGGAGCGTGTGATGGTCGATCTACTACAGGCTTCTGTGCTTTTCGAGGGACTCATCTTATCTCTTGGAAGAGCAAGAAGCATGCAGTTGTCTCCCGCTCGTCAGCAGAGGCAGAGTATCGGGCACTGGAACTTGGCACGTATGAGATTATCTGGATACGATCGATTCTTGGCGAGTTAGGATTTCCAGTGACTTCTCCATCTACATTATATTTGTGATAATCGATCTGCTATTCAGCTCGCTTCTGACTCTGTACTACACGAGAGGACGAAGCATATAGAGATCGATGTTCACTTTCTTCGGGAAAAGGTTAGCTGTGGTATTGTCACTCCATTGTTTGTGAGAACTGGTGATCAGGTTGCAGATGTTTTCACCAAACCTGTTACTCTATCCATTCTCTGGGACTCTGTTATCAAGCTTGACTTAGTTGATATTTTTGCGCCTAGCTTGAGGGGGAGTGTTGGAGTTATAGCCTAGCCTAGTTTATTAGGGTTTTTCTAGTCTATTAGGGTTTTCCTTTTTTATCCTTATTGTACATTTCTTATTTGACTATAAATACTGGGGCTCTACACTTAGTTTGTATCCCTTTTTACTCCCACTAATTCCAAGTTTTTCTTAATATGATCTCTTACATATTTTAATTCATTTATTACTGTAGTATATTTAGAATTGTAAAGTTGTGATACTTGAGTTTTTATGAAAAATGTGATTGGTTAAGATTGTGGTTGTTGAGAAAATTATGGTTTCATTTTTGTATGATTTGGGTGTAACGGACTTGAATTACCTTCGAGAGGTGTTATTCTAGTTGGGGTGAGATGATTACCTAATATTTGTAGTGGATTGTTGTTTGTGAGAGGAACCACTATTTTTCACGTAAGTTCACGGCTGATGGATAGTATACTTTTCTTGGAAATAATTCGTCAATGTCATATGAGACACTATACACCCTTCTTAAAGTTGTTTGTGATTTGGAATTGCGATAAATGATTAAGATTGCGTGGTTGTGGTGTGTGAACGATGTAAAATCGTTGTGTAGATTCTTGAGAAGCAATCAATATATATGAGAATATGTGATGGTTCTAATGAGCTATTTATTGATTGCTTTAATTTCTTGCAAGTTTATTCTTATCATTGATTGACTGTATTTCATACACTTGAGATCATTTCAACTATTATGATTTTACTCTAAAAAAATTATAGATACTATTTTCCAAAGGAGACTTACCTTCTTTTTATTATTGTTAAATCATGTTTGGATTTGAGAGAGATTTCCTACGAGTTTTTGCTCACTCCCCTACAACACATTTACAGATTTTGGCAGATAGGAAGATGTTGAATCAGATGAGCAGATCGACCTCGAGACTGGAGAAGGTCAATATAAGGATCTTGAAGTGGAGGCGTAGAGATGCTTCGTTTTAATTTAGATTATTTTATTTGAGAGATTTATATGAAATAATAATTCAGCTTGTTTTAATTATTCCGATGTTAGATATTATTTGGTTTTGAATTGTAAGTTTAAAAAATTATAATATTTTATTGACTTTAGTGTTTATTATTTGTCATATGGATAAATAGTTTATTATTTAATAGTTATTGTTAATTGTTCTTATGATTAGATGATTTTTAAATAGTAATGTTTTAGAAGGTAGATTTTGGGGCGCTGCCTTGAGTATAGGAAAACACTTTTTTTGTCTTTTTATCACTCATTCTCAACTTTATGATGAAATATGGAATTCGCTTTGCTATTTTTCAAGTAATTCTTTTTTTTAAAAGTGCTACTGAGAAACGTATGTAAGAGCGATTTATTAAGATTTAATTTAAAAATATAATATGTATTTATAATTTTATATATTGATATAATTATAAAATATGTATTTTTAATTTTTTAATAAAAAAAATTATCTTACTAAACGCTAAAAAAAAATCTTCTTATTTTTCGTCCCTCTTACTAAACACAAATAAGATAAGAAATAATTTTTTATTTAAAGGATAAAAAATAAATCACTGTAATTTTTATTTTTCTATTTTTTCACTCACCCTATCATACCAACTATTGAATTAGTGATAAATCCTAGTATGTAAAGATAATTTAATATCAATTTATTCAATTAGATACAAGTAAATAGAGTCTTTTCGGCCAACAATAGAGAAGAGTAAGGATAGGCAACATTATGTCGGTGAATGGGTAGGCATGATGAGGCGGGTCCATTCGCTATCAATTTTGCTAACAACACCTCTGTTGTTGAGAAATCAACAATAAAGGAGCCGGATAAAAGAACTCATATGAACTTTGGTTTACCAAATTGCCCTTCATAGGATCATATCCTATTCGGCACGGCAAACCGAGGAAGAAATGTTATTGGATTCCCACGTAACATGAAGCTTCTTCTGTCACTATCTTTCCAGCTGTTGACTTTTGACCAACGTGCGCACTAAATAATCTTCAGCTACTAATCTTAGACCCATTCAAAGCTCCATTGAGGTCGCAGGCACTCAAAATAAATCAGAAAAGTAAGAAGCGGAGGGCCTCTTCCATGCGGGTTGAAGTCCACCACTCCTCCTAATCTTAGACTTGACTTTTCAAATGTGAAGGCCTCGGGGAAAAGAAATAGGGTTGGGCGTTTTTTTTGGGGGGGGGGGGGGGGGGGAGGTTCAGGAACTTCTTTACCATATATTTCTCTGAATATACAAAACCAAATTCCTGTAGAAATAAATATACATCAAAATACAACAAAACAAATGACAAAAATGATCTGACTTGATTGAAAAAAACAACAACAAATGAATCTAACCACCCTTTTCTTTTTTCTTTTTTCTTTTTTTGGTCATTGAATCTGACCTTCTTCCTGTATCTAAATCTCAATACTTCTAAAGCCCAAACATCCAAAATGAAGGGAATCAGTACAGCAACGACTCAAGGAACATGTCCTCACTAGGTTCTTCCTTAGTCTTATAGAAGACATCGTCTGTGTGTTGTGGTTGATTCATGTAAGAGCCCATTGAATTTCCAAATTCCGAGAATCCGAAACTCCCAGGACTCTGCAACATCTCCAATGTGAAGGGTGCTTGATAAACAGACGGTGGTGGCCTCATACTGTGAATGGGATTGGTCATGGGGTTGTTGGAGAGATGGGACATGGACGACGGCCTAATTTCCATGGCTGCATTGTTGGTAGTGGTATGTAACGGAGGCCTGTTGACAGAGTGGGTGGCGCTGCCACGAGCGGCTGGAACATCGTGGTTGTGCTTCCCCTCGTAAGTGGTTATCACCGACCTTATGTCGTGACATGCTCGCTCGACGTGTTTTCTCACTGGACATCCAACACTTGTGCACTTATAGTAGCTCCTGCAAGTAATGAAAATATCACATTATCAGACTAAAAGGTAGATGGACTTCAAGTCAACAGCAAAGCATAAACTTAAAGAACAGTGTCTTCCTATGTAGCAGGGGTCGTAGTTTGAGATACAACCCCTCAACATGACACTTCCTGCATAATAAATGAAAAGGATTAGTATCAAACATTAACAAGTCTGATTTCAAAATGATAACCAGGTGAAAATTTTATCGATTTTTCGTTATTTTCCTAATCTGATAGTTTCTGATTCCCGGTTTATAGGTGTTCACTCAAATATGATACGAATTTAAAATGATCCAACTCAAAGACATGAATCCAATTACTGCGACTCAAAGACAACACCACTCGACCCAATTTTGCACCCCTACTAGGTAAGATGTTAACAGAAAATGGATGCCTTGTTCTGGAGTTAGAAACACCAAAACAAGGCATATGCTATATATACTATTGTCTGGAACTTAAAAAGGATACCAATTTTCCATATTAGAAGGAAAAAAGAGAGCTAAAAGTGAAAAGGGTATGGCTTTACCTTGGATTAGGATTTCCTTTCACCACCTTCTGACCGTACTTTCTCCATCTATATCCATCATCAAGAATATCAATATCACTTTTAGTCTGAACTACAACCCTAGGTTCTCTCATTGTCCTACTTCCTGGTGCTGATATGCCTTCACTTTCATTTATGCTTTTCCTGGGGAAAACGAAAGAAAATATTGAAACATGAGATTTTTCTTAATGACAAGACTCAAAAAAAGAAAATATTTGAAAATTACCATCTTTTGGAATCAGGTTCATCTTCATCAAACTCATCTCCCCCTGATTTACAATTCTGGGAACTCTGTTCGAAATCCTCATCCCCAACCGATATAGAAGAATTCTCTGGTGTTGGTTCTGAATCCATTTGTCCAGTACCTTGTGATGCATATGACTGAACTGGGATGTCCTCGTTTGAAGGATTGAAATGAATTGCCTGAGAAGAAACTGATGATGATGATGATGATCTCCTAGTGCTCTGAGGCTTGGGATGGTTATGACTGCCCTTATAAACAATCTCTGTAATCTGACCACCATCTATAGACTTCTCTACTTTCTTTTTCATTGGGCAATTGTTGTATGTACACTTGTAATAACTTCGCGGATTTTCGCTTCCTTTCACTTTTTTCTCCCCATATTTCCTCCAATTATACCCATCATCTGATCTTCTTCGCTCACTCATCGACTGGGAGGATTGGTTGTAATTACTAGAAGCTGATTGGAATCTGCCATTGCTTTGAGTGTTTTCAACAGTAGAAATCTCAGGGGAGAAGCTCTGCATTGAGGGAGACTCAGACTTCACCGTTGTATTCATGGATGATAGGCCATCTTGCTTGGTGTGTTCTTGATAATGCCAAACCTGTTGTTCCTGAAAATTTAAAGGGATTTAAAAAATGTTCAAGAATTTGAAAATAAAAAATCAAAAAATAAAGAGAACTGCAGGTGAATGAATCCAAGTTCAACACAAACCTTCGGAATTCCGTAGTTTTGTGACTCAAACATTGATGTGGATGATCTCGGAGGCCTTGTTCCGGGTTGAAAAGAGAAGTCTGAGTAGTTTTTCTCCTCCTGCTTGATATCCAGTTGGTTGTTGTTAGCGTTGCTTTTCCAATTGAAGGCGTGAAATGGAAAACTCCCAGTAGTTGGAGATGGTAAAATCTGCATATATACAAGATAACAACAATATCCTTTAACCAAGTTACACCCAAAAGTTAGGCAATTTTGCCAAATACAAGAAGACAACCCAGTATACAATTAAGATCACCACACCCTGACGAAAAAAAAGTGTCAAACCGCAAAATATGTTCAAACACATAGAACAGAAATTTAAAAATTCAGTTTTTGCTCTATCTTGATCTGTAAAAGATAAGAGCAGAAAAAAGCTTAAAAATACCAAGTGGAATATTATTTTTAGCTTCCTTAAGAACTAAAAATGGAGAAACACATAAGACCCCAAGCTTCTTTTTCATACCCCCTCTTTTTTTTTCCCTGTTTCAAAAAACCAAAACAGAGGTAAAAAAAGGAAATTATAGAGGAAGTTCTATTAAGGCACTTACGTTGGAAGAGGGTAGAAGGATAGGAGAATCCAAAAGCTCAGTAGGGCTTAATCCAGCAGGGATAGCAAAGTATGAAGAAGGAGAGATAGCAGGTGGAGAGAGGGGGAGGGAAGGTGGGGGAATCGACTTGAATTTGGGCACCCCTGAGCCACTTCTCTCAGCTATACGATTAGCAAGTCCGCGGCCACCCGCGACAGCTGGGGTGGTGGTGGTGGTGGTGGGGAAGACATCACTGACGAGGAGGTCTGTGAAGGAGGTGTTCATGAATGAATTTGAGAAACAAAAGCTAGGTGTGGTTGTCGGTGGTGATGGCCGTGGTGGATGTGAATTTACTATGGTCTCAAAGCGATCAGAAGAAGCAGACATTAGAGAAAAACCAAAGTGGGTATGGAATGGAGTTATATGTTGGTGGACCGATGGAGCGAGCGAGCGAGAGAGAGAGAGAGAGAGAGATGTAAACGTATGGAACAAGGGTCTGTCTCTGTCCGTCTCTTGCTCGGAAGGAGGTATTTTCTGAGAAGCTGAAGAGATTATTGACCGCGGAAAATGATTTAAAATACGTTTTATACATATTTAATATCAAGAAATTTAATTTAGAAATTATATTTATATAAGAATAAAAATAATTTATGCTGTAAGTTAGAAATTTAAATATTTAAAAAGAGTAATGTTATCCTGATCAAATATTTATCAAATTTTATATTTTAAATTAATGTGAGTGATTAGACCAATAAAATTTACTAACTTCACCAAATATTTAAAATATAAAATTTAATAAATAAATTTAAACAACATAATGTTATCCTTTTAAAAAGGAGTAATGCTACACTGACTAAATTTTGGGACCAAATTTAGAGCCCAAATGACATGGCAGTTGAGTTGGGCTTCTTTAATTGGTGTCATGTCATTTGGGTCCCAATGAAAACTTCAAATGATATGTTACCATGTCATTTAGGCTCTAAATTTAATCCCAAAATTTAATCAGTGTATCATTACTCTCTAAAAAGTGATATGGAAAAATTGCTGGATTGTGGAACACGAAGAAGTGTGCTGATTTTGGTCAAACCTCGTGGATTTGACTCCGGGTTATGCTGTGGGAAAGGCGGCTGAGATGGATATGTGTGTATGCATAATGTACCCGCAATTTCACTCGGGTGGACCCGGGTTGCGTGGAGACTATCTTTGATAGGAAGCACGAAAAAATGAAAGAAAAAAAAATTGAAAGGAAATAACTTTTATTTCCTCAAGGAAGAAATAGACTTTTCATCTTTTTAGTTTTGTATGATTGATTAAAAGTTGAAAGAATAAATTTTATGTTATTTGGTATTGAAAGAAAAGTGCATCAAACTTAAATTTACCATTCTACCTCTCTACCAGATGAAATTTTGTACATGCAAATCAAATGAAAAAATTAATTACTGTCAACTCATCTCAATCACACATGATCAACATATTTTTTTTACTCTTATCTGCCACATGGTAGTGTGGCCAACCTAGACAGAAATAAGGGATAAAATGGTAAAAGCACATGTTATGCCCAAATGTTGATCTATCCTTTCTCCTTTTTTGTCTATATTTGGGGCGAATGGTTTTGGTGGGCGGAAGGGAAAAACATTCCTCCCTAGTTTTCACTCCATCTCATATTCCCTTCATACTAATTGGTGGAAATTTTTTTTATCCATCCTATTTTCCTCTCTTTATTTTCCATCCACTTTATTTTTCTCTACCACACACATTATAAGACGCGCCTAATTTTAAATTTCATTTAGAGAAAGACTATAGTCATATATCAAAAATTAAAATTTTTAATAATTAAATTATATTTTTTTAAAAGTGTAAGTTAAAACTTGTAAAGACATAATCATGTCTAGAACGCTGTGATTGACCATAAAAATTATAATTTTTAAATATTAAATAATAATTTTTAAAAATCAAATTACAACTCGTAAGAAAAAAATTATAACTAATTGAGGGACTCCCATGATCTATATCTATGATCTATCATAGACTTCTCTCAATCAGTAGTAACTTTATATTTCTACGATGTAACATTGCCATTAAAAAATACAATTTTGAGTACGGTACCAAAATATTTTTTTTCCTACCATAGACTTTCCTGATTCATTTAAGAGAGGGACTGTCTTCTCTTAGGCCAGCAGTCTTCTACTTCTAGACGATTGCTCAGGTTGGATCGAATGCCAAAATAGTGGTTGTTCTTATTCCAATCAAACTCACTTGTTCTTTCTTTAATCTTTCAGAATATATAGATCTTTCGTTAGTTGAATCAGATCCGCACCACAAGTTAATCTCTTGTTTTATGGAGCTTAACTTTACTAATAAGGGCTATCAACCCCTGTATGCTTTAACCTTACGAACACTTCAAACACGTACCTTCAATGCATTAACTACCATATATAGGTTCACTTAAAAATACTACATTTCACATAAATTTTATGACCGATTAAAATTGAATAAAAATATAATTTAAAATATCTAAATTCATAAAGTTAGCAATTCAATAATAATCTTATTCAATCAATCGAAATTCAATTCAAATTTAATTTACATTTTGGATTCAAATGTTTGACAAATTCTATTACCGCCATGACGATGGTGTTACATTAAAATCATAGTTTTAAAATCTGGCCCGCACATCAACCCGACAAAGGAATCAGGTCAATGCATCATTGATTCAACTGTTAGGTCACTGGTCGGAACGGTGAATATAATAAAAAATAATTATAAATACTAAAAAATAAGCTAAAAAATAACAATAATTATGAAAATAGCATCAAACATATAAAGTCAAGTAGAGAAAAATCATCAAACATATATCCAATACATTCAATTTCCAATACAACTTATAAAGTTCAGCAGAGAAAAATACATCTATTTCAGTTCAAGGCTACAATTCTCCTACTATGCATCAATCCAAACATAATCCATGTAATTTGCACTCTTTAAAGTACAAAGTCAATCAATATATAAAATATCAAAACTTCATTCAATGTATAAAATATAGCATTATTTAATCAAAGATTTAATGTATATTTCAAAATTCTACACAAAATTAAACCAAAAATTAGACATAGCATAGAGTCAGAGAGAAAGAGAGAGAGAGAGTATGTACTTGCTAGTAGTCGTCGATGCTCGATGGAGCTCTGATCAATCGAGTCACTTTGGCTTCTTCCACTTCGATCAAGATTGAGATTGCAAGAATAAGAGAGTAAGAGAATGTATGTGTGTGTGTGAGTGAGAGAAAAGAGACTCACGTGTTAACGTCCACCGTCGCGAAGAGGAAGAGGTAGAGGCGTAGAAGACTCTAGGAGACAGAGTTGGGAACTCACGTTGGAGATGACTGTCATTAATGAGGCAGAGCAAAGACGAAGAGGGAAAGGCTAAGACGATTTAGGGCAAAATGCTAAAATGAACCGTCCGGTTTGGCTTAACTCGTCCGAGTTGAACGGTTCAATGATTTTTTATCCGGTTCAGTGGGTTTATTCTGGGTTTAATGCACAAACAATATGATTGTTGAACCAACCCGGTTTAAGTGTCGGTTCATCAAGTCAACCCATCGGGCCAAGTGGAGTTTTAAAACACTGATTAAAACCAAAAGGTGGAATAAGACGGAATTGGTCTCTTAAAATGGGACATGGCAAGATAGCAATTGCTCGTTGGAGTTAAACAAGGGCCAAACAACGTCCAACAATGTCACAATCTAAGTCATGTTTGGTGACGTTTTCGTTTTTCGTTTTTCATTTTTATTTTGATTTTTAGAGTAAATAAGAAAAAAAAACTCGTTTGGTAACCGATTTTATTTTTTCTTTCTGCAACCGTTTTATAAACGAGGGGCGATTTTCAAAAACCAAAAAAAGATATTTTTTATTTTTCAAAAACAAAAAACGAAAACGTTACCAAATGGGGTTGAAAATTGGTTTTGAAAATGAGATTGGTTTTGAAAACGTTACCAAATGAGATTGGTTTTGAAAATTGGTTGGATGGATGTTACATAGTTCTTACTCTCACGTGGAGAAAAAAAGAAGAAATCAAACAGTTATCTTTGAAAGATACTAGTATGATGCGGATCTAAGATTTCTCACAATAAAATTACTTGTCTCTAAAATTTGATTTTTATTTATAACTTTTGTGGTGTGTTTGATTTAAGAATTAAATATTATCGAATTAGACAAACCCGTTCATCTCATACTCATTCATCTCGGTTTTGGACGAATTAGGGTGATAATATATTCTCATCTCATGTTTGGTTCAAGTATTAAGAAGTAATGGATCTCATATTTATTTCATCCAATATTTTGTTTGGATAGAGTAATGAACTATGCTATAAATATCAAAGTACTAAAGAATCCTCAATATAATTATATCCTAGAGATTCTTGATGATAAAAATATTTTTTTGTCAAAATATACTCTAATCGGACTATTTAAACCCACCAATTTGATGGGTTTATTTAAGATTTAAAAATATTTTTCACCCGAACGGCGAGTATTTTTAAGTGATAATATCGGACCGAAAATATATATCTACACAAAGGAATAAATGAGATAAAGAGGCCTCAGACGTTATTTTATCCAAAATATCATCCTAATACCTAAACCAAATGCACCCTCAATGTAGGAATTATTTGAAAGGGAGTGGCATAGGAATGACATTCCTTATTGATGGAGGTGAAGTTCCTTTACATATAGACTGTTTTTATTCACGATGTTGATAGATAAATTACGCTCATAATTGGTAACTTACACCATCAATCTGTCGGTGGCGGTCAGATGGATGTTGGAGACTAACGTCTATGACTTTGAGATTCGTGGTAGGTACAAGGCGACATGTACCCGCACTTGTAGCGTTGCTGCCCGTGTCTACCTGTTCATCGGAAAAAAGGCACATAGTTGGAATAAAAGCATTGACTTCCTTCTTTTCTTTTGTAGTACACACTGTAGGAAATACAAGCAGTCAAGGTCAAATGTTGAACAGCCCGATGAGACTAAAAGCTTATGCAAATCACAATATTGAAATAACCTGCAGAGGGAAGCCTGATGCTAAAAGCCACATCAACATATTCTGTGCTGTCTATAAGTTTGACGGTAGGCTGCGGCAACGCAAGGATACAATATAAAACTGAATGGCCAATGCACTGGTCAGATTTAGACCAATGTGATGAATTGACCACTAAAGTCCATCCAATACCACTTGCCTTTCAATTCAACCCTCACTTCAACATGGCACCTTTCGGTGTATTTCCACCTACCTCTCTACAGTACCCATTGGATAGAGAGAGAGAGAGAGACCAATAGGAAACAAAAGGATACACCCAACTGATGTCACATGCCCAAAGTAGGAAATACCAAATTAATATCAAATGCTATTCTAAGATGTGGTTCATTCAGATTATCTCACGGAAGTTTTTCTCAAAGAGATCAAAAAAAAAAGAACAGCTGCACAATCAGCAAATAATCCACCGAAATACTGTTAACAAAATAATTATAACATATTAGAACAGAAGGTTTTAATCGTATATTCACTCTTTTTAAAAAAATAATTACAACATATTAGAACAGAAGATTTTAATCGTATATTCACTCTTTTTAAAAAAATTATACCCCCATTATGTTACTGTTGAGTTTATGACAGATTCCTCTAGAATTAACAAAGTCAAACAGAATTTTAAATAACAAACTCTAAATTTCTCCCTAAAAATAAAATAGAGAAACGTTTTTGTGTATATCCATTGAAAGTTCTGTACAAGTATTATAATACCTTAAAGATGTAAAGAGCAGACACAACTCTTGGACTAAGAACTACATAATTAATACAAAAATAATTAATTGTTTATGGGCTTCAAGCCCAAGATACCCCAAGTGCTCATCTTTTGACTTTAAATATTATTTTATTTAAAGTTTAATCAATGCCTATTGATTTGAAATATTTGAAGCTTCCCTCTAAATCTTTCCACCATCTAAATTTATAGAATTTGATATGTTTCTCCTGTTAAACTCTTACACTCCCTTTCAACTTTTTCAATGTGGGATACGATACATTGCTAACAAATACTACATCACATTATTAATAAAATTGTACGTTTCGCAATTCGATTTAGCCTCCATTCGACATCATTTTGACTGTTACATAGTCAAAACGATGTCGCTTTGCTACAAGAGGCCCACCCCCAATATAAAACTCATGTCTCTCTTTGTATCTCTTATTCGCTTATCTACCTCTTAAGTGACTATTCAAGCATTTATGAGCATAACATAGAGATGAAGTGTCCGTCACTCCAAATATGCTTCTTCTTCTTCAAAAACAACTACAAAATCCGAACATATCTTACTTTTTCTTCTTCAATAAATTCTCTGTTTTTTTGTTTTTCATTAAACAATTATTTTTCAATCAAATGTGGGAAGCAATTTTCTAAGTTTACATGTTCGGATCAGTATGTGTTTTTTGTATTTTAGTTTAACTTTATTGATAGGAAGATAATAACTATTTGTCGGTTAAAAATTATGTATCTTTTGTCATGGCCATTTTGAATGAACAATTTATTATTCGTTAAGAAAGAGATAACAAATGTACAAACTCAAGTCACACTTTATAAAATTTATAAAGGCTAACATTTTTCCATTTAGACGACATTATCATTCTAATACCGTCAATTGATTATTTTTAAAATACAATAATTTTTAATATTTAATATCTTACCTATTTTAAATATATACATGTTTTTTTTATTATTTTAATTTTATGTCGATTCTTACGATTCCCGATTCTCAATTCTAGAATTTTGATTCTCAATAAAAATCTTGATTTGATAACTATGCTACAACATATCAAACACTTCAAATGTTATGGTTCCTGGAAAGCCCAGGCAAAAAAATGAACCACAACACTAACTCCAAAGAGAAGATTGATTACTTACTTCTTGGCATATGAGACAAACAGGGGATTTTTAGGCGTAATTTTGAATCCTCGAAGGGATCCCATGCATGGCAATTGAAGCGTAAGTTGCTTTCCTTGGCTGTCCTTTGCTAGTAGGAGCCTCCAAGTGACACCAACCGATCCCCATCAGTTACGTTGGATAAAACAAATGCCTATAGTTAAAAACCACTGGCATGTCAAGGTCCAAATTTGAATCGGTTCCTAGTCCTGGTCAGAGATCATTGTGTTCGTGGCGGTTCAACAAAGAGGGAAAAAATCTAAAGAGCACATAAATTAAATTGATAAAAAAAAAAAAAAACATTTCAGATATTATGCATATGTGGTCTTGACAACAGGTTAAATGCATGCTGCTATCATTCTTTTTTACTAAACTGAGTTAGCAGCCCATAATTTCAAGGATATCTAAAAGAATTATCACTAACACCTTTTATTTACAAGTTTTATCCGAATCATGAAAATGACATTAATATGTCACCGGTCTCAACAAGGATTTACCTGTTTGGGAAACAGCACAGAATATGCTGGGCAGTGAATCTCGATTCCTCACTTACCCAACCCTCATTCTTTTCAGTCTGTAAAACCAAACATCAGAGAAGGGTTAATTCTGAGGCTGGTTTAACAGGCCATGGACTTGATTTTAAGATTCATTATGGCAGGAACGGAAAGGGAATGCAGTATGCAGGAGAAGAAATGGTGGTTATAGTTTAATGCAGCCTCAAATGAATATTTTATAAGATCACAGACTAAAGATAAGTAATGGTAAAGACGCTGCAATGAGGTTTCCCACCGCAATCATCACTTGTTCATAGTTTTTCCCATTTAGCAAGAGGAAGTGAAAGACAATGCAGCCCCACGAAAACTTAGTGTCTCATTGTTATCAATCAATAAAAGAAAAAAAAAAAAAAAAAGAAGATGGGAGTAAATCTGAAGGTACAAAAATAAAACCAGTGATGCTTCATAAAGCAAATCATTTGGTAGTATGATGAGAGGCAAACAGGTGGAGAATCAGGAAGTTCTATTATAAGCAAGTAGTTTGGTAGGCGTTAGTTGTGGAAGAACAATAAAATGAACTGAGAAGATGACATGACGTGTGCTGTAAGAAGCGATTTTGAAATCTTCTGTTTTAACTACAGATCTGGATTTGGACCTGAGTGGGATATGAGTTTCTATAGCTGGGACAGCGCACTTTTACTATCATTTTCTTTCCTAATTATAATCTAACGCGTTGTTCTGAAAACCAGAGACTGCCGCCTCTTACCAAACGTACAGAAGCCTGAAAAAGATGTGAATCATATTGACAATTTTAACATTGATTGGCAAAATTGCCACTCATGACACATCCTGATTCTTCAGGAAAGAAGTCCCAGAATCAGATAAGCCTCCAAAATTCTGATAGGATACATCACATATAAATCTATATTTCATCACACTGACTTCACCAAGAAGTCACAAATTAGCAGATGCTCAAGCCATCCAATTCTGTCCCTTTGTTTACATTGCATAACGCAAAATAGCGCAGAACCACTTCAAAGAAAGTCACTGCACCAGCCATCAATGTCTTTCCTAAATTTTGCCCTTCTTCCTTTAATTGATTTTCGAATTTGAATTCTGGAAATGTAAGGTTGCAACTGGAAAATTTTGAAAGGGATAAAAGAAAGCAGCCCAAAATGAGTGCCTATAATTATTTACACTTAATTGGAACATAACATATTTTGGATACATATAATAAGAAATAAAAATTATCATTAACTAAGCCAGCATATTCCAAATTTTGTAATGTGGACAATACTACAAAAGGTAGGCATAGGACACAACCACCAACACTATAACCATAATCCTTTTCATTACTATACTTTGATTCACTTCTCCAAAGCTTCGAGAATAGAAGCTGTTCTGCCCACTCAAACAGAATTTTCTCGTTGGGGCTCATCATATTTATCTGTCATCCACCCGTTAGTATTAAGTTTGCAGGGCTAAGAAGTATGGCAGGGTCTGTTACATATAATTCAACTTCTTAGTTAATAGAAGTAGTTCTGATTCTTTTTTTTTTGACCAACTTTAGCTTTATACTCGGGTGTTTCATTTACAACGGTGATCTATGATTTTTATAAAATTTCATGCTACACACATTGTTTACAGTGGTGCGGCCTTTGCAACATGGTATCTTAGTTTTGTCAAGACTAATGTATCGATTCCTGCTTGTTTAGAACTCTGGAAAGGATAAATGGTCGGAGACCCTATAAAATGGGCAGCAATGCATACATTTCTATCGGTGACTGTTGCATTAAGGACACAGAGATGGTCCATGGGTTTGTATTTCATTTTTAATTCACCACTGTTAAATAAAATCAAAATACACATACATCTGTAAATCAGGAGTATTGAATAAATTAGAATGACTTTAATAAGATTCAAACTTAAGAATTCCACCTTTTAACTAATGAAGCTCTGTCATCCGAGCTTTCATAACGGGTTACTTATTTCTTAATCTTTCTCTGATTAAGCTTTCATAAACTAAGCTTGGACGAAATTGATTATGCTGAATAACTTTACTGTCCCATCTTCCTCAAAAAGGCCACACACACACAAAAAAGACAGAATTGCTAAGGAAAATAGTCCTTGCCGCAGGGCATGTGGTGAGAAGGCTATGCCCACTTTGCCATCAAAGACATGAATCCAGCGCCCAATAGAACAGCACAATAAGCCCATATTTGAAGCTTCATACTCTTTTGTAGCTTGGACCCCATAAAATCAGACGCTAAAAGGTCTACCAATGCCATATAGTTCAGTAGGCCAGCCGAAGACGCATTTAGTATACCCACCACGATCAGAGCTGTTGGACTATTGTCGCTATACACATTCGACAAACCAATTCCAAGCGCAATCCCAAATGGAGTTGTGGAAGAGAAAA
>CM042195.1:26667840-26684666 GCA_023539305.1 Ilex asprella
CCAGAATTAAGTAATAACACTTTGTGTTGTATTTTCTCTAGTAATAAATCATGTGGATTGTGCTTTTAATAGAGGGAATTAGTTGTTATCTTTAATAATAATTAAGCTTCCAATTTCCTAGTTAAAAATACTAAGAATCACCAACTAAAGCTAATTTATGGACGAGAGTATTAGTTTAACTAGTTGTTGTACACGTGCGTTGCACGTGAACTATTTTGATTTATAGGTTTCAATTTGCATATTTATTTGTATGATTTTTTTTTATTTGTTTAACATTGGGGCATTTGAATACACCGCGATTATCATATTCAACATGCTTTTAAATAACTGATAAACTAAGTTGCAAAACTCGTGCAAAAAAATTTAATTATTCTTTTCAATAGAACCACCAAAATCTAATACAAAGCTAAATCTATAAAAAAGTAAACGAATTCTTAACATTAAAAATTCTCATCACTTATGATAATGGTGTGTACAGTTCAAAAAAATGTGAGTGAAGGCCAAAAAAATTATTAAAGCAAGTGTCATTGAAATTTCATGACGTTCAGCTCAGAAAGAGTATAAATGACAACTAACTAATGCACTCATTAAAGTAATTGGAAGATGATTTTTTTTTTTTTTTGTAATTTTAAGTCAGTCAAATAGTTTACTAATATCTTGAAATAAATACATAGTATAGACTTGCAACAGAGGAAGGAGAATTTAAGAAATCCAATAACCCTAATGTGTTTGACGAAGTGTCAATATCTCTGCTGAGGTCTACCACTCATTATTTTAGGAGGCCTTCAAAAATGTGCAAATAGTATCCCTCCATGTCCAGCAAACTCCAAGAAAAAAAATTGGTCAAACATTTTACACATGAGACAAGCTTGAAATAAGTGAATTTGCATCTAAATTATCTTGCACGTGAAAAACAATATTTTGAGGATTTAATACTTTCCATATCCATAGCTAGATAAGTGAATTTTACAATTAGTGGGAATAATAGCTATGTATTTAGCCAAGCACACATCTAATTAGGAAATGGTTATGCTAAGAAAGTGTGGTGTGTAAATTGAGTTGTAGGCCAAACTTTTTGTAGTTGTCATTATTTGTATTTATTGAATCAATAAAAAATAATTTTTTAAAAAGTGGTCTAGAAAAATTAACCTGGTAATAATAAAGAAGATCGCTATTCAATCTTCTCCGTACCTTGCAAAGCTAACTCTCAACCAAAAAATGTAACATCGAGCCGGTCAATGTACACAAGAAAATAGGTGTGCCCATGCCATCCGAAATCCTTGATGTAAATTGACACTAAAAAGGTATAGCATAACATCAATGTTATATTAATTTTTATTGATTTAAATGAAAAAATTAATGACAACAAAGTCTTTGATGCATAAACGTGACATCGTTGTTTAGTTGCAAGCTTTAGAAGCTCATCAATTCTCAGTTGGGATTTTTATATGCAAATAAAAAATTAGCAATAAATTGTTGTGGAAAAAGCGTAACTAAAAATATGATTTGCATAAAAAAAAGACAAATGGTGCTTTTGCTTTCTTTCTCCTTCCAAAGTAGTGACACAAGGAAATGAAGAAAACATTCAAGATCTGAGTCTTTATTCTAACAAGGTGCTTATAACTTTGCATTATCATTACAATTTAGAACATTAATTTAGCAGAAAATAAAACAAATAAACCACCTAATCGAAATCTAGAGTTGGAATGGAAAACCATGCTTTCTTTTCTTTTCTTTTTGCGGAGCAAAAATATAGAATATTTTTTCACGTGGAGTAGCTAAAAAAAAAATGATTTTACTACGTGTTTTAAATATTTTGTGTCTAAAACTAATGTCACTTCAATTAGTTTGTCTGATATGGCCTTCACATAAGCATCAATTACCGTGAGTCGAAGCTTGGAATAGAGAAAATGTAGAACACCCACTATTGCAGGGTCATGGTTATCTACAATATGGATTGTTTGTGTCATTTCTTTTCAAATACCTAAAAGAAAAAAAAAATAGAAGAGAAATCGCTTTTTAGGAGCAAAAAGCAAAAAAACCAAATCTAAGTCATAAAATCAAAATAAAGAAGGCATGCTTACCAATTGTCTAGTTGCAATTGTCAATCCAATTGCATAGTGAAGAAGAGCCGCACTCGTATGTGAGCGTTAAGGTATAGCCAGCAATGTTGAGCAAACAAAAAGGTATTGAAGTGTGAATGTCTGTGAGATGTTCTTGCTACTATCTGTTATAAAAGTGATAGACTAAAAAAATTAATGATAGAGAAAATTAAAATTCAGGCTTGTATTGAAGGTGAGTGTCCATTGGGTTGTCTTATGTTGTAAATAGAAAATCAAGAATTTTTAGAGCCTCTTAGAGAGCATTAAGGAGAGTATGAGAGAGGGGAAGTTAAAAAGGGGAGTTTCTGATTGTTTTTTACCTAGTAATGAATCGCAGGGTAATGAATAGGAGAGAGAGAAGAAGACACTATTACAAGAAAGAGAGAAAGAGAGAGAGAGGAAGAGGTTGTGTTGGAACAGCAGTAGGATTCCAAACTAGTAGGTTTAGTTAAAAATGATAATTAGGGTTTAATATGTCATTGATTTTGAGGATAAGAATGACATAGTTGTATTTGTTGGAGGATAAAAATGAAAAACAGATATTTCCAGATATGTTGCTTTTTAAAGTAGTATAGATATAGATCAAGACTCACCTTCCCACTTTGGGGCAATGAAATGCGCCTTTCAAATCATACTATAATGAATTTTGGTGGTTGAATTTTTGCTTTGCAAAAAAATTATGCTTAACAATTAAAGAACAAGAATCTAAGTCATACTATCTAATCTAATAGATCAATGTTAACCACCGAGTGGCGTGGTCCAGTGAGGGTACCTGTCAAATTTCTCACCATAAAATCAGAGGTTTAAATATTGGAGTTCACATTGGGGTTCGATAGTTAACCGCTATACTAGCCTAGCTAGATTGGTTCTTGAGAGAGGTAACAGGTGCAGTTAGGGGCATCATGATCCCGCCAGTGAAGGTCTATCGGGGAGGTCTCTGGACGCTCTCATTTGTCTCCACCCCTTAAAAAAAGTAAAAATAATATAACAATGCTAATTAGACCTAATTTATTCACTTAATTTATTGTAACTATTTGATCAGGAGCAAATCCAAATGTTAAAAGGGGTACAATGCCAATTCAATAATTATAATAAATTAGATTAACAAATTAAATCAATAAATTAAGTGTAAACAATATTATTCAATCTAATAACCACTTCACTTTACTCAATTTTATGTGTTTTTATTAAATGATAGTATTACGTGACATTAGTGACATGATATAATCATTACACTAAATGTTAGGTATGTCTTCTCTTTTCGATCATACTATCCCTCGAGACCATAATACCTCCTCCATCATTTAAGAAACTAGGGGTATTTACCCCACCCTACGTTTTGGTTGAACAAGTGCAGTTCTCTCGGGCAGAGTCTTTTCACAAGCACTTATGTTGGAGAAATAAGTTTTTCCATCATAGTAGCAACTCTGGGTTTGGTTCTCTTTGCATTGCTCATTGGGAATATGCAAGTAAGTCAAAATATATATGTTGACTCAAGTACTTAAGCTTTAAGCACTTGATCAGTATTCAAGAAATCTGGTATTTTAATGGCCTGGGGTTTGGGGCTTGTACCTATGTATTGGCCCTATTTTATGCCTTAGCAATACACTCATACCGATGTATTGGCAGACCTACCTCCAATCTACAACAGTTCGGTTGGAAGACTGGAGGATTAATTAATTTATTAATTAAATCAATAAATTAAGTGTAATTGTTTGAGATTTAATAGAGTTTCATCAATAGGTTAAAAAAAGGAGGGGGAGGAATTTAACTTGTTAAAGTTGCTCTAAACTTAATTTTAACCGTTATTTTACTTGGTAAGTTGGAATAATATAATTTTTGAAGATTTATGATAGTCAAGAAAACAGAAAAATCGTTTTTTAAAGAAATTACACTTTGACCCCAAAAGTTTCAAAGATTATGATTTGACCCTAAAATTTTAAAAACTTTTTCTGAACAGCCTAGACTACTTATATACCCTATTGCCTCATATTAAAAAAGATATTTATATGTAAATAATATATATTAAGTATATATCAATTGGTAGGAAGTACGTAAATTAAATATAGAATCACGAAATGACGCAATTAAGAATAAGGATTGATCGTTATATATTATTTTGAATTAAGTGGTGATTGCATTGAGGTTGAGAAATAAAGCTTTGAATTGGATTTTGAAAATCAATGTGAGTAGTTTACTACTTTTTTTGGGAGGATTTTCTATATTAAATGTGTGTGTGTGTGTGTGTGTGTGGATTTTTCATATATATGATATGTGTGTTGATAGTTGGGGTTGCAATTAAATGTTTTTCAATTGCGAACTGTTATACATCTGAATTTTGGAAAACTTTCAGGATGATTTTATATCATTTCTTTGGTGATGAAAGGAAAATTTTATGTGTGTCGAGACTAAAACGATAGCTTTAATGTGTATAAAAAAGATGTTTTATGAGACGGGAACTGGGTTACCTGGTCTAAATGGTAACGAGATTATATACCGGTGTGATCAGCATAGAGATGTTTACATGGGGGTCAGTCATCAGGCTAGTGATGACAAGAGACGGGGTCAGTTACTAGGTTAGTGGTAACAAGAAACGGGGCTAGTTATCAGGCTACTGGTAACAAACATGATTTGACAAATGTATTTGGCATTGAATGTGTGTGTGAGTGTTTTAGGTTATAAATGTATTTTCATTTATAAATTTATTTGTGAAAATGAGTGAGTGTTTTGAATTATAAATATCTTTTCATTTATAAAGTAATTTATGAAAATGAGATCGTGTTTTGAGTTATAAATGTTTTTTTATTTATAAAGTTATTAGTGAACATTAAATCATTTTTTTAAATGATTATGTGAGAGGGGTTTGGGTATAATTTATTGTAATTATATATGTATCAAAGTTTTTTTTTGTATATAAACTGTGGGATTTATTTTCACACCTCATTAGAGGTGGTTTCTATTCCCGGGTCATTGTGCTCATACAAACATTTAACATTTTTCAGGTAAGGATCAGATGGAGAAGTAAGTCCCCGGATAGACAAAGGACTAGAGGAATTGAAGTTTTATTTTATTGTCGGTCTTCAGGAATAAATATCTTTTATAGTTTTAAGACAAATATTTAATTATTTTGGGAATAATGTTGTTTATGTTTAGAGTAATGAATCTTATGGTTTGATTGTGGTTATACATAGATTTAGTAATGATGTTAGTGACGTTTAGTTTATTCATCTGGTATTCATTAGGTTGATGGAATAAATCACTTTATTATTTGTCTTTCGTTGTATTTTGCATTTATTATGCATAGGGTTTGTTGGTTAAAGCCTTGTGGGCCAGTCAGCCTCCCACTCTATGTGATCTGGGGTGGGGGTATGACAATCTCTCTGTCAAGCACCAAGTTGTACTAGGAATGTTAGAGATGCCAAATGACATTTAAAATCAGTATAATCATTTGATCGGTGAATCCTAATAAAAAAAGTTGATGAACTCACTCGTCTAATGTTCCACGTTCATTTGAAATCTCAAATTATTCCATAGAAGTAATGCTCAAGTCACAACGGAAAAGTCTAAAAATTACAATCATAATTAAAACGATTGTATCATTATCACATTATCATTACATTGAATCCCTAGATATTCTCCCAACAAACTCTGTATCGAACCTCTCAATCATTCTGATTTCCATGGCCACCGCCACTAAATTTTTATGTTCCAGAAACTATGCTTCGAAGTCGACAAACACTAATTCATCAGTAGCAATGGTGATGAGAGCAACAAAATTGAAGTCCAATGCCAAATCCAAGGTCGACGAAACTTCAGCCGCCGTCGACGAGGGTGTTCGCGCTTGCTGGCTCGCCGAAGTTGACAACAATAACTCTCACGATGTCAGTCTTGTTGGAACATAGCTCTGAGACCACTTGTTAGAACTTAGCTCTAATACCACTTGTTGGTTTTGCATAGCGGATAATTAACACAAATAATATGTGTTGGAAGATAGGAAAACACTAAAAACATGACACAAAGATATAATATGGTTCGATACATCATACCTTCTCAGTACCCCGTACCTACATCCACAAAATAAAAACCTACATCGATATATTATTTATTGAAAAACTGGTCTTCTGGTAACTGATTACATAATACTCAATCTTATTTATAGGGATACAATATTGTTTCCTATCACATGTCTAATATACATATTCATGATATATTCTTCCAATTTATTTTCTATTTGATTAGATCACTAATAAACATATTCATGATTTATTAGGACTCTTACATTGATTACATAACAAAATCTCATTCATAGTAATTAGAGAGTTTGGATTAAATTCCAACAGCCTCCCTTGAAGCAAACTCTTCAAATTTGGCCCTGCTTAAGATTGGGCTTAACACCCTTGATTTTGATCCTCCAATCTTTCAAGTACCATGTGCAAACCTGCTCTTTTGAGTCGTCATAATCTTCTCTGTCTTTCAAGAACATGCATCTTGACTTGCATCATTTGTGCATCTTTGCCCACGTCTTACCTGTTCTTGGGAGATCTCAATGGTCAATACTTCACCATTCATGTAAAACCCAATAACGCGTTACCCTCGAGACACCATATTATCACTATTAAGTTTATATCATCTCAATAGCTCCAAAATCATTGAAATACCGTAACTTCAACTCAAAGAGCCCAAAATTCCGAAGAAACATCTTCAACACAACACGTGTGATAATTCTTAAAATCCAAATAATCAGGAAGCAACTTAGTCTTCTGTTTGGTTTCATACCAACTTTAATTTTTTTCTTGTGAATCTAAACAAAAATATGAATTATACATATGTGGCAAGAGAATCTTCTTCAACATGAATACCAACTTGATCCTCGCTACTAACTAGCTTTGATTGTTGCACCAAGATTATCAATCTAGTTTTGATTGTTCTATCAGGATCATCAATCTAACTTTGGTAATTCTACCAAGATCATCAATGTAGCCCTGATACCATTTGTTGGTTTTTGTATAGCGGATAATTAACACAAATAATACTTGTTGGAAGATAGGAATTCAAAGATAGGAAAACAATAAAAATATGATACAAAGATATAACGTAATTTAATACAACATACCCTCTCGGTACCCAGTTCCTCGTACCTATATCCACGGACCAAAAACCATTTTTTTTTCATCTATGACTACAAAGAGTCATATGGACCAAAAACCTACATCGATGTATTATTCATCTAAAAACTGGTCATCTAGTAAATGATTACATAATACTCAACCTTATTTATAGGGATAAAATCACATGTCTAATATATTTTATTCCTCATATATTAAAACTCTTTGAATTTATTTTCTATTTGATTAGATCACTCATAAACCTATCCATGATTTATTAGGACTTCTACATTGATTACGCAACAAACTCTCATTTATAACCAGGGGCAGAGCCAGAAAAAAAAATTAAAGTGGGCACACTGGCATGTTTTAATTTTTTTAGTAGACCATAAAAATTCATAAATTTATATTTATTAAAATTATATTTAATACTTTTTCAACACAAAAAAAAATAAAAATTGATATACATAACATGAACAAAAAAAAAATAATAATTAAAATTTCTTACCAAGAATGCAATTAATTATTAGGGTTAATTGCACTGGAGGTCCTCAAAGTATGAAGTTTGTCCAATATTTCAATTGCATCATTTTGGTCCCTAAAGTATTGAATATTTTCTACATGGTCCCTCAAGCAGATAACTTTCAGATTGCTAATAATTTTTTATCACAAATTTTTCACGTGATACTTAAATATGGACAAAAAATTAATTTGGATAATCCTTGACCAAATTTCTACTCAAATTTTGGTTAAATAGCTACCCATATTACACAGTTTTGATCATGACATATCTAAATTTTGATCAAAAGTTACCCATATTGCATATTTTTTGTCAAGAGCTACCCAAATTTTGTTTAAGAGCTATTAAAATTATTTTTTGTCCCTATTTAGGTATTACGTGATAAGTTTATATTAAAAAATCGTGAGCAATCTGTACGTTGTCTGCTTGAAAGACCATCTACATACATATTCAATACTTCAAGGGCCAAAATGATGCGATTAAAACATTAAAGACCAAAATGAGACAAGTCACATAGTTTAGGGACCTCCAGTGCAATTAACCCTAATTATTATTACTTATAATTGATCCTGATATATTTTTATTTTTTGAAAGAGTTACAAATTAATTTTATCAATAATATTTTTTTCTATGTAAAATCGCAGTAACAATCTTCCATTTACAATCGTATTGTTTACTACATAACGACACATATTTTTATATAATAACAAAATAACCTATAGTTTTAAAAAAATTATAAAATAATATTAATATATTCAAAACATATTCGGACATGTCTAAAAGTTAACAATTATATTAGTTATATCTAATTTAATATTTAATTGATGGAGATCTAGTGGTTTGTGACCATTTGATAGATAGTAGAGTTTATTAAATATTAAGACTCACTATTATATTTAATAACGCAATGTATTAGGTTCTTAAATTAGATTTTAATAACATTGTTCAAAAAATTAACAATCATTTAGGTAGTGGTCTATTCAAATCAATATCACTAGAACACAATATTAGGATGGACACAATTAAATGTCTAAATTTTATTTCAAAAAATACATGTTTAATATGAAGCAAAAAAAAATTGATGGGGGCCAGAAGTTTTGTTTTTAATGTGGGGCCAAAAATTTTATTTTTTTAATAGGTTTCAGTGAATTCATAGATCAAAAATTTAATTTTTTAATAAGTTTGGGTAGATAGTGATGGACTCAAATTTTTTTGTTTTAAATAGGCTTAATTTTTTTTGTGAAAATTGAATGTGAACTTATAATGAATTGAGTTCTGGAAAGAAACTTATTTAGGGGTAAATCCATGTTTAAACTTATATGCAGGTACTTAAGTTCACATATTTTTTAAATATCAAAATTATCCCTAACGGTGTTAGTTTTGTCCAGCTATGAAAAGTCACAAAAATTATAGACCATTAAGGTATATATAAAAATCCTTGATTGAGTTATATATAAAAACCGTTTATTAAATATTATGCTAATTAACAAAAATTTTATATGAAAGTTATATATTCTGATAGTTATATATGGTAGTTTGATGTACGAATAAATCGTTAGTCTATTAAGTCAAAATCAAATCACAAAATTTTCTTAACAATTCAAATTTTTTTTAACATTAGTGTTACTATAGTGACACGAATCCGAATGAAATTATTTTCCTTAAAATACTCAATACCAAAAATAAAGAATTCCACCGTTTCAAATATCTCCAGGAGATTCTTCACAATTGCTCAGTTACATATCCCTCAGAAAATTGTGTGGTCAGTGATGAGGAACTTAAAAGAACAAGATATGACTGAGGTTATTCAAATTTTCATATTCCTAAATTACATTTGTATTAAGCAAAATTTGTAAGGCTTTGAGTTTTAAATTAGCAAGAAATGCATGTTGGATTTCATGCTCCTTTTATTTCTTTCTTTTTTTGCGGTCAACGCATAGGAAAAGTCTGTTATCAGTTCAGCAGCTCATGGATTTCAATGTATAAGATAATTACTATGCTGTTACAAAGATCGAAACGTCAAATAACTCGATGCTGTTATAACTCGGATGAACTTTTTAACAAGGTTTGAGTTTTACTATGCAAAATCACTCAAAGTTAAATCAATGCTATTTACACATCTGAAGTTGCCTATAGGCATGACAAAGAAAAGAAAAAAAAGATCTTACCCCTGTCAGATCCACATCATACAAGATCCTGCTACTCTGCCAGTATATGTTTGTCAAACCAGAATATCTGCACTGTGAAGAAAATAGACCAAAATCTAAAATCAATTTTTTCAAACCCTCAAATTTTATTTTTTTTGGCGATCAAAACCTGCACCAACCTGCAGGTCAAATTGTCCCAGTGACCACTCGTTTACTTCAAGATTTTTATGCTGGTGGCTCCCATTGAATGACAGAAGCAGCTCTCTCTCTCTCTCTCGATATATTTTTTATGGTACACAGATAAACTCAAGCTCCCAAGCATGTGAAGGTTCAAGGTTGAGCATAGCCCGTGTGATAATTATGCCAAAGATAAGGTCTTATCCAACCTCATAACACCTTGCATTAGGACGGGCAGTGGGTCATATCCTTTTCCACCAGTAAATTTCTTCTCAGGCAGTCTGAAACAACACCCCATCAAATGCTGCTTTTCAGAAGATAAATATTTCCCAATTAGTATGAATCTGCAGAAATTTACCAAGATCTCAAAAAGTGCACGTGTATACCTCAGTTAACACAGGCTAGGGGAATTCTAAAACATGACTAAGGAAGTCGATCAATATACTTAAAACATATTAGGATTCATCACCTTGACATGAATCATTAATATGAAAGCAAACTAACAATTTCAAAATATCAGGGATGCAGGGGACAGCCCAAGCTTAGTGTGCTTCACTGGTCATTTTAACACACTAACCAAATTTCATTGACCATAGAAGTGCACAACAATAGTAGGACTTGGAGGGAGAGAAAGAGAGAGAGAGCTTACAGCTTGTTTTGCTAATGTACATCCCAACTCATTCAATTCAGTCATCTTGGCGGCTTTTAGCTCAGTGCCAAGTTGCAGTCAAGCCCCGAACTCAAGTCCAAGTCTCCAGTAATTCCAGTTACAAGCAAATATAATGCCTTCAAATGTTGAGATCAAAATGGAGACTGGCACAAGGGGCAAGTTGACTTGTGAGAAGTTGAGAACCACTTATATAGGCAAGCTGAATGGAACTTGTGCTTGCAGGTCTTGCAAGCAAGCCGGGGAAGGCTATGGTTTGCAGTGTGGATGAAACTATAACAGATTGGGCACTCCTCAACACCTTCAAATTCCTTGTCAAAATTGCTCTTCCATGTACGTATTGCTTCAGCTAGGGCTCCATTCTGTATCACGCAAGTAAAACAAGATTATCAGAGCCTAGCCTCCATACTAGATTGTTCAAAATCAACTAGAGCCAAAAAGATTATGAGAATCGGTTAGAGGTCATTCAAAAAGTATACTTCTTGACTAGATCAAGTCCTGCAATATTCCTGTGAAACCAAAATACTCAAAACAAGGTTGAAAAAGCACCGGAGATCTAACAATGCATAGGAAAGAAACAGGGCTTGACCCTATTTGAGAAACAGTGCTTGTTGCATACAGACATATAGGTTGTGGACTTCAACTAGACTGGAGGATCTCTTGAAGGGATAGCCGGACCTATTGAGAATCTGGCAGTTATTAAAGGCTTGGAAAGAAAGCTGAGCTAGGTTTTCTTTCCCGAGCTTAGAAAGGAATTGTTCGCCTCGAGATTGTACTATTCTCTAATCCAAATATTCTATAACTCACCAATTAGTTTTGGTTTTAGGCTTTCCTTCTGACTATACACCCAAATTCACTTTGCCTGTGCACTAAAACCCACTGTTTTAAAACCCAGCTCGGCCCCATGGGTTGACCTGGTGAACCAGAGGCCAAACCGGACCGGTTATCATATTAGATCAGTTGAGCAAAAGAATCATTTATAACCTGCTGAAACCGGCAGTTTTTTACTAAATCGTTCAAACTGGACAGATTTTCACAAACCGGGGAGGTCATGTAAAGTACTATAAAAACCAAGTTTTGGGGCCAAAAATGCCCTAATTTTCCATTCGTCGAGCTAACTACGAAAGCAAGAGTGAGAGGACTCTGCGACCTTCACTTCACACAACACTACAGCAGCCAACAGATACATCTCTCTCTCTCTCCCTCTCTAGTAGTTGGTAAGGTGGATCAGATGGCCAAGACGGTGCAATATTGGAATTACCATTAGGGCCCTACCTTTGTCTTCTGTGCAATCTAGTGAGCAGTTAGAATGCTATATTACATCTCTGATTAACATATTGGAGTTTGATCTGTGGTATCTGTTCCACATATGAGACTATATCTCTCTAAATTTGAGTTGTGCATTCAATTTGAACATGGGCTTTTAATTATTTTCATTTGCATTGGATACGTGTTTGATGATTTTTGAGTTTTTGTTTGATCTAATATACATTAAACATGTTATTTATATAATTATTGTGATTTTTTATCCTATTTATCATCATTAATAATTATTTTGATTTTTTGTTATATTACTGCTCCGACCAGTGACTCAACAGTTGAACCATTGAACCAGTTAAACCGTTGACCCATTCAACCGGTTGTTTTCATGGGTTCATGTTCGGGCAGGATTTTAAAACTACGCTAAATCCCCATTCTCTTATCATAATTGTTCTCTCATTCTCTAAACCGTCTTCCATGCATGCTGAAGCCTTAATGGGTCCACATGAATCACCATAATCAGGTTATTTCATGAATTAGAAATTTTTTGCACTGCATTGGACCTTTGCATAGCTGAAAAGAGATACACATGACACACAATACATGCTCATCCAACTGATGCCTATAGGAAATACCTGATTGCGAACAAATGACATCATGGACATTAACCATTTCCTCTGCTTCAATTCACTAATGCCAAGGGTCCTTGTACAATCTACCTCCACAGGTCGCAGTGGGTAAGATGCAGGAAGACGAATTACTAAATCCATTCCTGTCTCGTCCTTTGTATAGGTTGCAATAACCTCATTGGCTGATTTGCTTACACTAACTGAAAAGTTTTCATCAGCAAAACTGGCTTTCTTGATCTGCATTCAGAAAATTCCACAGTAATTCCATGAAGCATTCACAGAAAGAAATAGGGCAGATATGACATCCAATAACGGGCATCTTCACAAGATAAATAATTGACAACAAGGCTAAGCTGCTATAACAGTGAAGTGTACAGCAGCAATAAGAGGGTGGGTTCAGGGGTCCAAAGAGTGGAGTTACGCAAACCTGTGATAGTTCATTTGTAATTAAAGGTGGGCTACACCATGCTTTTGTGAAAGACTCGATTGCAGATGACATTGAACGATCACGTATATCAGTAAACCATCCTCGAACATAAGCAGGGAGAATGCGGAGCATCAGACCATATATTGCACCAGCAAGTGAGGCCATTTTATCTGGTCCAACAGGCCACAGAGATTCTACATAAAACAGCACTGAACTGGTTGTGATGGCATGTGTTGCCGCAGTTGCAGCTTCTGATACCCCAGGGGGAGGTTCCAATTCTTTCTTCCTTAAGCTGGGAACCATGAACAGTTCCACTGGAATATGCTGGAAAAGGCAATCCAATATTGTTGAATTAGCAGAATCTTGTATACATTGAATCAATCTCTCACTTGCAGATGATGACGGCGGCAAGGATAGTAGATGTGACAGAAACAGAGACCAAGCAAGGAATACATTCACCTGAAATTTGTAGTAGTGATCAGTATATGATGATCATACGACTTCAATCATCATACCCTATCAAGTAAAAATATTACTACTGATCTAAACATTAATTACCCGTTCAGGTGCCACCAAATCCATTTCAAGAATCTCATAAGGTAATTTTTCAAGCATGAAAGAAATTTCCTCCCTCAGATGAACATTTTCTTCAAAAGATAAGTCAATACGACAAGAATCCTGGTTACCATCAGTATGCCCATCCATGAAACACGTTGTGCTCTCTCTTACAAATGCCAAGTGTGATACAGGTTCTGTCGACAGAATGACATAAGCAGCAAACTGCAAAGAAGGAACTGGTTTGGAGGAAAAGAGGATGGCATACAAAGAGCTAATTGGCCCTTTGCTTAGCCCCCAAATTTCAACTGATTTTACAGCCTTATCTCTAGCATTTGAAGAGGACTCCACAACACTAGAAGCAACTAAATCCCAGAAGTGAAGTTGATCAAGTCGGGAGGATGCTATAATAGATGAAGCCTCGTGGCTGCAGGATCTTGCCATTGCCTCAGCAGCACCAGTGGAAAAGAATAGACGAAGAATGCCTTCTAGAATTCGATCTTTGATGAGCTCCCATCTCTCAGTCCTCAAGGGATTCGAATTCTCTACATCTCCTTTGTTATTCTGTCCAACAAGTCCGCGAAATGCCGAAAATGTAATCAGAGCATTTCTTGCAAGTTTCATAGGAGAAGGGTTTGAAACCAGCACAGCATGCTCAAGATTCTTTAGAATAACTTCCAAATCACTAGAGGTGGAGCTGTTTGTGATAGCATCATTCACATTTTCAGCAACTTCCTCCATGGTTACAACTGCAGCTTCAGTCCACCGTCTCAGATAATATAGAACAAACTCCCAATCATCTTCAGCAAATTCCTTCCAGCAATATGCAACTGCAACTAAAATTAACTTTGATAACAAAATCTGTACAACAGGCAGCTTATTAATTGCAGCTAATGAACCTGCGTTATGTCTCTGCTTCCGAAATAATTCAAGCAGAAGTGCTTTCTCCACAGAGCTGATATATCTCTCCTGGTTCAACTCTTTCATGACACCCGTTGCACTTATGGGATAACAGGAAATAACCAACAGAAACCAATCTTCCATATCTGCAAGATAAAATCAGATTATAGCAACAAGAGCGGAACATTGAAAAAAATACAAACAAAAAAGACATAACATAAAAATAGAAGAAACTGAAAGAACAACCACCAATGGCCCTTCGCTGCGAGTATGAAATTAGCGAGGAAGTAGATTTAGCTACTTGATGCTCCAATACCCTAGGTCTAGAAGCTAGGGTTGGAATACTGCAAATGTAACTAAGGTCTTTATACCATCTCACACAAAGATCCATAAAGAAGTTATGGGTGGATTGTTGAAGTGCTGACAAGCTCTTGAGTCAACCACAGCCATATATTGTAAAACTTAAATTGTATCAGTTACAAATATCTATCATTAATTGAAGTCAGCTTTTATTTACCTTTTCCTGTTTGCCATGCATTTAAATATGGGAATGACAGAATTCTCCAGAGCCAGTCTGTAATTGTATCATGCAACTCTTTTTCCCCAAAAGAATCAGGTTGAACATCTTTACTGGATCCAATGCTCAGTGGTCTAATAAGAACACCCATAATTGGAGGAAGAATCCTCAAACAATTCAAGTTCATGGCCTCACCAACAAAAAGTTTATTTAGAAGCAGTTTAAATAAGAAAGTAGCTTTGTCCTTTCCCCATATATTATATCTAAAGAGGGAAGACAACAATAATACAAGAGCTCTCAAAAAGGGTTCTTCAATATTCTCCACTTCATCACATGAAATAGGATATAGATTGGATTCACCAATTGGCTCTTGGACAAGAGCACCGTCAAGTAAAATGGTCGCAATAGAATCTAACAAGCCGTCCTCTGGCGAGTACTTTTCACTCGTTGCGTACGCCCTCAGTACAGGTACGAAAGAACTAATAGCACTCCCACCATGCCATTTCCATGTGCACAACATTTCAGCAGCAAGCCAGGCACGAGAATAATGAGATTGAGAGGTTGTCAGTTCATTAGTTGGCTCCTTATTTGAAGACGGGAGAGTGTGTGAAACAGACCCAGCAACAACTCTATCAAACCCAACTTTGGATATAAGCTCGTCAATTAAAGCAACAAATTTGTTATCCTTGGATTCCTTCAACACAGTAGACATTTGCAGTTAATAAGTTACACACTTTGCATTGTACAATATAAAAGACTGAACATGAGATTCAAGTAAATTCAGAATATAATTGTGATAAGAAATAATACCTTTTTGCAGTGAATATGATCCTGAAAAGACAAGAGGTAGCACTTGACAACCAGATTTTGCCAAAAAGCCTAATAGAAAATAATCCAAACTGCCAACCCATAAACCCATAAACAAAATAAAAAAAAGGGGAAGAAGCCACCAAAAAGAGACGAACACACATGCACACTTTTGTGAAAACTAGCTCAATGTTAGTCTGTCAGAATAAACTAAGGGAAATATTGTTAGTGAAATTTGACAAACGATGGCATGTGCTCATCCGCTCCAATGATGCATCACCGATCTTGCGTGCGGTAATCAGCCACTCCAAAATCAGGGTAAGACTGCCTACCACAGACCTCTCTCAGACCCTCTATAACAGTAACCTTGTGCAATGGATATAATCTTCTTTTTTCACATACGTCATGGTTAAGAGCCAATATCTTTTGAATTTCAACCCCCACTGTTGGCTTGAGCATCCACTCCACTTCAAACCTCTTAAACTACCATCTACTCTAAATGCTTAAGCTATTAGAGATGACCTACCTTTAATTCTTACATACTAATTAACCCTTAAAAGTGACATTTCAATATACATTAAGAGGGTTAATTACGTGCAATTCAGGTATAATTTTTTATGAATTATATGATTTCAATTGTATAGGGTAAATATGGAGGCTAACCTAAAGTGCAGGGTACAAGGAGCAATTCAGTGAAATTTGGGGGTAGAAAAGTGGAAAAGCCGGCCAAAAGTAGAAAAAACAAAAGCTTCTAGAAGACTACCATCAGACACCACCGCCCATTTGAGATTCTTGATTGAACGCTACATAGTATGGAAGAAAATTTGGACCAACTGCCGGAGACCACCGTCCGGATGCTCCACCACCATCCGGGCACCCGTCTCCAAATACAAAATTTTGCCCGAAGAAACAGATTCTAGAGAGTTTGCACCGTCCAGACGTCACTCCAAACATCCAGACGCTGCTCCCTGAAGCTGCATTTCTTGCTCTTGAATCCAAGCCTTGAAAATGGT
>CM042195.1:26696441-26761441 GCA_023539305.1 Ilex asprella
GAAGACGTTGTCGCCGCAGCAGATTAAAAATACACTGTCCCATGAATCAAGATGTTGTTTCCTGCATGCAACGTTACAAATGATGAACACATCCCTTTACCTACCGCAAAAAATTAGCATCAGAAATCCCAAATGGAGGAAAAGAACGGGCAACAGAAACAGCAGATGAATCTAGAAGCTCATGATGCCAGTGCTCTGAATGGGATCCTTGCCAATGATCTAAATCCATGTCTACCTTCCTCTTTCGAATTTCCTCTCTTGCTTTCTCAATGAGCATTGCCAACACAGATATGCGGTCGGGCTCCAGAGTCCTAGCACCAGCTACAACATCTTCTACCTTCACTGCATGTGCAATGACACTGTCCCACTGTTCTGAAAAGGATTCATCACAAATTAATGCGAGCAAGAGTTCCACTCGAACGCCGTTAGAGAAGCTATTCTTTTGCAAGCACCAAGGGATAAATATTTCCTTAAAACCTTCAATAAACTGCTCAATTTTGAACTCCTTGCAAATGAATTCTCCAATTATCTTGCGTGGTCCAAATACGGAGACTGCAGCCACTATAAATCTCACAGAATCTGGTGAGTCCTGATGTCAAGAAGATCCAATACAATAATGAATCTAAGAGACAAAAAAAAGAACTCAACTAGCAAGCCTAAGCACAATACTTCAGCGAACCATTACATAATGCTTGGTCATCAGCTGCAGATATAAAGACTATTGATCTACTACTTTTCATTGCTCCAAAATAAATAGTTGAACTACCAGTTTAAAGAAATCATAATAATAAACAACAATTAGTACAGTGCCATGCATTTGCCATAATGTAAACCCTGAGAAGAATTTTTAAATAATCAAAAAGAAACTTACAAGGGTTTTAATCAATGGGAAAGACTTCGCCAACGCTGGTCCCACTAAATCAACCAAGGGCCATGTTTCACCTTTTTGCACCGCATGTTGATCCAATAAAAACAAAAATTTGATGAAGCGTTCAACATTCTCATCAAGTTTTTCTGTACTCTCCATTCGCTGAAATATATCAAGGCAGTTCTCTTGAAATGATGAACAGAAAACCAAGAGCAAATCATGTTCCACAGAATGAATGCCCGAAAGTATTTCAACAATGCATTTCCCCAAATCTTCAATGTAACCCATTGTATTCTTGTGATTGAGTGCTTCCATTGTTTCCTTGTGCAAAGGTTGAGAGCTTCCCTCGGATAGATCCTGGGAACGCCCAGGGAAGACTCTGGTCTGATTTTTTGAGCTTGCAAACAGCAGGTACTCATTCCACAAAAGCTTTATAAGAATCTCATCAATAAAAGTACGTTGAAAATTATACATGGAATCTACTTCATCACCATATCTGGCATCAAAGAGGATCAAAACGAGAATTAAAAGCAGAGGAAATTCATTATAGCATGAACAAAAAAAAGGATAAAAAAATACCTAAAGAATGCAGGACATATACTACACATTACAAAATCAATGGAATATAAGCTGTGCCATAATAATGAAAAAGAAGAGCCCAATGAACTCTCACCTTGAAGTATTTTTTAGTACCCGAAGAAAACACTCATTCAGAGCAAGGAAAAATGCTAGTCGATCTGCATTTAAGGAATAGGATGAGTTTCTTCCTGCCCACAGGTTCTGGAAAAACTCAAGGAAGAACTTCTCTCCTACTATTGCCATAGAGGGCACAGCATCTAAGAATAGAACCAGAGCCGGATAAGAAACTTGTTGGGATCCAAAGCACCCATTCTTAAGAAAATGCCAGAAACGGTGTAGCAGGGTTTTCTGAACATTCAAAATCGTCCAACTGTCTGGAAATGTTTTGGAAAATAGTAAAAATGTATCCCACATTGACGAATGGCAAGCTGGATCCTTTTCTTGGAAAGCACCAAGTATTGCGGGGGCAAGGGTTTTCATATTCCCTTCACTAAAAGCATGAGGAATGTTTTTAATAATGCTCCTAAGCACTGAATAAGCAGCTGACCGGATAGCAGAGCTTTTAGACTTCAGAAAATCCAGAAAATATTTATGGGTGGAAAACAACTTTTCTGCATAAGAAATAGCTGCTGCCTTGGCTTTTGGAGCATGTTTTGGTTCAGCAGTTACGTTTTCATAACCTGGCCTTTCAGATTGCAGGGACACCAAAATATCAAGAAGGGTGGCTAATGCTAGTAGTGATGAAGAAATCACCTGCAACCAAGAAAACCAAAAACATGACTTTAGGAATGAGGAATTATTGACGCAAGCATGCACACACAACGAGACAGATTGTACCATTACTGAAACATTGCAGGATAGCAATGAAAAAAAATATTAGATCTACTATTCCAAATTTACAAGCAATTACGAAAGCCCAACCGCATTTCAGTGAAATGATGCATGACATCATAAAAAACAAAAATAAAAACCATTCCAACCAAAAGACAAAGTTGTGAATAATTGACTCGTGGCTATTCAGCTGAATCCCACATTGCGAGTCTGTTACAGCTGATAAAAATGGTAATTTTAACCAAGCAGCCCATGACTTGACTGCAAGTGGAAGGCAAGGCTGCATAAATCAGTGTTTTACTTCGAGAAACTGGGTAGGTTTGCCCCTTTATTTTTATCCCTTTTGACTGGAAACATCAAGAAGACACTTTTTACCTTTTTTATTTTGGTTTAGAGAGTGGGGAGGGGGCACATCAAGAAGCAGGCACGTTGCTTGCTCATCATTCCTATGAATGCTTCTCCCCACACGAAATCATCTGTTTCATTCATCAAATCTTGGACTCCAACCACAGAGATTTCTATTGACAAAACCAAGCTTCAAAACTGGAATTGTCGGTCACTAGGCTAGGCTACTCACAGTGACAAGAGAAGATGCAAAAATATCAGATCATATCGACATGATGTTCAGAAAAAAAAAAAACATCTTTCTTGACCATCAAAATGCATGTCCATGGATTCACCAAAATATAAGTTTCCTTAAAAATTCACGACACTTAGAACCACCATCAGGGATGTATACTGTGGGATACAATTTAAAGGCTGATCTAATGAGCTTCTTGTCCAAATGACCATCTTCAAGAAGACCACAACTTCCCAAACCATTTTATCCTGAAAATTCAAATTCCTAGACGAATTAGTCAATAGTAAGAACATTATTTTGGAAACTCTTATGTCACGCCAATGCATCCAATGACCCTTACATAGAGAGAAACCATGCTGGCTTGGACAAAGAGAGAGAATTTATCAGCATCTCTACAGCCTAGGATTACGATTTTCTCCCCCCAGGGGCCATAACAAAAAGAATTGGGAACAAACTTGTCAGCTGCAGTGCAGGTCTTATCAAAGACTTCGACAAGCTATCCTTGTTATGTGTATCCTATGAATATAAAACTTTGTCTCTCGGATACAAGCATTCTGTATGGAAACTGATTCAAACTATGCAGCAAGGAGATCCCACGGCCCCAGAAGTGTCAAAACCCTTCCCTCAGATTCCCTTCTACTCACTACCCCACAACCCTAAAAAAATGAACAGCTGTTTTCAATTACTAGATCTTTATTTACAACAAACCAAAATACTACGAACACTGTCTTCATGATTGCAACATGTTAAGTGATAAGGCGCCTACAATGCAAGTGCAGAGAGACACAATTCAACTGCAACTTATAAAAGCTTTCTGTGTAAGAAACATAATAACCAACAAAGATAGTGAAGAATGATGATAGAACTATATGAATATTGATCCTGAATATAAAGTACACCATGAATGAATACCTGCCGATGCATCTCTTCTAATTCATCCAACGCAGCCGCTTTATCTAACATACTCTGTGGCGTGAGCTTTAAATTTTCATCCAAATACATGAAAATCTCATTGACACATAAAATTAAGGCCTCGAGTCTCTTATCCGGTGCTGGAAAGGCTACCTGTTCACCATTGAACAATAACATAGACCACACTGAACACAACCTTTGTCTATTCAGTTGTTCCATAAATCCAATGAAGCATAGCCCGGTTTGTTAATAACATGAACAATCAGGATACAAAGGGTGTAACAAACTTGAGAAAAAAAAACTCAAAATTACTAACTCTACTGCTCATGCATGTAAACAAAACTCGCAACACTCTTAGACATGTACAAATGCAATGGAAAACTAAAAAAATATCAATATGCTGAAATGACGCCAATACAACATCCCACACAGGAACACAACAATTTTGTAGAACACAAATTAACCAGAAATCAAAGGAAAATAATGTTATTGTAGAACCATATTAGGCATAATCACTGTGACATGGCATATGAATAATGGTGGTGGTCATTGTTTGCATTGTTTTGGACAGATTGGGTGATGCTGAAGTCAGTGGAAGGTTTCATACGCATCTGGAAAGGGTTTAAGGTCAAGAAAGAGATGCAGACACACTAAAAAGCTAGAATATGTTGACGAGAGAGAAATAGGCAGTCTTTCAAAGGGGCAGCTTCCTGTGTTTAAGGGCCAGAAGTTGGCTTGAGCAAACCATGGCCCAGAAGCACAACTTAAGGCCAATAATTTGTCTTTATAAGCTTTAGATTACTAGTGTATAAAGCATTATGTTCTACTTTAACCTAAAAATATCCAGAAATAGAATTTCCACTGCACAATTTTACTAGAGGCCGTTCGGGAAGCCTAAGCCAAGAAACAATATGGACAACTGTGTTTATGTTCGCTTATTTGTAGTAAACTCATAAACTTATGAAGAGATGTAAGACTGCATATGATAAAGCAAAAAACAATACTGTTTTCAAACCAACTCTGTTAATTTTCACATAACCTACTAATGAATCAAACCAAATTGGAGAACTACATAGATAGATCCATATTCCACAATCAAAAGGTAGTTACCAACTTGTTTTCTTGTGCAGAAATGATCTAACAAGAAGGAACAGTGTACAACTTTTAGGAATGGCCCCAATGAGCAATCCATTTTTGTAAGTAACTACAGTTGAACAGATACGACATATGAAAAAAATGAATATTGAAAAATCCATGAAATTGCAAGACAAGCAAAATATTTGGAAGTGCTCCCTCTCTTTTCGTTAGTGTCACTCCAAAACTAGGTGAAAACCGGATTACCCATGAAAACTGAATAATAGGTAGCTTTTGCAAAGTTAAACAATGTCTCCTTTGTCCAACAATCCCTACTCATGCACACATATGAAAGGTCGGTTTAAATGTCAATGTCCTCATAAATTCTCCAAGATTTTTTTGAATTTGTTAATTGATTCGTCCATGGATGTGACTGTTCATGGACTAAATAAATATGGCTGCGAGTTGTTTGCTTTTTATATTTTTGAGTTTCTTAGGATTAATCCTCAGCCTTGAACAAGAAGTCAGGATTTCTACAAGCCACTAAGTCACCAAAATTGAATAATTTGGGAGCTTGATGCCGACAAATTGATTGCCAACAACTGACACAGAGCTTCCAGGTAAATGCGATAGTTTTGCGGCACGCTTCTACTTAGTTATCCAGACATGGTGTGCAGGAATTCGTTTTGCTTCATTAATCATTCTTATAAAAGATACATGCACGACGTGATTTAACATTAGTTTTAAAACATTTGTGCTCCATTGGTTTTCGGCATAATATATTTTGAGGAAAATATTTTCAAATTTTTAAGGAGCTAGTGTCTGCAAAAAAAATTCAATTAATTTTCTGAATTTGGACACAACTTACGTATATTGAAAATGACTGGTTGATCCTAAAAGAAAAACACAATTCATATGCTCAAATAATAAACATAACTAATAAAAGTACCAATACAAACAAATAAGAATATGCAAATATATATACAAAACTATGTATATTTTTGTGGTTCAACAGAGGCCAGAGACCAGCTGGAGTGTTTATCATGCTTCTTGGTTGTTGATTGACTTTGGGCAAGTAATAAAGGCTATCATTTCCTGATTTCTATTGGTTTTTGCCTTTTTCCGCTGCTATTCCATCTAACCCCATTAAGTTTAACTTCCACAAGATCAAGGGATATCCCTACTGATAACGAAACCAAGAGGATAGATAATTCGTCACCAAAATTCACAACAACTAATATGGCCATATTGCCTAAGAGTCAGTAAGTAAAATTCTCTATATCCTTTACTTCAGTCTGGTCTCTACTACTTATTAGTTGTTCAATCCAATAGGCCATTGCAGTCTTGCCCAGGGAAGGCCCTTTCTGTTGCATAAAACAACATGCTACCCCCAAGTGCCAAAAAATCAAGCATCTTTTTATAGCTCTAGAGAAAATATATTTTTTGTACCTGAAATGATCGTTTTGCAGCTTGGGAAACTTCATAAACTGAATCAAACTGAGAAAACCACCACGGTCCCATCAAAGACTTCAAATGGGGTGCTAAGTCTCTTCTGTGGAAAAACAGGGAAAGAAAATAAAGAAAAACATAGGCAAATATGCAGTGGATTTCCAATCTAAACAGGGTGAATCTGCACGCTGCATATAATTACCATGGAAGATTGTGAAAATCTTATAAATCTAACAAAGCAAAAATAGTTCAAGCAATTCCATTATGTACACATTCATGTTCATAAGGTTACTAGAAGAAATGTAAACATTAATTAAACTTGACAATGATGATCTTAATCAATACACGTAGACAAGAGACCCCAATCTACCAAATCATCTCCCTGCAGCAGGGCTCACATCAAAGTTTTCCATGTGTGCTTTGCATGCTTATATTATGCCGTTGTCTTGAGGAATTAAAGCAAAGATATTGATATTTAAATCATTTTATGCTATTGGGAAAAAGATTATTCAATCAAGAAGCCAAGAGAAGAGAAAGGAAAGTGCAAGAAAACTTTGCTTTATTTGAGTAATTGACAACTAAATCCACTCACAAGTTGCTAAAATAAATATAAGAAACTTGACAGTGATTATACTAAGAAGCCAGAGAAAATGTGGCTCTTAAGCCCGGGTCAAACAGAAGATTGACGCTCTACAAATTTATATTTTGCTCCCTATAAAAAAAATTGGGAGTAAACGCATTGAACATCTACAAGCAAATAAAGCAACAAGTACTCAAATAAAAGATTCTAAAATATAAACATTACAAGCTCTAAAGCATGGATATGGATACGAGATATGAGTGTGATACGATAAAGACACGGTATGGCAAAATTAAAAAAAATAGGATACAGATATGGCTGAGATAAGCCTACAATAAAGTATATTTTATATTTTTACTATGATGTAATATAAGAAATTTTACTTTCACATGAGCATAGATCGTCTCATCATAATATAACCACAAAGTGAACAAGTCTAATTTAAGAAACAAAAAACAACATTTAACGTATTTTACGTCATTTCGATATGTGATAGTAGATAAAGCTTAAAAAATACAAAAATATTTTCAAAGCCATCTAGATTTTTCTTTTTGCATCATGGTATTTGAATTTAAGAGGAAAAGGTAAAATTTAAAATTTACATAAATTATTATGCATATTCACTTCTATATCCGAAGTATATTCTTCTTAAATACCCTATACCCATACCCAAGTATCCGGTCCGTGTAATAAGTATCCAATATGTATCCAAAATAAATAAATAAATGATTAATTTGTGGATATGTCAAATGCATATTTGATGTTTATTCTCAAGTATCCGACGAATATCATATCTGACAAGATATTCAAAATGAATACATTGACCTACATAGAGTATCCATGTTTTACAGACTCTCAGGCACCTTCTCCCGAAATAAAAATAATAAGAAAGATGCATTCCCAAAGAAAATTAAATAATGAGAAATGCACATTTGCCTAAAAATAATTTATGTTATTTACCAAGTATGATAAAATAGTGTAGGAGTTAATCAGCTAAAACAACTGTCTTCATATGCAAGTGAAAGAAGTCAGCTAGTTTTTTACAAGCAATGTAGAGATGCCATCACAAATGGCATCCACAAAACCTAATTTTATTATTAAGCACATTATTCTCTCACAGGATAAGAACCTAGCCATTCAACAAAACATGCACACAAGCAAACCCCCATGACATATCTACATGATGGAAAACAGATATTAATCAAAGCATACAGAGAGAAGAGTTATCCTTCCCAACCACTATATGACCGGTTTGTCATGTACATCGGGGCAACAGGAATAAGGATGCATTGTTCTAGTACTAATAAGGACAAACCGAACAGCGCTGACAAGATCAGTCATGGTGTCATGTGTAGCTCTTCGAACCTCTCGGTTGTAATCCAGCAACAGCTTCTTGTATTCAAATGCCTAGACCAGAAAAAAGCAGGGTACTCTAAGTCACCAATCACTGACATTGTAAAACATCAAAAAGCACAAAATCTTAGCTAGCATTGGAAATAATCCTTTGCTTCAGTGATTACAGTATAGCCATATGCTACAATGCAAAAACAATGATGCTTGTTACTCTTGTCCAAAACAAAGAAGCTAATTTCTGAAACTATTTACAGCCTGACAAGTTAGAAACCAGTTGTCAATATGTGTAGGAAAATAACAAATGTTAGAGAACCGTTTTAAAGTGATGATTTCTATTCTCAGTCAATAATACTCGATATACTGATGTGCCTCATTTTTGTTCCACTAACTACCAAATGACTTCTTGCCAAATGGCACAAACAGAAAGGTTCCCAATTCAAGGCCCACCAAGCTTTATTTGATTTCCCTGTTCGGGGCCCCTCATCTATATAATTCAGTTTTAGCACGCTGCTTTTATGTGTAACCATTGATCATAAAGTAAAGAAGAACAGAGATCAAGAATCCCACATTTCAAAACAGATGGAAGTTAGCAGAGACCCAATCCTGTCCAACTTATTTAATCCACAAGTCAAAATGAAATCATGTGAATTTTCAGAAAAAATAGGTATTCCACCTTTTTTCTCCTTTTGAAGTATCAGTGTCCGATTCCAGTAAAAGATTCACAACAAGCAACTCTATTAAACAACTCGCAATAATGGTTTACCAACACATACAAGTCACACATGATCTTAATAAGTCAATAGAAGGTAAAGTTGCACAATATCAAGGACAACTTCAAGGTATACTGATTCTGGAGTGTCTCATTCCAACTTCAGAGTCCCAGAGCCAGTTTCCTCACACCAAATCCTCATTTCCACCACCACCAATACAACCTAGGTCATTCATACAATGCTATTTAAGACACCACACAGTTTTCCTGGTGATGCCAAGGAAACCAGTTGACACAACTAAGTCACTACTAAATTGAATAATTAATGCTTTATACTTATAAAATGAATCACCATAACCTTTCCTTTTTGTCAAAGGCTGGGCCAGACAACATCATATCATTCTCTCCACCTATGATGATCCCAAGTCACTCTTATGTCTACCAAGGGTCTCAGCCCAGCTAGCTGGCATCTTCACTCACCATGATTTCTCACTTTTCTTCAAATATTCTCCTCATCACTAACCCAACTTCCTACCTCCCCCAACCTAACACACACACACACAGACACACAATGTGAATGCAAACAAAATCATGTTGTAACAACAAAAATACAAAATGCCTACAATAAAAAGTCGCCAAGAGAATTATGCATCAGAATGCAGGACCAACAGAAATAATTCACAATCATCAAGATGTAGAACAACTGTGGGAGACACTCTCCTCAGAAGTTGAGTTTGGTGCTAAACTTAATGTAGGACATTAGGAAAAAAAAAAGGCTCTCATAGCGTGGGAAAAATGGATTTTTATGTCTAATAACGTGCAAGAAGGGTTAGGGTTTTGGATATTGAATTTCACCAGAAAGAGGACTCTAATAAGACTGTTCAGCGATTCTGAATTGCAACCAAGAACGGTATCGTGGGTTAGGAACGTTTGGGCTGCTAGGATGTAGGGTTTGATGAAGGGAAAAAACAGGCTTCAAAGAAGGAGCACCAAGGTGATGGAAAGAGATCACAGTTTCATTCGCAGGTAAATGTGCACACAATATGCATATAAGACTGAGGAGCAGAGAAGTAGAAGAACAACACCTCACTGAGGCTAAGGCCAAAAAACATACAAAAAAAATATCAACTATTCCTAAAGCAATATACTAATCACAATCACATAGATTACGTGAAATGTCCATTTGCTGAACCACTATCATGTCCGCTGGAATCAAGGGAAGAGAAAAAAAATCATTTCAATCAGAAAATGTGTTGTGCGATGGGCTTGCATTATGCCTCCACCCAACAGAATCAAAGGCACAATCCCCTAAAGAAGTCAAACACCTAGGACTCTAAACAAGAGCCAAGAGGTAAATATATACAGATGGATGCAAACCGTGTCATGCAATTATCCAAAAAAACCAGAATACCCCTAAAATCCTAATATTAGAACTCAATAAAACAGAACTTAAATAAATTCAGCAGCTTAATAACCTAAGAATAAGATAATGCACCTGACCACAAACTTATAAGACAGCCTCGAGATACAACAAACTTAACTGACATAGAAAAATGTTCATTAAAATGTTCTCCTATTTTGATTATTCACTGACAATCGTAAGTTTGTATATTATTATATCTCTATTCTGCTTCACAAGAGCTTCCAACTCTTGTGGCAATCTCTGAACTACGAAATTTTGGAGTCTCAAAACTGAACATGCGGCATCTTAAGTTGTATAAGATAAAAGATCCACCAACTAATATATTTTAGAAAATCACTAAATATTGCATCCAAAATCTTGAAACTATTTTTTATCCTCACCTATAAACAATTGCTTCTATGATTGTTCACCAATCTCTCCCTGCTGTACCTCTACTTCTGACCTCAGCATGCTAATCATGGTCGCTATGACAAGTAAAACTTGCACACTGATCATGTTTGATGAGCATCCCATATAACATTTTGACACATAAGCAACAGCAAGAACCCAAAATATAACATATTTATTAAAGAACATTTAATTTAAGTGGAATTAGGCATACCCATTGTGGAATGATTGGTGCTATTTCCTTTGCAGATTTTTGCTTGAACAGTTGAGACAAAGAACTCAAAGCTTTGAGCTGTAGAAGAAGCAAAAGTAAATGAGCTTTTTCAAGGTATATGGAAGGCAAATACATGCAATTTTTTCGTCTTGAGGATGGGCCAACAAAGTTCCAACAACTTAATATTTATGGCGATGGATATACAACGGAAGCAAGTCAAAAGCATTAAAAGAAACTAAAGAGGTCCAAAGTTCAAATGTCAAGCCAACATTCAAGCAACCAAAAGTGCAAAAATTAAAAAATATGAGTAAAAGTTTATAGGCATGAATAGAAGCAATTAATCCTTAATCAAAAGCTAAAAGTGATAAATAGGGCCCATCAACTCATATGCACATTACCCAGTGTTGATCCCCCAATGTGGCATGCTGGGAGCAGTAAACTAGATAAAAAAAAACTGAAACTTTGCCATTTTTGTCATAATCGCCTCACATTTGTTAAACCGAATTTTGACTATTGCACTAAATAATCCATCAATTCATATCTCCAACAGACAATCATAGTACAACATATTTATTATGCACATTTGTGTCTCCACGCATCATTGCCTCAACTTATGAAACCTTTGCAAAGGTAATATTGAATCAATAGAATCATGTATCATAACATCATGTGTGTCAACAAAAACGTACTTTTTTATATTCCTGAAATAATTTTTTTACTGGCCAAAAAACTAAATCTTGACAAACTAATTCAATACCCTGAAACATATGTTATATTTTGAGAGATTCTTGAAGCATTTTGATTTCCAATCACAAGTTTGTTTCAATTTTCATCGAGACCTAAACATTTTGGTAGCTTCATCCAAAATGAAACGAGATTTTGATCCTTGACCTTAACCTACTTAATGGCAAACGAAGCATTCACTCTCCGAAGGGTACCACTGGCCAAAAGAGTACACAAGGGCAAAGCTAGAATTTTACCGCAGATGGCCAGAGAATGCAGCGTGACTATGTGATACTATTATGGTAGTAATTCGTATTTAGTAAGTCTTAAATGAAACATATTGAAGCAAAGAATACAGTTCATTTGACACTTTCTCACTACCGTCACAAGCTCAATTTGATTTTTAATCTAATCCATGTAATGTAAGCAATCAGTCATTAAATCTACTTTGCACTGTTAACTTCTTTAAGTTATTCAACCTCAGCAAATAAGGATTGCCAACATATTGAGTAAGGTAGAGGGCATTGTTCAAGGAAGGTCTTGATTCCAAAAAAAAAATAGATAAATGGAAATAACCAAATCTTGGGGAAGAGGTAGGGGTGGGAGACACCATCCTGGCTGTCACAAGGTTCCAGACATTGTAGAAGGCCCATCCAACCTGTTGGTTCCACAGGCCAGGAGTGAGAGCCCAACAGCACTATAGAAAGGGGACTTTATAGCCTTGAAGTTTTCTCTTGGCTCAAGGACTAAAATAAACTTGTTGAACTCTACTCAAGGCTAGAACTATGGGACAAAGCACATCAAGACCAATTTTTCAAGAGAGAGCAACCCCACCCCCTCTTTCCTTTTTTCCTTGAGTCGCCACTCTTTTGGGTAGGCTACCTTCCAGTCCGAGAAATTGTATTAGGCAACTTTTCTCTACAAACATTTCCCCTCTAAGGCAACTGTCCAGAATGTCAAATACCCATAGCCACCTTCACTTCGTAATCCTTTTTAACAATATATTTATTACATTCTCACATATAGAGTTACTAAACAATACATTATTAATGGAGTATACTCTTTGGCATTATTTTTCACAAAATAGTTGTCTCAAGTTCTAGCTCCACACTTAGAGGTTATTAGGCCGAATTTTAAATATTGAACCAGCGGCCTGGATGTCAACTTTAGATTAAATTATATTATACATAGCACCAGAGTCCATAACAATCCCCCATAAGAGTATTTAAGATCAAAATGTTACAAGCGAAGTTGCGATGCAATGTTCAGCGCCTGCATACAAACTAACCCATTCACAGTCCCACCAAATGACCAAAGCTCTGTATAATCAAAGACAAAAGTAAACAAAGAGTGAAAAATAGGAGAGTTTTCTACGGTCGTTATAAAAACATTACCTTGGTGGTGGGATCCTTCCTGGAAAGCCTCTTCAAGTGTTGTGCAACTTCACCATCAATATCCTGCATAGCCAAAACAGAGAAAAACATATTCAGATTAACCTTCACATATACACTATGATTCAGCCTCCCCATTGCACTTAATAACGAAAGAGAACCTTGACTCATCTACGGGACAAAACATATTTAGCACCCCAACCTAGTTTCACTGAATGTACAAGTGTTTAAATGAAATAAGACTCTCATTAAGATTAACTTCAATTAGATTGAAAATCCAACCAAAGGCCTTCACACTGATTTACCATGCTACAAATTGTGAAGTCTTTACAATATCAGTTTTCTATAAGCATGTACATAACAGAACCAAACATTATAACTTTCTCAATCCAATAGAAAATATTTAAAAAGATTACCAAAAAAGCAACGGTATCTTCGTTTGGGAGGGAAGAATCAATTCGTGAACTACCAACATAGCCTCCGAATCCAACACCTGCTGTACCTGACGGCAACAGCGAAGCAGCAAGACTGCCAAACAATCCAATTTCACGGTTCAAATATAAATTTGACCAAAAGGCAACGGCTAAAATTAATCAGTATATATATATATATATATAGAGAGAGAGAGAGAGAGAGAGAGAGATAACCTGCTGCTGGAGGGACGAGCCTTGCTTCTTGCTGCTTCTCCTTTCTGTTTCCCCATTTAATCTTTGAATCTTGATTTTGATTAGTAACAATTTGATAGAAACTGTGATCGCTGGTTGAGTTCGGTCCGAATCTTTCAAACTCCACCACCGCTGTGTGTGTGTGTGTGTGTGTGTGTGTGTGTGTGTGAGAGAGAGAGAGAGAGAGAAGAGAGAGGTCCTGGAGTAAAGCCCAGCTTGCCCAGCAGGGGGTCAGCGCAGGCGGGCGGTGGTTTTCCTATACGGAGAAAATATAGGTATCCAAAAACGAAGAACCAATAGTAATCCGCCAGTAAATACACCCCCTCTGTGCCCCCTATAGACATCTTTTTTTTTTTTTGGACTTAAAAACTAAATGGGAGAATTAAACTCAAACTCCTGATTTATACGCACGTAATATTTAAACTTTTAATTTAAATATATCTATTAATAAATTATACTTAAATTCTTTTGAAGTTTATAAGTATATAATATTTAAACTCTTTAAGTTTAAAATATTATACTTAGATAAAAAATATTTCAATCAAAGATAAAATATCAAATATTTTAAATTTTATAACTAAACATATTTTATTGTATCATTTATTGAAATAAAATTTTAAATTTTAATTTTAATTTTTTTATAAAAAATCTTAATTAATATACAATTATATTATCTATTGGAATAAAACTAAGTCATTCATAATTTTACAACCAAAATTCATGTTCTGTTATTTCATTTATCGAAATAAAATTAAAAATAAAAATTTAGGTTATTAAAAAAATCATAATTAGTATATAATAATATTATCTATTAAAATAAAACTAAAAAAAATTTAAAAAAATGGTCAAACTGTAATAGACACAATATATTTTAACTTTAATTGGGGTAGTTTGATATTTTAATTTAGTTGTTTAAACGACTAAATTAAATTTCAATATACAACATAAGTATATATATTTTAATTTGATTGTTTAAACGACCAAATTAAATTTCAATATACAATATAAGTATATACTAATTATGGTTTTTTAAGAAAAATTTGAATTTTTATTTTTGATTTTATTTTAATAAATGATACAATAGAGCATAAATTTTAATTGTAAAATTTAAAATATTTAATATTTTTCTGTGATTAAAGTATTTTTTATCTAAGTATAAAATTTGAAACTTAAGGGATTTAAGTAATATATGTTTACAAAATTTAAGAAGTCTGAGTGTAATTTATTAACGAATATATTTATTGTAGGGGTCTAAGTGTTATACAAGTACAAACCTTAGCGGATCTGTGTGTAATACTTTAGATGTCAAGAGATCTGAGTGATTGAGTGACAAACCTCAAGGGTCTAGGTGTAATTTTCCCAAACTAAATTTAAAAATCAGACTCCATAATTTTAAATATTAAATAAGAAATGAGTTTCAATAAATTATAGGAACTAAGTAAAATTAATGATTGTAATTGTCAAACCTACTTTTTAAGTTCATATAATATTGCTCTGGAGAAAATATTCATTATTACGGACTAATAATATTAAAACAAATAAATAAATGAACTTACAAAAATTAATAATTAATCATTAAGAGTAATTTCAACTCAACTCTCCATTTAAACTGCTCAAACTATATTTAAATATTGCATTCTCTATTTTAGATAGTCATTTTTACAAGTTCACTTCAACTACACTTTGTATTATAACTAACTATTTCACCTAACTTCCAATTATTTTAAGGAGATTTCAATGTGTGTATATATATATACACATACAGAGAGAGTGAAAAGATAAAGACAGAATTTGGAGAGGTTGAATGACTCTTCACATTTGGAGATCTATTTGGATGAAATGGAATATAGAGAGTGAGTTGGAGATTTTTTTTAATGTTTGGCTAGCTAAAATAACAAAAAAAACGGAAATAAATAGTGGGTTAGAGTTACTCTTAAATAATTATCCAATCTTTTTTTCATATAAGTCAATAGCTACATAAATACAGTTTACCTTGTTCTCTTGATATTTTTATTATTAGTTGCTTATTATGTATTAATATTGTTGATATAATATTATCGTTACATTGGTGATGCGATGATTTCATACGGAGAATGATGGGTTTCAAAAAGTGAAAACCAATATTACATGGTCATGATATTTTATTAAGGTTAGTTATGTCATTTGGTAAAAATAATTTTTTTTTATTTTAACAACATCCATGAACAATTAACGAGATTTACAAAAAAAAAAAATATAAAGACCATTAAAGGCTGAATTCATCTTCATATTTCTCTTATCACGACACTGGATCTCCAAATCATTTGAAACGTGCCACATTCTTAATTTTTATTTATAATTATTTGAATCAAATTTATAGATCTAATTTATCGAAATGACAATAAAAATTGGACACAAAATTTAAATAAAACTGACAGTCCTTTAAGACTATAAATCTATTTTCTACAATTTCATATCCAGTCAGGCATTAGAATTTTCTAAGTGCTCTCGACACCCTTGATACTCCAAAACTCAAACTCCTTTTAATTCATTTTGCCATTGTTTTTGTGACTCTTGGCTTGAATTTTGATCCCTTCTATTATTTTATTTTATTTGCTAAATCACCCATTATGCATTAATGGTAGATTTGCTAATATATAACAAGTCTTACTTAAATAAAGTAAATCAGATTTAGCAATTAAGCATTTCCTATGTTGATTAGAGGAAAAATACAAACCGATCTTTTTAAGTATTTCAATCGTGATCAAACAACTAGGACCCCGTTTAGTAACGTTTCCATTTTTTGTTTTTCAAAAACGAAAAACAAAAACCAAAAACGACTTTTTTTGGTTTTTGAAAATCGCCCTCGTTTATTAAACGAAAACGATGACAGAAACGAAAAACATAAACGGTTACCAAACTAGTCTTTTTTTTCTTGCTTTCTCTAAATATCAAAATAAAAACGAAAAACGAAAAATTTAAACGTTATCGAACGGGGCCTAGATTTTTTGTTTAAGTTCTATTAAAAATATCGAAAAAATCCTTCAATTTCCAAATATTATAACCTACTTTTCTACACCAAACCTCTTCACCAACCACAAGCATTGGACAATATATGAGACCAATCGAAATACATTAATCCAATGGTTCACATGTAGTTAGTGTAGGAAAGTTGGTAAAAAAGTTAGTAACATATAGCACTACTGTTCCTTAATGGGTTTTGCAAGTAATATTAAAGACAGACACATCCAAAACAACTTTCGAGCTGAATTAATAGAAGTTAGCAGCTGGTGTACAATGGTTTAAGCAGGCATGATCATCAACATCCAAACATGTTTCCAGTTTTTTCAGTAGTGACATGAAGCCACTCTTCCAATGAAGGTCGAGCATAATAGGCAGATTAGGTTTCGGTGCAAGGAACATTCGAAAAAAGAAAGCCGTATTTCTTGCACCAGGTAATGTGGTATAATCGTGGGATGTTTAGTCGGCGTCTATGGAACCCACCAATCAAATAATCCATGTCAATTTGATGCAAGAAATTTGGTGAATGCATGCAAGAGAATCACAGATAAAGGTGGAGAAAAATAGAGGAAGAAGTCATGAAGAATTGATAATCTTAAGACACCCGGATAATGGATAGCCATAAGAAGATTCAAGTTAATGTGAAGGGATATGCCAAGTTCCCAAAAAATGCATGCCAATTTTTCATATGTAAACAAAAGAAAACAAAAACATCTAAATTTCCTTTCATGTGTGTTAGTGGAACAAGGTGAATCCATGCTTCATCAGATCCAAAATTTTCGTCCATCAAAAAATATTACAATCAAAGCCACAATTAAAGCATGATCAACAAACCCCGGAAATATGGTCAATTGAAATCTAAGCCTTGAAACCAAAATATTCTGAAACCCAAGCTTGTACATGCGGCTTGTCTGCAATCCATCAAACAGAAGAGATTAAACATAAGATTGTGTCAAAACTATATCAAACTGCCATACACATTAGGAAACAGAACAATACATGACAACACTACAGTAGACAGTAGGTCACAACTATCCCAATTCTATAGCAAAAAAGAAAAAAGGAAAGAAAAAAAAAGCAAAGAATGAATAGAAGCTAGCATGTTAATCAAATTGCTCCAAAAACAGCACTTCACCATGTTATCATAACAAGTCCATTAAAAGTCACTTATCAGTAAAGATGTTGCTTTCACCCAATCAAATTGGGGGGGGGTGATATTAGCGTTTTGGACCAGATCTAATAATATGGGGGCAATGATCAACTCTAAATGCATTACCAAGAGGTCTGATCCTAAGTTAAAGGAAAGATGGTTACCAATAAAAATATATTTTTACAGTCAAGAGACACATAAGCCACATCCTTACACAATGCAACTTGGTAGAGAATGAATCAAACTTCAATATAAGAGCATATCTTATACTGAGGATGATATAAATGTACTAAAAAGACATTTAGGGGAATTTTTTGGGTTTTGTAATGGAAGGGGATGCTGTGCAGCTTATTAATCACTTTTGTGACCAGCGCTATTATTTCTCCCTTAGAGCTTATTTTGTCGGATATTTTAGAAGTGCTAAAGAATTCAGTTGTTAGTTAGACATACAGGAAAAATGAGGAAGCACATGAATTGGCACAAATGGTCAAGCATTATTTCTCTGCTCAATGTTGAACCATCTGTCTATTAAGAATACGTCATTATTGCTGCTGTACTCTAAATAATACCTGGGCGACAATGGAATTGCCCTTATAAATTGTGCATGATCTCTGGAAGGGGGAACCTTTCATCTTGAAATCAGAATTGGAGTCTTCACACTTTTCAGCAGGAAGGAATACATCAAACTCAGTTATACTACGCGTGTTTATAGTCCTCTCCACTTGGAATATCAAGTCCTCTTTGCTGTTATCTCCCTTAAAGCCTTGCCAAGATCCTTTCTACAGGAACTAAACATATCACATTAAACACACATTCAATGATAATTTCAGTTTTCTATGCATTCGAAACTCAATCCAACCACAGCCTCCGGTAAAAAAAAAAACCCTCAATCCACCACCTTTTTTTGTACATACCTATCATAGGTGATGATTCTTTCATGTAATTCCTATTTTCCTATGTTAGTCTCAGCAATATAGGTGCTCAGTGCTTTGAGAAGTGGGCTAGGTATATACATGACACTAGATATTACTTACACAAATAAGCAACATCAGAGTCTTAATTCACAACTCACCCAATTGGGGTGGAAGCTTATGCACATTAAATTACATTAAAAACCACCAAAAGGAAAATGATGCATAACAAACACTAACCGAACGTGAGTATTCGAACTAGACAATACTTAAAGACTATTATACAGTGCGGTTGGGACGATTCTTCATAATTGAAAAAAACATATAGAAAGCTACTTTAACAGCCAAATCCGAGCCATGTCCCCAATTTGGTTTACTTATATTGTAATCGACTTTACAAGTAATATAATCAGAGTTAAATTGAAGAAATCTCTATTCGACCAATTCAGTTCGTTTTTTTTTTTTTTCTGAAGAAAATATATCAAACAAGACTATATCGTTCTCGATCAGTGAGAGTAAATGGCAAATTCAACAGGGAGATCGACAGAGAGTTACATGGTTCCGGCGTATGGAAATGAGGGAATTCCCGGATGCATCGAGGATTACACGATTGCGATGAGGAACATCAGTTGACTTGTCAGATTGACGGTCGACTTTGAAGACTAGATTACCGGAGGAATCGGCGAATCCAAAATTACCACCATCATATTTCTTGGAAACGAACAGATCAACAGGTATCTGCAAATTCTCCTGGCATTCCGGTGCCGTAGCATCCATCGAAACTAGATGATAGCTTCACCAATTGTGTCCGAGAAGTGGAAGGAAACAATTGCGTAATAAGCAAGAGGCATAAAGGGAAGAGAGAGAATCTGAGAAATTTGGGCGGTTGGGAAGAGATAGGAATATAAGTATTTGGTGGATTCGATATGTTCGAAAAGCAAAGCCGAGAGCTCTGATGTGATCTCGGTTAGAAAACCGCCCTTACAGCTGGAAAAAGGGCAAAGTGTGTTTCTGTCTCCTTGTTTGTCTCGGTTTACGTCTTCAACTAATGAATTTTCCGTATTACCCCCAAAATACTTGGGTTGAATTAGTCCGTGTTGTTCCAAAGTAAAAGTTTGTCACGTCTTAGACAGTAAATAAATGTCCACGCGTGTAAATGTTTTTTGATGTATAAACTTGGGGTAATGTGAGATAAGTAAATGTAGTTAGAGATGTCTTGTGATAGGGGTGCAATTTGGGTGGGTTGAATGGGTTAAACAGTCAACTCTAATCTAATCTTAAGTATATAATCTTCAACTCTAATTCTAACCTTAATCCTAATCCTAACCCTAATCCTACATCGGGATGAGAAATTCAACCCGAATACTACCCGAGTTTAATTCGGACGGACTCGGGTTGAATTCGAGTTCACTACAAGAGAGACAGAGAGAGGAACGAATAATTACAAATTCATAAAACAATTCATATATTTCATTCATAACAGTGCACGATTATTGAACATCTACTTTCACACCAAAAAACTAGTGATCTCAAAACACAATTCCAAAAAACATAGAAATTATACTCATAAAAACATTAAACTTAAAACATCACACTATCACTACTAATCACGCATAACAGAGTAGCAAGTAACAAGACACAGAGGACGATGAAATAAAAATGAAAAAAAGTGTTAATGTTTTATATATATATAATTTTTTTTAATTTGTCGTGTTCAAGTTGAATTCGGGTTCCCAATGCTTCAACCCAAATCTGGCCCGGCCCAACCCAACCCAACCCAAATTGAATTCTGGTTGGAGTTTTTTGACCTAAGTCCAACCCAAGTATTAAAAATCCTAGCACAAGCCCTAATTTTTTCAGGTTGAAATCGGGTTGTCCAACCCAAGTTACACCCCTATCATGTGATAGATATGATAATTAAAGGAGCAATTAGTGAAACTAATATGAGTTAAAATTCTGTTTCACTATATAGTTTCAACTAGCTTAGAAATGATTTTTTTTTATAATACTATAAAAATATTTTAAAAATAAAATAAAAGCAAAGAAAAATGTTAACAATTATTTTTGAAACATTAGTCAAAATATATCAAAACATACTGTCAAAACATACCTGATGATACAGTGTTTAGCAAATCGATTTTTTTTTTATCATAGCTCGATTTGGAACAATGCAACTTCAGAGATTGTGGATGAGATGACCAACATGCCACTCTAGCCAAGAAAGATGTATAAACCACCAAGTTTCAACCCAACAGCTCATCTAGTGATTTCAAGAACTTGACATTTTGGAATGATGCCATCCTGTTTCTAGAAAAGGCCACACCACATCAGTCTCTAACGACTTCAATATTTCCTCAACAAAGTTCTAATAAACTTGGGGACCATATGATGATTATAGAGGGACCACTCCACCTGTGGGTATATAACACTAACGCTTTCTCCATGTGAAGGCAGAGAATACATTGTAAACCTATTTTCTCCCCCAAGTAATAGAACATCCTCTAAAGTATAAGAGACTCCATTAAAGTGGATTAGTCAAGTTTTTCAGTTGATGAACCACTACAATCTGCGTATTCTTGTTGTTATTCTACACTTATCCAAGTATGCGGATAAAAAAATCGTGGTAGATGAACCCTACAAATTCTACAAATCCTTTGAATCCCTTAGGTCCACCACAAAACCCTACAAACAGCGTGGTAGATGAACGCCATAAATAGTCAGGAAAAAACCTTCGTCGTTAATACCAAAGAGGGGAGACTGAAGATGATGCACGCAACAAAACAACATAGGAGAGAAAAGGAAACCACCAATTCCTTCTACATGACAACCTAGATCGAATCTGGGAGGAATGCTTCAAATAAATCCAATATGAATTAGGTAATGTAAAGGAGGTTGTGAAGAATAGGATTCTTGTCACCATGGAAACTCTAATCCAACAAATTGAGTCGCCTTTCAAAATAGAGGTGTTGCATTTTCCCCTACCAGCAAAGTTCAAAATGCTCTAGGTCAAGGAATTTGACAGGACTAAAGACCCCGCAGACCATCTGAACTCATACAAGAATCAAATAAAGTTGCACAGATATCAGGATCATGTTCAATGCCAAGTTTTTGCCATAACTTTGAAAGGCTTTGTTTTTGTCTGGTTCAACAGGCTACCCCTGCCTCAATCTCTTCGTTTAAAGAACTCTCCGTCTAGTTTGTCTCTCATTTAATCAGAGCAAGAACCTACCTGAAACCATCGTATCACTTTTTATCGGTGAAACAAGGTCCAACGGAGTCACGCAAAAGCTACGTCAAAAGGTTTAATCAAGAATCACTCAAGGTGGATGGATTGGACGAGAAGATAGCCTTGATGGCCTTCATGACCAGACTGGTTTGCAATCCAAAGACCTTTTATTCTCTATCTCTAAGAATACTCAAACAATTATAGCCGAGGTGTTGGCAAAATCAAAGAAGTACATTAATGGAGAGGAGACCCTCTTATCAAAACATGGTTCATCAAACACCCATGAGCATCAATCAAACAAAAAGAAGAAGGAGCCCAGTACAAGAAAAAGCTGAGAGCAAAGCCGAGAACGAGATCGTTCCACAAAGAAGGAGAGACTAATCACCCGAGAAGAGGGGTGATGTTAGAGACTGTTTGGGACCTCCCTAATCAAACTTGCAACCTTAATATGCACATGAGTAGTTTACACCACTCAACACCTCGATGGCTTAGGTGCTATATTAGATTCAGGATGAGAGATATATGAAATGGTCCACTAAAATGAAGACAAACACTCGAAAGAGAGACCTTACCTAATATTCCAACTTTCCACCGTGATCATGGGGCATGACACAGATGATTGCTTCCAGCTCAAGAAGAAGACTGTGTTCCTGATTCAAAGGGGACAACTTAAGCGTTTTATGGGTCAAGATGGTGAGGAGAGAACACAACCGTAGCAAGAGCAACCCTAGTAGAGGCAACAAAAACACTAACAAGCATTGGGAGGGACTAAAGTGATCTTTGGAAGCTTCACAAGAGGCAGAGAATCCAGTTCGGCCATAAAAGCACATGTAAGGAAGGCCAGATCAAACGACCACTTGGAAATCCAAACCATGTAGAAGGCTACACACCTTTATCTTGAAATTACTTTTCCAAATGCTAATCTCAAGGGGTGTCAACTTCCCATGACGACTCTTTGTCGTAAAAGCAATAATAGCAAACAAGACCGTCCACCGCATGCTCGTTGATAACGGCCAACATTGTCTGTAAAATTTCAGACCTTACTGTTGGATTCGTCTCGCGAAATCTAGTTATCTAGTTAAATTTCGTTGAATTTTGAGACAGTCAAAATTTTTAAGTTTTACGAGGCGATTGAGTGTCGCATGACCAAAATAAACGCGATCAGAAATTAATTGCGAAACGTGAAAAATAATTTGAAGTTAGTTCAAATAAAATATGTTGAACTTAAAACGGGATGATATTTAATTAATTCGGGACGAAATCGGATCAGTAAAAGGCGAAACGTGTGGCGCTTTGTGGGTCAAGCATCCAAGGGTATACAAAGGGGAAAAATTAGATTTTTTTCCCCAATTTTGGTTGATTAATTTCGTTGGAGAGAGGGGGGAAGAAGAGAAAGAAAATCAAGGGTTTCTTCTTTTTCTTGTGATCTAGGGCCAACCTTTGGTCAGAATCCTTCGGGCCAAGAACTAAAGTTCATATACTCGACGAGAGCTACATCTACGTACCAAAAATCACAGATTTTGACGAAATCTAAAGGACGGAATTTTTGAAAATTAATGATTGAAGCTTGAATTAGGTTTTCTTGGAGTTCCTACTACGTGGATTACGCTTCAAGAGGTAGAGTTCTTCTTGTAGCTATGTTTATTTTTAACATAGGGTTTCATATGAAATAGGCCGCATGACTTGAGATGAAATCTCTTGTCTAAATGCATTTCTAGGGTAACTAGAGTATGAGAAATTATATAAGAATGTGCTAAACCAATTTTTGTATGAATTGAGTTTTGGGTGAAATTGCTTATTTTGGTAATTTCATGAAAAATGTGTAGATTGTTTTGGTAATTTCATGAAAAATGTGTAGACTGGGTATACTACTTGTTTACATTTATGCCTTGAAGGTGTTTGATAAAAGACCTATGTTGATTTAGCATGTTAGTTTCATTGAAATGTTATAACATGATTGGTGAAAATTATGGAACGTAATTATATGCTCATGATATAATTGACATTATGAAAATATTGTATGTCATGTTACTCTCATGATATGATGAACATGACATTGGAATTGTAATTGTACATCACATTGCATAAGTACATCAGATTCGTTGGCATGTGACATGGTGTGGGTGTGTGCATGATTTTGATCGAACATTATCCTTGGTGGAAAATGTGTGGGCTCAGGAGAGTTGGACCAAGGTTTGACTGAGTCGCATGGGTTGTATTGAAAATAGGGTTGGGGTTAGCAAGAAAGGCTATTGTCCCTCGGGTGCAAGACCCAGTGATTTGGAGATGCACTCTATTGGTATTTAGTCCATAAAGTGTGTTAGCATATACGGGGCCGTTGGTGGAAGTCTATAAATGTCGTGTCGATTGGGTGCCGTTAGTGGAAGTCCATAAATATCCACCCCAAGAAAGACCCGGGATTTATAATAGTCATTGGATGTGCAACATCATAACATTTCATGTGCAGGACAAGCACCGATGGATGACTCTCACTTGGGTCCTCATTGGTGAAGAAAGTCGAGTCGTGGATTTGAATTACATTTGTGTAAAACAAATATGTAATTAATTTTTGGACATGTAATATCGTATAAATGATTGTAAAACGAACTCAAATGAACTATATTTTGTGTAAAATTTGATGTTATAAAGATTGGGTGGATGTTGTATAAGATTGGATGAGTTGAAATTAAAAAAGGATGGAATTGGGGGCAAACTGAGATCTTCTACCGGTAGAATATTGATTATCTACTGATAGAAAATTTTCAGAGAACTCTTCTACTGGTAGAACGTTGATTATCTACCTAGTAGGTCATCTTAAATTTTCAGAAATTTAAAATAATCTTGTCAAGCCTTTAGGCCTTGAGTCATTTTATTCAAAGAATGTGAATGAAGTAATATTAAGGAATATTTGATGTATATAAGACCTTGGAATGGTCAAGTGATTGAAATGTACACAAGTTATGCGTTTGAAAGTGCCCGGTATAAGGGAGACTCTACCCAAACTCTGTGTTGTTTATGATCCCGGTGAAGGGAATGTTATGCTATGGTGTCAGGTTATGCGGCATTCACAAGTACTTCTGCGGGTTGATGGGTGATCAATGAGATGACAAAGGACCCTCGTTTTAGGGGTGTCACACTGTTGATATCATCTTCTTATTGGCCTTCAAAAAACTTAGGATTGGTAAGGAGAATCTTGAGCTTGTCAAAACACACTTGTTGAGATTTATAGGAGAGAAGGTCTTCTCGCTGGGTTCTATCCAGGTCGTCCTAACCATGGGAGACCTTCTGTGCTAAGCCACACCACAACAACTGTGAAATTCCTCACCGTGGAGGCGTCATCAGCCTTCAATGTCTTTTTAGGGAGACCCTCCTTGAATTTACTTAAAGTCATTCCCTTTGCTTAACACGTCGTGATGAAATTCCCTACTGAGAACGGGGTAGGGGTGATAAGAGGAGATCAACGCATGACCAGGGAATGTTACCTGATGTCCATGAAGCAAATAGAAATAGACTCGGTCCAGATAAAAGATCTGGACATCAGGGACAAGATGGATGCAAGGCCGACCCTTTCCTGGGAGCTGGATCTAATACAAATCGACGAGAATCCAGAACACTTAATCTTCATTAGATCCAAGGTCATAGACAACTTCAAGCAGAAGCTCGTGTAGTTCCTGAAAGATATGTGGACATGTTCACGTGGAGAGTTGAAGACATGTCGGGAATCACTCTAAAGGTGATCGTACACAAGTTGAGCATAGATCCAAGCTATAGGCCAATAAAGTAGAAGAGAAGAAGCTTTGCCCATAGAGGCCAAAAATAATCAATAAAGAGGTGTTGAAGCTCCTGCACGCTAAAGCCATCAAAGAAGTCAACTATCCTGTATGGCTAGCCAATGTTGTGCTCGTGAAGAAATCCAAGGGAAAGTGGTAGTTATGCATTTATTTCACTGACCTCAACAGAGCGTGCCCCAAGGATAGTTTCCTTCTGTCCCAGATCAACCTCATAGTCGACTCCACTGGAAGACATGAGTTAATGAGCTTTAAGGACGCCTTCTCGGGGTATAATCAGATTAGGATGGACCAAGACGACCAGGAGAAGACCTCATTCATTACTAGACTAGAAATTTATTGATACCAAGTCACGTCACTCAAACTCAAGAATGTAGGAGCTACATATCAAAAGCTAGTAAACAAGATGTTCATGGAGAAGCTATGAACGATTATGGAGGTCTATTATTGATGACATGTTGGTAAAGTCTTTGAAAGAAAATCACCATATCCAACACCTCGAGGAATCTTTCCAAATCCTAAGAAAGTACGGAATGAAGCTCAACCCCAAGAAATGTGTTTTCAGGATAGCAGCTGAAAAATTCTTAGACTTCATCGTCAACAGGAGAGGAATTGAGAGAAACTCAAAGAAGGTAAAAGTAATGTTTGAAATGAAATCACCCATCATTATTAAAGCAGTACAACATTAGACAGGTTGGATCGCGACAGTTAATCATTTTGTGCCAAGATCTAGTGACAAGTGTCAACCATTCTTTAAAGTCCTAAAAGTTGTATTCTAATGGAACAACCAATGCAAGGATGGGTTGCAAAGCCTGAAGAATTATTCCCGAAGGAAGGGAAGGTCCTCACTTTATACTTGGCAATGTCTGAGTTTTTAGTTAGCGCAACCCTGATAAGAGAAGAGAAAAGAAGGTAGTAGCTTGTCTATTTTTGCAATCGAGCTCTAAGAGGAACACAAGAGAGATATCCAAAAATAGAGAAGTTGGTGTAGGTGTTGGCGTTGGTGACAACGACAAGAAGATTGTTACCTTATTTTTAAGCCCACACAATAGAGATCCCAACCGATTAGCCAATGAAGCAGGTACTTTGTAAACCTGAGTCCTCAGGTCAACTAGTCAAGTGGCCCATTGAGCTTAGAGAGTTTGATATCCGATTTAAGTCACGAATTTCTATTAAAGGGTAGGCCTTGCTGACTTCATAGTCGAGTTTACCTATACCTTAAAACTAGAAGATATCTTAAAAGAGCAAGAATTTGTACCTGATCTCCCCGTATGGAGACTTTTTGTTGGTGGAGCTTCTAATGCACAAGGGAGCAGAGCAAGACTAATCCTGAACTCCCTTGAGAGCATCGACTTGGAGTACGCCCTCAGGTTTGATTTCAGAGTCTCAAACAATGAAGCTGAATATGAAGCTTTAATAACCAAACACAAGCTAGCACATTCCATGGGCGCACAACGACTACTGATCCACAACCATTCCTAGCTCATGGTCAGACAAATTGAATTGTAATACGAGGCAAGGGAGGATAAAATGACCACATACTTAAGGTTAGTGCATAAGTGGCTAAGGAAGTTCGTGCATACTGAGATTGTCAAGTGCCCTGAGCCAAGAATGCTAGAGCCGATGCCTTGGCCAAGTTAGCGTCTATAGATCAAGGAAAACTGGGAAGGATAGTGCCCTTGGAACATCTAAAAGAACCAAGCATACATCACGACTAGAACAAGGAAGAAATATTGTCTGTAGAACTCACGATGAACTAGGTGCATCCTCTCAGCAATTATCTTTGAGACGATATTCTTCCTTAAGACTCAAGGGAGGCAGCTGAGCTAAGGAGCAGAGCATCGAGAATTACTATGATCTAGGAACAGCTACATAAGAGAGGATTCTTTGCACCCCTTATGAAGTGCATTGCAGATGAGGAGGCCAATTACGTGTTGAGAGAGATCTCTAAGGGCAGATGTGAAAATTACATCGTAACTCGCACATTGGCATACAGGGAGTAGAGGTAGACTACTTTTGGCCCACGATGGTGAGAGATTCCAAGGAATTGGGGAAGAAATGCAAAAGTTGTCAACTACATGCCAACATCACTCATTGTCCAAAAAATTAGTATACATTGCCTGTTTTAATGCTCTAGTTTAATGGTTCCTTATAGTACCTCAAAAATTTATGTCTTTTCAAAAATTTATATAATAAAGTACAATCATTGAAGACATAAAAAATGAATTTTACTTTTCGCAGTTGAAATCGTTTTAAATTTTATTTTAAAGTTAATTCAACAGCTAATATTAACTTTCCAAATTTAATAGGAAAAATAGGTCATTTAAAGGTGTGTTTAGGGCGACTTTTCAAAAATATTTCTAAGACTTATGACTTCTCATAAGCACTTTAAAAAAAAAAAAATAGAGTTTGGAATAACTTATTTTAATTACTTCAAAATAAGTCAAACGTAGTTTTACCACTTAAAAAAGTAAGTAAAAGTTAAAAAAAAAATAACTTTTACTTCTTTAAAATCACTTCTCTACAAATCACTTCACCACCACCACCATCGCCATCACCCCATCACCACCACTACCATTGCCTTCGTCCCACCACCACCGTTGTCGCCATCCCATCGTCACAACCCCACTAACATCATTACCACCCCCACCCTCACCGCTCCATCCCCACCATTACCATCATCACCTGCATCGTCGCCACCACCTTTACCATAACCACTACTACCGTCGTCATTCACCATCGATTGCTACCACCGCTGCCCACCGTCACAACCATCATCATCTCATTTTTATATTTATTATTACTACCACCATCATCCCACCACCACCGTTGTCCACTTCCACCTCCCACCACCATAATCGTTACCCACCACCATCCACTATCACAACCCACCAACACCCGTCGTTACCCACTATTACCACCACCCAACTCCACGACACTTACCACCACCACCTGACATCGTCCACCACCCCCATCACACCTACCACCATCATCGTCATTCACCAACACCTATCACCACTGTCGCCCAAAAGCACATGTCATCGTCCACCACCACCCACACCTACCACCATCATTGTCACCGCCCACCACCACCACCACCACTACCAACCACCATCACCATCGTCCACCATCAATACCGCCGTCACTCATAGCTGTCACTACCACCATCATCACCCAAAACCCATCACCACAACCGACCACCGCCACCACCACTGCCAACTACTATCACTGTCACCTACCACCAATATCGCCATCACCCATGGCTATCATTACCATAATCATCACCCCAAATCCACCATCACTGTCATCGTTGTCACCCACGACTGCCACCACCACCACGATTGTCGTTGTCCACCACCACCACAGTTGTCACTATCCACCACAACCATCACCGTCTCCCACCAGCCCCACTATAATTGGTGATCAAATTCCATTTTCTCTCTTCTATGCTTGTGATTTAATTTTAGGTGTAAATACACATATATTTATGTTTGATAGTTTTTTTTTATTAATTTATACTTTCAAATCTATATATTATTTTGTGTCACATAAAAGTCATCCAAATATCCTCGGTGTTGGCAAAATTTTGCCACTGAGCTTTTCCTTTTCTTTTATTAGTTATTTTTGTTATCTGGTTCTATCTTGATTTCCCACTTCACATTAGACCTACATATCGTTAGAAAAAGGTTTTAATCCGTAATTTGAATAAAAGTTCATCCACTATGCTTTTCTCAGGAATAACAATAATTCTGGGCACATGACAAAATCCATTAAATTTTCTTGAGATCATTTTCTTTCTTTCTTTCTCGTGTGTGTGTTTATTGAAAAAGAAATTTCAATTACCTGCACACGTGCATACACATAAATAGCATATATATATATATATATACACTCAGATTTATGTAGGGATAGAGTAATCTATGTTCGGGTTGCCAACTTCGGACCAAGACATCAATAGATGAAGAAGCTACCTTAAAATCTTGATGCCGTAATCAGATAACACAACCTTTTGTGGCAAAGACGCCATGATCACATCAGCCATTCTTGCCTCTGCATTGCCACTAACACTACTTGTATCTGAATCTTCAATTTCTTCAATAAATTCACTCTCTTTACTTCTCAAAATCTCATCTGACTAATTCCTAACCGGTACCGAAGATTGCGAGAATTGAGACCCTATATTATCACTCAACGCCATCAAATTTCTCTCCCTAAAACCTTAACTTATTTCTTCAAAATCATACCCTGATTGTACCAATGATGACTGAATAAAAAATGTATGGACAGTCTACGAGAAAAGACGAAGAATAATTCTGTCCTTCACACTTTCTATAAAGTGTGACGAGACTTTAGGCGGCTTGACAATTATAAATAAACACATGGGTAGTTACAACCATTAAGGAATGCAAAAGGTGAGTGGGAAAGACGCTGATGAGTTATGTCAAGAAGGGCCTAGTATAACCCTCAGAGCCTAGCATTAAAAGGGCTATGACAGCTCATTAATGAGGTCTTGAGTGACTGTAATAGAGCCATTAATGAGTGTTTATATCCTCGAAGAATGTGAATACAATCATCATCACGAGGCATTAATTGTTATTACGTCAATATTAAGTCCTCAGTCATCCCTGAGGGTGCTTGCTCCTAACTAATGTATACTCGGGCGTAGATGTCAAGCGCCGGGAAGAGGTATTTAATGACTGGTGTATGGGCCATGAATGCTCGACAATTCCCAAGCAAAGGTCCACCCGTTCGAGGAGATTGTACTTGAGAAGATTTGATAGGATGACTTTCATTATGCTGGAATATGAGTACATGCCATTAAATTCTAGGATGGGATAAAAATGCACTGCCATCATTGCAACCCTAAGTATAAATACCCCTCAAGAAGTTGGTTCAAGGTACACAATTCAAAAATAGAGAAAATACTATGGTCATGACTTCAACACCGACTAACTTGAGCTTTGGAGGGGATTAGTCGGGTACACGCCCGACCCTCCTTTTCTAATCCTTTGTTTCAGGTTCTTTATTCAGGATCGCTTCACGCCATCGTTATTTCAATTCATTATAGAAATTCATCCGTACAATTTGGCACCATCTGTGGGAAGGATAGGGCCAGCTTTTCCCGTAGTGATAGTGTCATGGTAAACACACGATCCCAAGGTGAGCCAGGGGGCAGCCTATGCGTGAGAAACGCATAAGCTAGCTAGCTCCCAACAATCATTGAATCCTGCTCCTGGGATGGAGTTCAACGTAACTCACAACAAACACTATTGGTAAACCAAAGCCTTGGGGATAAGGCGTTTTGGCTCAAAAAATTGTCAAGTTAATGGAGAAACGGATGGGAGGCCGTTTGAAATGGCTGGAAAAAGATAACACCAATGTGCAGACTCGACTCGATGATTTCGAGCGCTTAGAGGAGACTAGCTGACGGAGTAGTAGGCATGGAGACAAGAGTATCCACTGGAGTAATTCCCGGGGTACAAAATAAGAAGCCCCATGGAGAAGCTTGCAGGAGCGCCTGGGTGAGAAACATGAGATTCAGAGTCACGAAGGGTGTGTCCTCGAGGATAGATCTGAAGGAAGAAAGAAGAGTCGGTGAGATCTATCTTGTAGAGATCTCTGCCACAAACTCTTGGGAGGTGCAGATGCGACAAATCTCACATGGACTCGACAGCAAGAAGACCTAGAAGCAAGAGACCCCGAAAGGATCTCTGTTTACGCTTGGATGCCAAGCGCTGAAATCCCTCCCAAGGGAGGAAGAAACTCAGAGGATGAGAAAATCATCTCACCATTCATCTGAGCTATTAGGGAGATTGAGATGCCGAGGAAGTTCACTGTCCCTTGTTTCAAGGTTTACGATGGCAGAACAGATCCCGAAGGCCATCTACGGCAATATAAATAATTAATGTCCATCTATGACACCGACCATAGATTGATGTGTTGAGTGAGGAGACCCTTCAGCAGTATGCAATCCGTTATTGGGAGGAGGTGAATGAAGTTAAGGCATGTTCCGACCTCCAGAAGGTTGCACAAAGCCGTAAAGATAGAAAAAAACAAGTGTGGGGGGCAGTCGCATAAAAGACCTCGGCTCAATACTGAGTCCATTCTTTTCTCGGATGTCGATCTAGCTAGACTTGCCCTTCCGCATGAAGACACTCTGGTGATTACCCTCCGAATTGAGAAGTTCGATGTGAAGAAAATCCTGCTCGATTCAGGAAGTTCATTCGAGGTTATATACGACAACCTTTTTCGCAAGATGTGGTTCACTCAAAAAGACTTGAAGTCAGTGAAGACTCATCTCGTAGGATTCAATGGTATATATGTCTTTTATCTCGTAAAGGTTACCCTCATGGTCACTGCCCCTCATGATTGATTAGTACTTAAAATTAGTATTTTACTACGCTTTTTTTAGACTAATTGGACTTTGAAGAAGTTTAAGTGATGTCATTTCAGGTCTTAAAGTGAACAAGGGCTCAAGAACAACAAATATCACCAGCACATTAGGGAACAAAATTGGAGAAGCTTGGAACAAAGCAAGCATGTTCGAAACGTCCACTTAAACTATGAGAAGACCAGACTGCTGAGACATGACATGTTGCAGCTAAGAAGGAAGACTCTGAGCTAAGAAGGAAGACTCAGAGGTACTTGAGTACCACGTTCGAACTCCATTCAACGTTCGAACGTCCCCTGGAATCATCAGAAGACCAGACTGCTGCATAGAGTATGGAAATGAACTTCACAGAAGGCCACAGGCCACTTGAATAAGAAGGTCAGGCCCCATCTGATATCTGAACGCCTATAAAGCAAAGACAGAGAAACGTTTGAAATCTAAACAACGTTCGAATGCCCATAACGCAAAAACAGAACCAACGTTCGAACACCAGATCACGTTCGAACGTTTTCCACAGACTGATTGTAGAGTGGTTGAATTTCACTTGGACTTGGGCGGCATATACTTTTGTACCAGTTCTTGCCTATAAATACTTCCATTGTGGGAGGAACTAGGGGCGGAAGAGATTGGTTTGGCACTAGACCAACATCTCTTAATTTGTACCAGTCATAAGCTTTTATTTACTTGTGTAGAGAGCTTGATGGAGGCTTGGACTCCCACTTATATAGTTGTAGAATTATCTTATATTGACTTGTATCAAGGGAGATAGTTCATCTTTTGGTTGAGGAAGCAACATTCCATTTCTTGGTTGAGGAAGCCACCCTCCAAATGTGACTAACTTTCTTCTACTTTTATTATTTATGTCCTTCATTTCCATTGCTTGAGCTTCCTTCTTTCTTAGAGGAGTGAAAATCTTTCACTTTTCTAGAGCTTTACCAAAATCGTGAAGGGTGAAACGTGATTCACTCATTCTTTGGTGAAGATCGGCTCATTGTTTAGTGTGTTTCATTTTGTAAGTCCTCTACTTGGAGGGATGAGCATCAATCACTTTTTTAGCTTTATCAAAACCATGAAGAGTGAGTAGTTTCTCATTCACTCTTTAGTAAGAGGTGAATGACATGCATAAATTATCCAGAAATTATATTTGTGTATTGTTCTTATGCTTAAAGTTTTATATTCCCATTGCTTATTGGATGATTGATTGCATCTACCAAAGCTAAGGTACTTTGTATAACTGTGTGTTCTTTCTATGACACGGATGACTCTTGCATAGAAAGACTCATAGGTTCAAGGCAAGTACATATGCTAGATCTTCATGACTACCTTTCAAACCTCCCCATTAGTGTGCTTCAATTAAAGAATCGAATATTAATGTCATGGTTGGATGTCTTGTAGAAACACTTGCTTGTTTATAGATGGGTTGAGTTTCGGCACAAACAATTCTTGTAAACTTCTAGAAAGACATCGAAACCATGTTTTTAATTCTCACAGTCCATCTTTATCGTCCGATTAATTTGTTGTTGACACGGGAGTTAATTGAGTTATCAAGCATAAATATAATAACCCGGATAATTAACTACATGTCAAGATCCTCGAACTACAGAGTGATCTTTTATATTTGACCTTATCTTATATTTTGTCTAGAAAACTGTCTTGAAAAAAATCTTATATTATGTCCAGCAAAAATCACTAAAACTCACAACTTTAAATCTCAAAGCTTACAATCATTTGGTCTCCACTACTACTTAAGTCCCGAGGTAATATGTCATCAGCTTCACGTCGATCCAACTTTCAAACCTGTGAAGCATAAGGCTCAGAGGTCAGTGCCTCATCACGTACAGGCCATTGACGACGAGGTGGACCAATTGCCCGGGGCTAGATCAATTCTCAAGTTGCAATCCAACACGGTTTGTGCAAAAAAGAAAGACGAAAAGTGACAAGTTTGTGTAGACTTCATGGACTTGAACAAGGCATATCCCAAATATGACTACCCGTTACCTAAGGTCGACCAGCTCGTCGATGCGACCGCAGGATATGAATAAATTACCTTCATGGATGCCCGAACAGGCTATCATCAAATACCTTTACACGAATCTGATCATGAGAAAATGACATTTATCACATCCCGATGAATATATTGTTACATAGTAATGTCGTTTGGTTTAAAGAACGTCGGCGCCACATACTAGCGCCTAATGAACAAGATATTTAAGCAACAACTCGGTGCCACTATGGAAGTTTATATCGATGACATGTTGGTAAAGAGCAAGGTGAAATCTGATCATCTTCGAGATATCGGGGTCACCTTTGTCGTGCTCCAAGAGTACGACATGAAGCTCAACACTTCAAAGTGTGCATTCGGGGTAAGCTTGGGCAAATTCTTGGGGTATCTGATTGCTCATCGTGGCATATAGGCCAATTCCGATAAGATACAGGTTGTATAGGACATACAAAGGCCGAGGACTGTCAAGGACATACAAAAGCTAACAGAGATGCTAAAGGCTCTCAACCAGTTTATCTGTAAGTCTTCGGATATGTGTAAGTCATTCTTCGCCTTGCATAAGGGGCGGTGAAGGGATCTTGCGGCGAATAATGTGATCGGGTCCTAGAAGGAATCAAGGAGTATTTGACGTCTCCTCCTACTTTATCTATTTCGGTAGAATGCGAAGTCTTGAACCTTTACTTATCCATTTCAGAATGGGCGATTAGTGGGTCGCTAGTAAGGGAGTTCAATGGTGTGCATAGACCGGTGCATTATATGAGCAAGACCCTGCTTGACGTCGAGACCAGATATTTGTCAATGAAAAAACTCATACTAGCAATAAGGAAATTTAGGCACTATTTCTACGCCCATCCCATTGAGGTATTGACAGACCGGCACCAAAAGCCCATACTTCATAAAACGGATATGTGAGGACAAATTGCCAAGTGGGCCGTGGAGCTAGGAGAATTAGAAATAAGCTACAAGCCCTGTACTTTCATTAAAGGACAAATCTTTGCTAATTTCATTGCCCATTTCTCTGCGTACAAGTCTCATGCGAATGAGAAACCAGTAGCTTCCGAACACAGTGATGTTTGGAGGTTGAACGTAGACGGATCCTCGAATGCAAGGGGGCAGGAATGGTGTAGTCTTGACCAATTCTGGAGGATTTACGGTGGAGCGAGCCATCAGACTCAGATTTAAAGCATCTAATAATGAGGTCGAGTACGATGTGCTACTGGTTGGGTTCGATATTGCGTACTCGGTCGGGGTTAGGCACCTTCATGTTTTCTGTGATTTCCAGTTGGTGAATAATCAAATCAATGGGGACTTTGAGGTCCGGGATGACAGAATGAATGCCTATTACCAGAGAGCAAAGTCGAGGATGGAGAAGTTCAAAAATGTAGAGGTGTCCCAAATTTTCAGTGATCGCAATAGCCACGCCAATGTGTTAGCTTGCCTAGACTTGACCTTGGCTTCGGAGGTAACTTGGCGCATTACCATTGACTACCCGGAAAACCCGAGTATAAGGAACTTAGATGTCGAGGAGGCACTGCCGCCGTGCACCTAGGATTTATCTCAAAGTTGGACCCCATAATCAAATATTTGACGGACGGGGTACTCCCCGAGGATGTCAAAGAAACGAAGAGGTCAAATTGAGAGCACCCATATTCTAGATATCCCTTGACCATAAGCTATATAGGAGATCCTTCTCGAGACCATATTTGTTGTGTGTTCCTGAGGATAAGGTTGAATCATTGTTATATGAAGTTCATTAGGGAATTTATGCGAGTCACATAAGAGGAAGGTCCCTCGCACACCGTTCGATGTCCCAGGGTTATTAGTGGCCATATATGCAGAAAGACACCAAGAAGTACGTTCAGAAATGTGATAAGTGCCAGAAGTTTGCCCCTGTTATCTGATAGCCGGCAGGAGACCTAAATCCTTTGACGAGCCCATGGCCATTCTCTCAGTGGGGCATGGATATAGTGGGGCTACTACCGAAGGCACCCTTGGGCAAGAAGTTCCTCTTGGTTGCCACTAACTACTTTACGAAATGGATTGAAGCCAAGCTGTTGAGTCGTATTCAGGACATCGAGACCAATAAGTTTGTATAGCAGAATATTATCATTTGGTTCGGGATCCCGCGTGCCATTGTGTCTGACAACGACACTTAATTCAATAGTGGACCATTTAGGGAGTTCTATTTGAGATTCATAATATACGACTACAACTTCACCCCGACATAACCTTAGTGTAACAGCCAGACATAAGTCTCTAATAAGACTGCTGACTGGGATAGAGAAGAGGTTAGAAAGAGCAAATGGTGGATGGACTGAGGAGCTACTAAATGTCCTATGGGCGTACAAGACTACCCTGAGGACTTCTACGAGGCAAAAGATGTAAATCGATCTTAGAATGTATCAAATTTGAAGAAGTATTACTACTAAGTTGATTTCAAAAGCCAAATCTCAAGATTAACATGAATGTTGGGCTCGGTCGTTAGGGTTAAGGCCCCAAGAGGGGTAAGTATCCATCCTTGGAGCACCTCCCTTGAAAAGATTAACACGAGCCTCGAGCTCGGTCGTTAAGGGCAAGGCCCTGAGAGGGGTAAGCATCCATCCTTGGAGCACAGCCCTTGAAAGATTAACACGAGCCTCGGGCTCGGTTATTAGGGGTAAGGCACAGAGAGTGATAAACCTCCAGCCTTGGAGCACCGCCCTCGAAAAGTTTAACACGAGCTTCGGGCTCGGTCGTTATGGGCAAGGCTCCGAGAGGGGTAAGCCTCCATACTTGTGCGCTTTTAAAATATTAAAAGAGTCTCAGAGCTTGGTGATTGACTCATTATGTACACATCATAGTTAAGAAACACTATTTACCATAATCAAAAAGAAAGGAGATGCATTTGCAAAAGAGAGGCTATGTGTCCTCCAGATATATATTTCAAAAAACGACAATAATAACAAAACAAAGATCAAGAGAGAATAAGTTTTGGGGTTTCAAGGGTTTTCATCTCCACCCTCATCACCAAAGTCATCTCCGAGCTTCTCACCGCTTGGTGCCTTCTTAGAGACCCTTCCCCTCCAAAGCCAAGTATTTCATCAAGTTCCCCGAACTCAGCCCCACTTAGATTGATGATGGGGGTATTGGGGATAGAGGGATCTTTGGGGTGCATGGGAAGTGTAGGAAAAGGAAGTCGAAGGGGAAACACTCCTTCCGAGTCACCATTGCTGACAATGATTGGCATTATCACTGCCTTTGTCTCCCCTGCCTCTTCAGCTGGTTCCTTCGGGATCGCCGCCTCATTACTTGGCTGGACGTCTGGTAGAGCCGCAGACTTAGTGACTCCGTACTGGGGTAGATAAGTGTGCATTGCAAAAACCTCGGAGTCGGTAGCCAGCTTAGCGGCTTGAAGTGCCTCAACCCAACCTTGTTTGAAGGACTTCTTTTGTCCATCATCAAAGGCTAGGAGGAATTGCACATGACACTATTTGTACACATCCATGCAATCCACGTTCATCCTCCCAGCTTCCCCGACTTTCTCTTCCTCTAGCGCCTCCAGTTTTGAAGTTAGTGTCACGCAGCTACCGTCGACTTCCTGTAACTTGGCCTCCACAACAGAAAAGCTCTGCCTCTTCCATCCTTCTCACAACCTCAACTTCAACCTCCTTTCTTTTGTCCAGCTCAGAGGTTAAGGCCTCAGCTTTTCGGATCAGGTCGGTGATGCTCCTTGTTTGATCGGCGACCATCCTCTCGACTTGGCCAATATGGAAGTCCTTCTTTGCAATCTCGGATTGGGACTTCTTGGAGCTGCTTGGTTAAGCCCAAAAACGGTCGATAATGACCCCCATTTATTGGAAAGACTGGGAAAGAAAAGTTCAAGTTTAAGAATACAGTCACAGTAAAAAAACGTCAAAGAAAAGAAAAGGTCATAACTACTTCCCACTAACTTGTGCTAGATCACTCCCTAGAGGAGGTGGTTGTCCCTATAATCTTCTAAGGCTGCCATAGCATCGTCAAAATAATGGAGTCAGAATCTAGAACAACTTGCCCCTCATTGTGATTGCTTGGGGGCCATATCATGCCGTTGTTTTACTCAGTGCTCAATGGACGAGTTGCCTTCCCATTCGTGGCGCTGCCTTTGCCGATCGCCGCTTGGCTCTGACGGTTCATCTTGGCGCCTTCGCCATTGATGTTGGACCCCTGGCAGGATTCGTTATTATTGTTGCTACTGCTATTGTCGTTGTTGCTATTGTTGTTGTTGTTGCCGTTGTTTTCGTGGCTCTTCTTGACGTAGTTAAGGTATGGGCGTAAGGATAACAATGGGTGTGGTCTTAGAAGGGCCACTAGGGCCCTCCGAGCTACGGAGGCAGCCACCAAGCTTTTTGCGGTGATGGGGGGATGCAAAATATATCTACTTCGAAAGGAGAGTGGTGTACTGATGGGGTAGATTCAGAGTCACAATCGAGATCTTCTTCAATGTTTGCCTCCTCGTTTTCTTCTTCCAAATAGCGATCCACCCAGATGGAAGGATCGAAAGATGGTGAGTTTGAGAGAATTTGGTATAGCCTAGATAGTACCCAAGAAGCACATGCGCTGCCCAAACAAAAGGATCACCGGGATTATGAGACTAGAGCCTTAGAAGGTCATCAAAGGCGACAGAGGCTTTCAAAGGCTGGACGGTATCCCTTTTGTACCCCTCTGCAAAAGAAAACAAAAGGCCAGAAACAGAAATAAACAGCTGAGTGGTGATGAACTGGGTGAAGAGCCCACCTAGATCCCTCAGTACTTTGGGGTAGTAGAGACCATCATACTTGGATCCTTCACCCGTCTCCCATTTACCACTGAGTATGATAAGATCTCGGGTGTATCTTTTGTCCGAGTCAAACATGTGTGTCATCAAGTACATGGAGGGGTCCCGTGATTGTGAGTAGTACTTGTCATTGCTGACCAACTTCAAGTCATAGTAGAATAGTATCTTGTCCACGCCGAGGTTCATCCCTAGCCGAGCATTCAAGGTGACGCCGCCCATCATTACTCTAAAAAGGTTTATGCAACACTGAAGAGGGAAGAGCCTCAGGTGCATAAGAACCTTAAGAAAAAGACGTGGGAGAGGGAATCTTACTCCATCCTTCATAATGGCCTTGGTGTGGAAGGGCATAAGATCAACACTGCCCATCTTAGTCCTATGGAATTGGGGGTCGAAGACAAAGGTGAAAACAGGCTCGGGAATATTGTAGGTGGACCTAAAATTTTGTATACGAACGTCATTTATTTGGGTTCTTCTTAACCTACTTCTATCCTTTGGTCTGTTTGATTCTCTAGTGACCCTAGTTCTTCGTATATTGGCCATTAAGGATTTCTATAAAAAGGAAGAAGAGAATGGAAAAGAGGAAGAAAAGAGTATAGGCAAGGGAATGCTTATAGTTCAGTAGCTTCAAAGGATCTGGTTTGGAGTAAAATGAAGGATCTACTTAGGAGATAATTACGGTTTGAGAAGTCGAATGTGCAAGGGGTCTTGAATGGGCCACAAACTCCTCTATTTATACTGACTGCGACGTGAACGGGAATCGAGGAGGCAAGCCATCAATTGAAAATTTGAAATCCGACGCCAGACGTGCGAGTGACCGCCCCTAAAATCCAAGCGTGCTGAGGAAGTCTCCACTCTCCATACGCCACCCATCCCATGATGTTAGGAAAATAAAGGATGGAGGGTAGTTGACGTGACTTTAGACAACTTGGCAATAATAAATGAACATGTGGGCAGTTACAACCGTTAAGGAATGCAAAAGGCAAGTGGGAAAGACGCCAAGGAGTTATGTCAGGAAGGGCCGAGTATGCCCCTCAAAACCTAGCATTAAAAAGGATTTGACAGTTCATTAATGGAATCTTGAGTGGTTGTAATAGAGTCATTAATAAGTGTCCAAATGCTCAAAGAATGTGAAGACAGTCATCGTTATAAGGCATTAATGGTTGTTGCGTCGATATGAAGTCCTCGGTCATCCCCGAGGGTGCTTGCACCCGACTAATAAACGCTTGGACATAGGTGTCAAGCACTGTGAGGAGATATTTAATGACCAGTGGATGGGCCATGAATGCTTGGTGGTTCCTGAGCAAAGGTCCACCCGTTCGAGGAGATTGTACTTGAGAAGATTTGATTGAATGACTCTCATTATGTTGGAATATGAGTACAAACCATGAAATTTTGGAATGGGACGTAAAAACATTATCATTATTTCAAACCCAGATATAAATACCCCTCAAGAAGCTAATCCAAAGTACACAATTCAAAAATAGAGAAAATATTGTACTCATGATTTCAATGAAGGGATTAACCTTGTATACGTTCGACCCCTTTTTTTGATCCTTTGTTTCAAGTTCATCATTCAAGATCGCCTCACGCCATCACTATCTCAATTCATTGTAAGAATTCACCTGTACACTGTCTGTGTGAATTATACTCAGAGCGCAGTGATGCAAAAGGCGATGGAATCGACCAGGCGATTCTCTGGATAAAAACCGAAGTCATTCGAATCCTAGGCCCTTTTTGTATTTTCTTTGCTTTCCGAGAGAACACCGGGCTGCTGGTTCAGGCAACAAACGACTTTCTTATTGGACCAAGCAGCGCCTGCAACGTCATGTCTAATGCACACTTTTGTATAGCCGCTAAATGTGCTACTTTATGGAATGAACTACTTTACCCATTTGTTTTCAAATTTGGTGGGGCAGCCGAGATTAAATTTCTTTTAGATTGGATAGTGGCCTAATACTAGTGTTTGTCCTGTTGTGTTCATCATCATGTGTTGAGTAAATGAGTAACTTATATGTTAATCATTGCATATTTGTGTATATGGGATTTTTCGCATTTTAACTCTATTTTATTAAAAATATATATTTTTTATTTTTATATTTGCTTTCTTCATCTTATTCACTAATTAGTAATAACTTGTACCTAAAAGCACGATACATATAAAAATTGAATACCCCAAAAAATCGAGCCTATTATATCAAATCATAACAACCATTTAAAAAAAAAAATAGACATAACCTGTACTTAAAAGCATTATGCAACACAAAGTTGAACACTAAAATATTATACAAATATTTTCAATAGCATATAAATATTTCAAATATTAATTAATTTATTTTTTTTGTCACGTCATTTTAAATCAATTTAAACCCATAATCAATTTTAAAAAAATTGACAAAATTTATTTTAAAAACATAACACAAAAAAAATCAATTTGTGTACATAATTCATTGCATGACTAATAATTGGTACAAATCTGCTTATTATTAAGAAATCCATGAATTTAAAACAAACACAACACAATTCAGTTGTAAGATTCAATATCATGCCCCAATTCTATCTTAACAAAACTATTTATCAACTTTATTCATATAGATCTACATATATTAAATCCAACCCACAATTTCTAATACACATAACATCCATATCAATTCCCGTTTAAATATTGTTACAACAAAAGTCCAAAATTCAATCAAAATTGAAACAAATCAAGATAATTAGTTCAATTGAACCTAAGCCATAACCAAAAGCAAAACAAGAATTAGCAAAAATTAGAAAAATCCTATGAATCCTTATTTTTGTACTAAAATCCAAAAACTTCATAACCTCACAACAATTCAAAAAAAAATAGTTCATTAACATAAAAGAAATGAAGAATTAGAACAATTATCCGTCATATATCGCATCAAATATGAAAAATAATTACCTGAAAGCACGTTCTCAACCCTTACACGGGTACTAGAAGTAAATGAAAGCAGCCCTTACTACAACTACAAAACCAACATGCAGAAAAAAATAAGGAATAACCCAAAAATGGCCTCATTCAGCCCCATGAGAATTATTCTACTATCATATGGAATATACACATACCTTTCGATTAGGAAAAAAAATCAATTGTGAGGCCTTCAGTGACCCACAAATAAACAAAACCCAAGCTCATAATGAAGCAGACCAACAAACTCAAGTAAAGCATAAACCATAACATTGAACATTAGGCCAAAAATGATTAATTGCCTTTCCGTCATTTTCACTTCAAACTAAATTATCTAAACCATAAAAAAGAGTTATATAGAGAGCGAGCTAAAATAAATAAAAGACTAACAATCATATCCAAACCATTAAAACACTATTGTCTCTTTCTCACATGCTACCAAGACATTTTCTACCCAACGCTTGTTCAAATGGAAAAGAATAATAGTTTTCATGCAAAAGCCACAAGACAAAAACAAACTAATATATCCTGGAACAAAGCCAGTAGTTATTGATTCAATGTACATAAAAGCCAACGAGATTTCATGGAAGCAATACTACAAACAATTTGTTTGTGCTTCTGTGCGATGTGTTTGTGTGTGTGCTGGGGTTGGGGGGGGGGTGTATGTGCGATGTATGGATAAAAAAATGAAAGCAAGCTTCTCATTGCCCAACCAAAAAGACACTTCCATTAATAAAAAAATTACTATACAAAGTGTTATAGATTTACCCTATGACTGAACAAATTAAGTGCAAAACAGGGGCGTCAGAATGAATAGAAATAAGTAACTTCAATAAGCATCAAACATCTAATTGAAGGCAAAAAAGGTTTGGACGTCGGGGCTGTCATTTCAAACTTCAAGCAATTTAGTATAGCAGATTCCATTTGCAAAACATGCAATAATTTGGCAACGAAAACACTAAGAAGCATCTAGCATAGAAAAATTTAAGTGGCAATCCTGCAAAGTTTGGGAGGAAGGGATTTCAAAGCGCCCACTTTTAGAATTGCACATCAAGGAGAAAAATTAAACTAAGAAACAACTGATAAAAAATGGTTGTCCACCTAAAAGGAAACCTACAATTCAAGAACAAAACAAAGCACAAATAAATACATCCATTGTTTTTATTAGCATACTTTACTTGTAAGTTCAATGCCCATTTCTTAGTTTGACTAAAAGAGATTTCAAGTTTGAAGGAAGAACACCTGCAAAGTTTTTTCCCTTCCATCCTCCTCCTCCATCATCATATTTCTTTCACACATTCTCTGTCACACACACACACACACACATGCCCACGGCCGTTGGTCACTCAAATCAATAAATTCCAATTCATAACAAACAAATTTAGAAAAATCAAAATCCCCATTTCGTTCTTGGATGGGCTAATCTCAATATCAAATTAAGAAATTTCAAATTCAAATCCATAACATTCAATCAAATACCACCAAAAAGAAAGCACACTCAATATGGGTCATTTAACTTCTATATACACTACCATGAAAATATACTTACATTTAACTTTGGGATCCATATTCCCTAAAATTTCAATTTGGGTCTTTTGACCCTCTAGAATTTTAACTCATGAGGAAGCACATAGTGTAAAAAAGCATTAAAAAAATCAATAATCCACTTTATGGAAGGTAAAAATACACATCAGAAAATAATGCAATTGCCACTATCAACTCAAGGAACCATCTTGAATAGAAAGAATGAGAAGAATGAAAAAAGAAATATATCCACCAAAATACAATAAAAATTTTATCATTCAACCTCTGCACGTATTAATTTTTATTTCTCAGTGTACACAAAAACCTCAACTTTTATTTGTCAGTGTACTTGGGACCTAAAATTAATTAAGACCCACATCTTTAGGACAAAGTCAAACAAAGTTAAACTAACAAAATTAAAAACTATATTCAAATACAGATAAACAAAAAAAAGGGTAACAAAAGAAACTATATAACTTCAACAAAAGAAAAAAAAAATCAAACCCATTTGAAAAATCTGGATACAGCTGTAGATCACTAAGAAATATGTAGTTTTTCCCTAATTCAATTAAAACTCTAATAACAATAACACACAATCTCACGCAATTAACACAAAATAACCTGAAAATACATTCAATCAAAACCTTACAAACATCTATTTCATGAAAAATCTTAATTTAAAAACCCTAACATTCAATTTCTTACTAAATAATCATCAACTCAACAAATACTATTGCATGAAATTGACACCCAACATTCAATCAAAAACACTAAAAACAATATTACAATCCTATTAAATGAAAACCCCCAATTAACACCCCAATTAACGCCCCAATTGTGTGTGACCGTGTGTATATACGTGTTAGTGTGTGCGTGTGTCTGTGCTACAATGTGTTTGTGCGGGGGGAGTGTGTGTGTGTGTTCGACTGAAGAGAGAGTGAGAGAGAGAGAGTACTTGGACTTCGTTGCTCTTAGGCTGATCGGCTAATACAAAATAACCATAAAATTCATTCAATCAAAACCCTACAAACATCTATTTCATGAAAAATCTCGATTGGAAAACACTAGCATTCAATTTCTTTCTAAATAATCATCAACTCAACAAATATTATTGCATGAACTTGCACGAAATCATTTATCAACTCCCGCCACAACATAGTAATATCAACAATAGAATAAAGTTCAACTTTATCCATATAGATCTGCATATATCAAATTCAACCTGTAATTCCAAATCCATGCATTTAATCAACATTCATATCAGCTCTCACATAAAAATTGCTACAACATAAGTCCACAATCCAAGAAAAAATGAAACAAATCATGATTATTAGTTTAATTGATCTTGTGTCAATGCCTAAAGACACTGTGTAATCAAAACAAAAAAAAAATTTAGAAAAAATTAGAAATTCATTGGACAAAAAATTAAACCATCAATATATTTTTAAAAAAATTGATCAAAGATTCCCCTAAAAATGAGACTACAAAATTTTCAACCTACATATCAAATTTATTTTCATATCCAAAAGGCTACCAAAAGTCTCACTATCATGCCACAGTTCTGCCTAACACAATCATTTAACAACTGACGCAACCACATAAAGGCGAGCCAAAAGTCATTAGATAAATTCTGGATTTGCATATATCAAATTTGTAAAGATTTTGAGAGAAAGAGAGACATGAGAAAGAATTGGAAGGTAACCTACATACCCTTTCACCTCATAATATATATATGTGTGTGTGTGTGTGGCTCAATATAACTAAAGACTATTATATCCCTCTTAAGATATACTTATTACAGCAATGTCATTCTATATATTCTAACACTCTCCCTCAAGCTAGTGAATGTATATCATATAATCTCAGCTTAGAACAAATATTTCTCAACTGACAACTACTCAATGACTTAATAAACATATTAGCAAGTTGAACCTCAGATTTGACAAAAAGGCGTGACAATATCTCCACGCAACACTTTTTCTCAAACAAAATGACAATCAACATCAATTTGCTTTGTTCGCTCATGAAACACAGGATTAGAAGTAATATGAACAACAACTTGATTATCACAAAACAACTCAATCGGAGTCTTGTTAGGGAAACCAATTTCTTCAAGGAAGTGTTCCAACCATGTTAACTCAGTAAATGTGTGAGTCATTGCTCTGTACTCAGCTCCTGCACTAGACCGTGCCACCAACATTTCTTACTCTTCCATGTAATCAAGTTAGCTCCCAAGAAGGTACAATAACCTATAGTAGATCGTCTATTTGAGGAGGAACATGCCCAATCACCATTTATGAACTCTTCCAATCTAAGATGTCCATGAGATTTATACAACCCAAATATGGGAGCTCGCTTGAGATATCTAACAATACGAATCACTGCATCCCAATGTGGTACTCGAGGAGCTTCCATGAATTAACTTACTACACTCACTGCATAAGATATATCTAGTTGGGTAATAGTAAGATAATTTAACTTCCCAACAAGTCGACAATACCTTCTAGGATCTGAGAAACATTCACCTTCATCCACTGAGAGTTTATGGTTTGGATCCATAAGGATATCAATTAGTCGACCACCTAGAAAACTTATTTCCTCTAAAAGATCAAGCACATATTTTCTTTAGGAAAAGCTAATGCCTTGTTTTGATCTAGCAACCCCGATAAAAAAAAAATAACAAAATTTGCCTAAATTTTTGGCATGGAATCAGTGCTGTAGAAATTGTTTCAACTTGGCAATACCAACTAAGTCATCACCAATAATCACAATATCATTAACATAAACAACAAGGAAAATATTACTTGCATTAGTATGTAAGTAAACACACGAAATGATTTGTCTAACATCTACCAAAATCCAACACCGCATCTGAAAACTTTTCAAACCATGCTTATGGAGATTGTTTCAATCCATATAATACCTTTTGTAACTTGCACACATTCCTCTAATACCCCCCTTGAACAACAAACACAGGTGGTTGCTCCATATAAACCTCTTCCACTAATCACAATATCAGAAAGTATTATTCACATCTAATTGAAATAAGGGTCAATCAAGATGGGTAGCAAGAGATATTAGAACCTGAATATAAGATTTTAGCTACTGGAGAAATAGTTTTTGCATGGTCAACACCATAGGTCTGAGTGTAGCCTTTAACAACCAGGCGAGCTTTGAAACGATCCACGGAACCATCCGGATGAAATTTAATAATGTAGACCCAACCACAACCAACAACCTACTTACTAGGAGGCAACAAAACAAAATCCCCAGTATGATTGTCATGAAGTGCTTACATCTCTTTTCCATAGCGTGCCGCCAACGTGGATCAGATAAGTCTGCAGTGACAGTCTTAGGAATAGACATACTAGATGACTGGGTGGTAAAACAAGAGAATAAATAAGATACTGAACGAGAAGAAACAAAGTGACCAATAGGATGATGAGTAACACAAGAATGAATACCATTACGAAGAGCAATCGGTAATGTGTCGAATGGAACTGAAGTAGCCGAATCCAATGAAAATGAAGAAGTTGGTGGTGGAACAAAATCTGGTGTTGGTAGCCTCGATCGACAAGAGTAAACCTATAAGGGGGTGATGGAAGGAACAATAGGAGACAAGGACATAGGAGATAACTCAGGAAATGAGAACAATGGAACAGGTAAGGGAGATGAATCAGGGACACAAGAGGAATAGGTGGATCAGAGAAATAGGGTAGAGATTCCCAGAAGGTGACATCAGCATAGGTAAAACATTGGTGAAGAATCAGACTATAACAACAATAACCTTTTTGTGTGAGAGTAACCTAGAAAGATACACTTGGTGACGCGGGGATCAAGTTTACCAAAACTCGGACCAAGATTGTGAACATAACAAACACAATTAAAAATCGTGGGAGGAATAAAGAATAATGGAGACTAAGAGAGCAATACAGAATGGGGAGAGGACACATGTGTAAGACTGTAGAGGGCAAACGATTAATAAGATAACATGTTGTTAAAATAGCATCACCCCAGAAACGGTTAGGAACCTGCATATGAAATAGGAAAGCACAAGTAACATCCAATAAATGATGATTCTTGCACTTAACCACACCATTCTGTTGGGTGTATGAACACACGATGTCTTATAGATGATGTCTTTGTGTTGGAAGTAAGCTTGAAATGGACTAGATGTATATTCTTTAGCAATGTCAAACCATAAAATGTGAAACATTGCAATCAAATTGAGTCTTAATTTGCTTATGAAACAACTGAAAGATATAAAATAATTCAGAACGAGATTTCATTAAAAAACAACCAGGTCATACGAGAACGATCATCAAAAAATGTAACAAAATAACAAAATTCATTAATAGATGACTCTCCGAGAGGGCCATACATTAGATTGAATTAATTCAAAAGGACTATTAACACAATTATCAAGGCCTAGATTTAAAAGGTACACGATGGTGCTTACTAAGTTGACATGCTTCACAAGACAAAGACAACAAACTACTTAAACTAGAAACTTGAGACTTCAAAACTGGAAGGGATGGATGGCCAAGAAGACAGTGCTACTGAAGAGGAGATAATGAGGTGTGAAAGGCTCGAGGAGGAGACTCAAAATCAAAGTAATAAAGACCACCATATTGATGTCCCATTCCAATCTTTCTCTTGATCTTAAAATCCTTGAAAACACAAAAAGTGGGATAAAATGTTACTAAACAGTTAAGAGAACGAATCATCTGACCAATAAATAACAGGCTAATGGGGAACTGAGGAACATGTAAGATTGAAGACAACGAGAAAGAAGGACAAAGTAGCATGTTACCCAAACCCGAAACTTGTGAGGAGGACCCATTGGCAAGAATAACACTACGAGATGGAGCTACAGAGTGAAAGTAAGATAGTTGACTAGAAGAACCAGTCATATGATTTGATGCTCCAGAATAAATAATCCATGGGCTGAAAGTGGAAGAAAATAAACAAGCATATGTCATACCTGACTGAGCGAAAATTGCAGTGGAAGGGCTCAGTGCCTGTTTATGCGACATAAATTGAGCATACTCATCTTAGGAGACAGTGATAAGGTCATTAGGAATAGACTAAGTAAGACTACATGGAACATCATTTTGAGAAGAGACTTGATGAACCGAGATAAGAGGTTTGTCATGTAAATCCCAACAATAAACCATTGTTTACTTCCTATGACCACAATGAGTGCACCTACGAGCGTCCCAACCCCCTCTTCCACTATGCCCCCATGAGAAATACCAGATCCACCATGTATGCCACGACCTTTTCGTCCACCACAACCTCCACAAGAACCACCAAAACTGTCAAAATCATGTTGAGAGACAACTAACACTAATCGATCACTAATGGGATCAACACTTGACTGAGATGTAACATGGGAAAGGGTAGCACATTGAAGATGAGAGAACACATCTGGAAGAGAAGGCAACTAAAGACTGCCCAAAATTTGTGTACGAATAGGCTCATAGTCGGACTGTAACCTAGTCAAAAAATGAACAACATCAACATCATCACGTTGTTCCATCTTAGAAACATCAGAAATGATTGGCTGATACAACTTCCGTTCCTCACATATTTCCATAACCCGAGGAAAATACTCTTCCAGAGTCAAGCTACCTTGCTCAAGACTGAAATACTGTTGACACACCTCATAAATACGGGTGACATTACTAGTACCAGAATACATGTGAGTCAAACGATCCCAAATCTCCTTTGCAGTGTCCAAATACAGTAAAGAAGAATTGATGTGAAGCTCAATACTAGTCAATAAGAGGGAAATAATATGTACATCTACCTGTTCCCATTGGTTAAAACCAGCTTCGACAAGGTGGCTACGAAGGCCTTTACCCTTAAGAAAAATATCGACAAATCTTGCCCACAATACATAATTACTCCCATTTAATTTGACAGAGGTCATAGGAGCATTAAAAAAAGATGCAGTAGAAAAATTGGGTGGAGGAACAGAGATTATAGGAGTAGTACTAGGAGTGGGAAACGTAGTATCTACATTAGGATTCATGGTTGGAGAGAAATAAGGCCAGAAGAAGCTGCCACACGAGCTGCTAGGCAGAAATAGAGCCCAGAAGAAGCTGAACTGGCTGGACAGCAGTTGGAACCGCAGGAGAAGTTGTTGAACCGGCCCAAAGAGGTCTGAACCAGGGGAAAATAAAGCAGAACTGGCCTAGGAAAGGATGAACCGGTGGGAAACAAGGCAGAACCGTCCTGAAGTGGATTGAACCGGCGGTGAAGCTTCCTGAACCGGACCAGAGGACAACCTGACAGCCTGAACCGGAGTCTGAACTGAACCAGTTGAAAGGAAAGGAACTGAACTGGTTCAGTTGAGCTGAACCGGTTTGGTTTGACAGGATCGACTGCTGGACTGGGTCTGGACGTCTAAATGGGTTGCTTGACTGGACTTCGTGGAGTTGGGCTTAATCAGATGTGGGTCTAACCCATTAGCCTTATCCAAATGAGGAATAGGAATTAGCCACAGCTGGAGACATCCCACACTGGTAGCCAAACAAGAATCTTCTCCAAACCGAGTGTGAGTAGGGCAAAGAGGAACTCCACCGCCACCAGAGAAACCGAAACAACGCCAGCAACAACACCCAATCAACAAAGCCAATCAACACCAGAGCAACACCAATACCACCCTAATCAAACCAAAGCCAAACATGATATGCACAGCGGATCAACACCGATCAACATAACTCGCAACAGGCAGCGACACCAACCCGAATCACGGCAACAACCATTCAAACACCGTCAACGTCATCAACAGTAGAAGCAACACAACACAATACCAAACTAAGCCATTGACAAACAAACTGTCGAGCCAAAAGGTTAAATATATTTTTATTTTATGCAAGGGAAAAGAAAGGAGAGGCAAGGACAAACCCTAATAAGCTTGCTCTGACACCATGCAGAGAGAGAGAGCTGAGAGAGAGAATTGGAAGAAGGTAACCTACCTTTTTTTTCATCTCATATATATGTATCTCAATATAACTAAAGACTACTACATCCCTCTTAGGATATACTTATTACATCGATGCCATTCTATATATTCTTACTCTAACAAAATTGAACCCGCAATTCCAAATGATGGCATTAAATTAACATTCATATCAACTCCCACATTGAAAATAATGTGAGGAACAAAAATCAATTTCATTTTTTTCGAACAAATATCAATTACATACAACCCCAAGATTACTTCCACACACATGCAAGTGTTGCCTAGGTTGTATGAGTGCTGTGTTAATGGGTGAATGCAAGTATTTATAAGTGTTGTTATTCAGTGACTTGCAAAGTCAATGTGTATGAGTGATCAAACTCAATTATGTGCTCATAAATGTCTAGTTTAATTGTTTTGAGATCCATTACCATTATCAACATCACTTATCTTAAGAGCACAGCCAAATATGTACTTAGTTATCTTTAGGTCTAAATATGTATAGAGAAAATGCAAGAATAGTTACATTCATGGTCTAAATATGTATAGAGAAAATGCAAGAGTTAGTATTCAACTCCCATCATTGTGTTTGTGGGAAAATAATAATGAATTTGATCAAATAATCATACTGAAAATCTCAAAGGCATTTTATCAAATAGCTAGCAGGTGGGTTTGAGAGGGATGACTTATCAAATTGCTAGCATGTGGGCGAGTTTGAGAACTTTAAAAGTAAAATTTTTACTTTCATGGCCACCAAGGAGCTTTGCGACAAAAAAATGATGTCAAATATCCATGAGTCTACCATACACGTACTCAAACTCACCTTCGACAGAACAGTTGAATAAATATTTAAGTCAAACAAATCCAAACCAAATATATTCACCTCACTAAAGAAATATGACAAACACATAGATGTACTTTATCTATTGTGACTAAATACACGTGACTAACTTGGTTAGGAATAGTAGAAGATTAGATCATCTATAAATATCAGTTGTATTTAAAAATTGTTCTCTAAAATCTCTCTTATCATATCTTCTCCTATCTTTTGTGTTCACATCAAAGAGTTAATCTCTCAAATTTAAAGCCTCATCACATTGTTAGCATTGTATCCCAGCTACTGCAATTGAATAACATGTTCCATCAAACTCATGCTTCTTACTTAATTTGCGAACAGGCCATTGTCATCGCTTCCAACAAACTTATGCTTAATTATTGATTCAGACCACAAACCACTCTGCCCATCAATTAATAATCAAAATTACATGAAAAGACAAAACCTTGAATGTGAGAAATTGAACCCAAAACTTGCAAAAAATCTTGAAAAATCCAAAACTAATATTTGAATAGCAAAAGGAACCACGAATTTGAGAAATTGAAGATTCAAATATGTAATATTTGACAAGTATAACAGAGTCACAAAATTGAGAAATGGGAAGCACAAACGCTTTTAAGTAAGAATCAAGTCTACATAAAACCACAGTTCGGTATTTACAAAATAATCCGCTGACAGCACAACAAAAATGAGAACTACAACACTTCTAGGATGAAAAATTAGGGCTTCCCAACAATTAAAATAACTGCTACAACTACTTTATCCTAATAGACTCAAACTAACAAATTTCTAGATATTGCATTAATAAATTATTACCTCTACTAGTTGAAACAATAAATACACATTAAAATAGCCACCTTTAAACCTCCTTCTTCTATTCATAACCTGAAAAATATGAATAAAAAAAATCAGTGTTGCAGATATGTAGGATAAGAATCTTTAAGAATAATGCATGTAAGGGGGTTGAGAGCCCTAAAGCCCACTCCTGGGCTACCTCTGCACTCCATCCCACTCTTTCCAAGGATTTCTAAATCACTATAGGGCTTCCCTATAATTAGAATATAAGGTGATCCAGAATGAGATTGAACACATAAATTAGTATATGTAATGGAACTAATTATGCAAACCATCAAACACGAGGTGGGTGTTGATTATATGAAAGGGGAGAGGCAGAGGAGAAAGGGGTTATGATGGTGATGGCGATTGTTGTGATTTTGGTGGGGTGTGAGGGTGTGGGTATGGGTGTGTTGATGTAAAGGGTTTCGGAGTGTGTTGTAAACAACCAGAGAATAGAGATGGACTCTATAGAGAGGGAGGAGAGAAATGGGTGAGAAAATGGTGTGGGTGGGTGGGTGAAATACATAGGGTTTGGGGTGATTTGTGCGTAGAGAGGATGAGGGAGGGGGAGGAGGGAGGAAGAAAACTTCATTAGAATGACGCCGGTGTCATGGCGCTAGCGCTGGCCTTCTCTTGAAAATTCGATAATAACCAAAAGAATATCAATTATTATTAGCGGTGGTTTGCTTCAACTGAGATGGGGGTGGAAGAACAGAGATGAGGGTAAGAGAGACAAAGGTAAAGGAGCAAAAAGGGGGTGAGAGAATAGGAAAAGAGAAGCAGAGACAAGAGGGAGATGGGGGCTATTAAAAATATTAGGGTAGTATGTGTGTATGTGTAATTCTTATTATTGTGAGTTAACTATAAATACAAGTGACGTATGAAAGTTAGGTTAAGTTAACCTCTCTCTGTTTCTCTCTAAATATTGTCTCTAATATTATGTTAATCCACCAAACTTAACATGGTATCAGAACATTACGATCATAAATATATATTCTAAATAAATTAATTTCTTGTTTGTGGTGGTGGTGGTGGTGGTACTGTGTTTGTTGAAGCATCGTGGTGGTGGTGGTTTTGTTGTCGCTCATTGCAGTGGTGTTGTTGCTCGTGGTGGTGGTGTGATACTGTTAGTCGTTGTGGTAGTGGTGGTACAGTTGTGGTGTCGATCTTTGTGTTGTGGTGGGCTTGGTTCGTCGTCATCTAGTTTGCCGTCATCTGTCGCTTGACGTGGTGGTGAGGCTCAGTCGAAGAACTCTGTGTTGTGGTGGGCTTGGTTTGCCGTCATCTGTTGCTTGTCGTGGTGGTGAGGCGCAATCGAAGGCGCAGTCGAAGAAGGGGGTCCTTTGGAACCCTAATCAACGAAGAAGACAAGGTCCAGACCCGATCCACTTCGGGTCAACCCAGTTCTGATCCAACCCACTTCAGGTCCAGTCCGCGGTTCATCCTAGATCGGATCAATCTCGATTTAGTCCCAGTTCAGCCTAATTTCTGTGATTCAGATCGGTTCAGCGGTCCAGAGGGCTCAGCCGGCCCGGTTCAGTGATCCAGCAAGTCAAACCGGTCCGGTGCAACGGTCCAGCTACCTTTTCTAATCCGGTTCAATCTTCCAACAGCTCTTTTTCTTCTGGTTCAGCATTGCAGCACTTCTTGTTTGTTATTTGTTACTTGCTACACTATTATGGAACACAAGCAAAACACTAGATTGGTTACTATAACACGAGAGGAGTATGCTCAATTCCTGTCCCAGCAACAGACTGTCTCATCTCCCTCTATTGATACTTTTGCCCAGTCAGGTATTGCTTCCACTTGTTTATTGTCCTCCACTCGCAGTCCCTGGATCATAGACTCTAGCGCTTCTGATCTTATGACTAGTGCGTCCGATGTTTTTTCTACTTATCAGTCTACTACTTTCACACGTAGTGTTACTCTTGCTAATGGTACTTATTCTAAAGTTTCAGGTCTAGGGACTACTCACTTGAGTTCATTTTCCATTAGTAAGATTACTCATTCTCTCAATTGTTCTGTAACCTTTTATCCCACTTATTGTGTCTTTCAGGATCTCAAGACGAAGAGGAAGATTGGTACTGAGCATGAAGCTGGTGGCCTATATTACCTTGATTTTGATTCACCTACTTGGGCTCTACAAACCTCATTGTCTCATTTTCAATGGCATTATCGTCTTGGACATCCTTCTCTCTAGAATTTGAAGCGTCAAGTTCTCAATCTTAGTTGCGTGTCGTCTTTGTCTTGTGAAGCTTGTCAACTTAGTACGCATCACCGTGTGTCATTTCAGTCTACAGTCAATAATCGTGTGTCTAGTCTATTTGAGTTGGTACATTCTGATGTATGGGATCCAATAAAGAATATTTTATCTAATAAATATCCTTATTTTGTGTCATTTGTGGATGACTATTCTCGTATGACTTAGTTATTTTTATGAAAGCTCGGTTTGAATTATTCTTTATATTTGAGACCTTTCGTAAGAAAATAAAAACTCAGTATGGTTGTCGTATATGTATTTTATGTTCTGATAATACTCGGGAATATGAATCTGATCATTTTTCAGTTTATGTTAGTAAAACTGACATTATTCATCAGACTTTTTGTGCTTGCACATCTCTACAGAATGGTGTTGCTAAACGCAAGAACCGTCATTTGTTGGAAGTCACCCATGCCTTGCTATTCTAGATAAATATTTTCCGATATTTTTAAAGTGACGTTCTTATTGCTTGTCACCTTCTTAATCGTATATCATCCTCTGTATTAAATGGGCAAAGTCCATATTCTGTTATTTTTTCTGGTAAGCCCTTATTTTCCCAACTCCTAAAGTTTTGGGATGTGTCTGTTATGTTTACAACTTGGGTCCTGAGTTTGATAAACTTGACCCTCGAGCTACCAAATGTGTATTTCTTGGTTATTCTCGTACACAAAAGGGGTATCGTTGCTACAATCCTTCTCTGCGACGATACTTTACTAGTGCTGATGTCACGTTTAAAAAATCTGTTTCATATTTTTTAGCACCTTCTTAGCCTTTGAATCTAGACTTTTGGTCATCTCTTGTACCACCATCTCTTTCCTCATTTTCAGATATTCTGTTGCCCACTTGTTACCATCTACTTTACTTCTTCGTGTATACTCTCGTCGTCCACGACCATCGACTGATGTGCCCGTACCGTCTTCCTTGCCACCTTCTGATCCTGGTCCATCAGGTAATTTAGACTTTTTACCTATTGTTCTTCGAAAAGGTACTCGTTCGTGTGTTACTAATCATCTCATTGCTCATTTTGTTTCATATGATGTCTTGTCTCCTATATTCTCTTATTTTACCTCTCAATTATCTACTATATTTATTTCTAAACATTTACAGGATGCATTATATGATTCGGGTTGAAAAAAAACTATGGAGAATGAGATAGATGCCTTACATCATAATAGAACTTGGGATCTCATTCTTTTACCTCCTGGTAAACGAACTGTTAGTTGTCGTTGGATGTATACTGTTAAATTTCATCCGAATGGTTCTGTGGAACATCTCAAAGTCCGACTTGTTGCAAAGGGCTTTACTCAGACCTATGGTGTTGATTATGAGGAGACTTTCTCTCCTGTTGCCAAAATTTCTTCTGTTCGTATCTTGATTTCTTTAGCTGCTAATCTTGATGGCCCTTGTTTCAGTTAGACGTCAAGAATATCTTCCTACATGGTGACTTGGTTGAAAAGGTATACATGGAGCAGTCACCTGGGTTTACTGCTCAAAGAAAGTGTGGTAAGAGTGTATGTCAGTTAAAAAAATCTTTGTATGGTTTGAAGCTGTCACCAAGGGCATGGTTTGGTAAGTTTTCAGATTCAGTTTTAGAGTTTGGCCTTTTTCAATGTTAGACAGACCATTCTGTGTTTCATAGACAAACGAATGTTAGATATGTTCCATTGGTAGTTTATGTAGATAATATTGTAATCACTAGAAATGTGAGGGGGCCAAGTTAAAAATCTTCTTACAAGATCGATTTCATACTAAGGATTTGAAAAAATTCAGATATTTCTTGGGAATTGAAGTGACTCGATCTAAATAGGGTATTTATTTATCACACAGGAAATATGTACTTGACATGCTAGAGAAAGCAGGTTTGCTGGATGGCAAACCAATTGATGTTCCTATGGATCCAAATCAGAAACTATTGATGGATGATAGTGCACTGTTTGAGAATTCGAGTCGGTATCACAGATTAGTTGAGAAGCTCAATTATGTCACTATTACTCGATCGGATACTTCCTATGCAGTCAGTATAGTAAGTCAGTTCATGAGGTGTCCTAAAGTACTACATTGGGAGGCATTTACTCATATTCTGATATATCTCAAATAAGCTCCTGGACTTGGACTGTTATATCGAGTTAATAGACATTTTAGAGTGGAAGGTTTCTCAGATGCTGATTGAACTGGCTCTCCTTCTGATCGGAGATCAACCACCGATTATTGTACTTTCTTATGAGATAACGTTGTCTCATGAAAAAGTAAAACAATCTGTGATAACAAGATCTAGTGCTGAGACTGAGTATAGGGCAATGACACATACGACGAGTGAGTTGACTTGGCTACTACACTTTCTCCAGAAAATTGAGTTTCCAGTTCAACCTCCTTTACAGTTGTTCTGTGACAACCAAACAACTATTCATATCGCTGTCAATCCAGTGTTTCACGAGAGAACCAAACATATTGAGGTTGATTGTCACTTTATTCGAGACAAAATAGTAGCTGGGGAGATTACAACTCCATTTGTGAAATTTGAAGATCAGCTTGCAAAAATGTTTACCAAGGCATTGAACTTTACACGTCTTACAGCGATTTATTCCAAACTTGGATTATATGATATATATAGTCCAACTTGAGGGGGAGTGTTAAGAATATTAGGATAGTATGTGTAAATTGTTAATAGTAAGAGAGTGTATGTGTAAATTTTATTATTGTGAGTTAACTATAAATACAAGTGATGTATAGGAGCTAGGTTAAGTTATCTCTCTCTGTTTCTCTCTAAATATTATCTCTAAAATTATGTTAATCCTCCAAACTTAACAGGGGCAAAGAGAAGGGCGAGGGAATAGAGATAAGACACGTGAGAGAAGGATTTTGAGTGATTTTAACCTTTGGGTCAATTTTAGATCTTTGGGCTTGGGGTTTGGATGTTATATATATGAGGGGGAATTTTTTGTGGATGATTTTAGACCGTGGATCAATGTTTTTAAACAAATCTGAACCATCATTGTTGTTTTCCCATTTTTAACGCTATATATTTACCTAATATTATAGTTGGAAACTTAAATTCTCAACTTTTAAAAACACAACAATGGTCAAAATTGATCTAATCTTCATTTACTTTAATCCAATGCTACAAAATTCCTCTTAAAAAAAATTTTCTCACCCAAAAACATCAACTTATCTGCAAGACCCCTAATGTCAGACAATTCAACCAACATACTCCTTATTATCAAACAATTTCATCAATCCGCACCTACCTCTTTCTTCATTTTAATTTTAAATTGCATAATTAGAAAAATAAAATTATTATTTAAAATATAAATATTGTAAGATCAATTCAATTTTTGATATTGTATAGTACTTCAGACACAGGATTATTCTAGTAGCAATATATTACAAGGGGTCCTCTTTAGGGGCACTTTACAAAGGACGTTAATTCTCTATGACTCAATAAAAAACGACCATTTTTTTTTTGTGTGGTCTAATCATACACCCTTATGTTGATAAACAGTTTTCATGTTATAAACTTAAGCATGAACATCAATGGAAACAGGAATGCAGCATTTTTTCCAGCCAGAATTTGACGGCGATGGGTTGCAGAGCAATGATCCCTGGAGGTTCATATCGTTCTAGTCAAGATGAAGGAAACATACACAATTTGCACATGCTGTTTGTTGAACATTATGCTATCAACTGCTTCAACATTCCGCAATGCTGCATGGTTAGATCAGAGAAAGGCGGGTATAGTCTGTGCGATGTGCTCATATAGTAACATATTCAAGATTTCGAAATTATTTCAACTTATCAAAAGTCGCAGTTAATGGATTATTGGAAATATAGATGAAAATAGGGGGAAAATTCAAGATATTTTGGCTAACAAAACAGTTAATGATAGGATATCTAAGGGAAAGGTAAAGGCAATGCATGTTAGAATGTATAAAAGATAAGGTCTTTTCCTGCAATAATTCAGAATAATTTGGAAAATTCTGGGAATAAATTTGGAATTTTTTGTGCCTGAAAGTAATTTGGAATTTTTGAAATATGCAGGATGGATTCCGGATTCACTCAGCAGATAAAAAAAAGTTGGAAATTTTGTTACTATGATTGTGCTCAGGCAAATAATCAAAAAAACACAAATCGCAAAAAACTGAGGTGTGTAAAATGGGCACTTTATCAGATGATAACTCCAGTAGTACCTCATTTAAAACAATGGTGATGCAGCCTTGGTTCTACTCTGAAAGTCCTCCTTCCACAGTTTCCAAGCATTCCGTACCTCATCCAGTTGTGCTTCTGGAATGCTGGTGTTTGTGTCCAATTTTTCAACCCAGTCCATCCAAGGAGATTTTGTAGGGTCCAAGAATTTAGAAACTTGAGGCAACATTACAGAATTGTAGAACTCATCTACAACATCGAGAATTTCTACTGATTCCATTAATGTTAGCATCTCAGGCCTCACAACATTGCCAGGTTGATTTCTCAACACAAAATTGTTCCCCCTCAAAATCAAAACTTCAGATGGAGCAAGGGGTAGAACAATGCGTGAGAACTTGTTCAGCGACAACTTCAATATATCTCTTGGAAGCAATTTACGTTTTACTGCCACAGCCGTCCCTACCATTTTGCGGATCTGGTCAGGACCGATATGTCCCGTTAGAATATAAATGTAGAACAAATAACTAAAAGCACAAAAACCCTTCCTTTTTTTCTCTCTTTTATATTCTATCCACCTACCAAGCATCCAAATGATTTAAGTCTACATCATTTGCCATAGTTCTGAGACCTCTGTGTGCATATATGTGCTTGTATTATGTGCAAACACCACTTAATAGTCAGAGAAATGACACTAATTCATCTGCGTTCTTTCCACAATGATCTTGAGAAATGACACTTTCATATATAAGCCAGAGCAAATATACAGTAATCCCAAAAATGCAGCATACCAACTCTTATAGTACTGAGAATTGATAATAATGACTAAAAAAGCCTCGAGAATAATTTTTATGTTCTTGTTCACGAGGGCTGAGACACAAGTGGAACAGGAGGTCAGTAATGAACTCCATACATGTCATACACATACTATCACAGGTCCCTTCTGCTGGAAAACATAAAGAAGAGACTCCTGAATTTAAGCACCTAGCCAAAACAATTCTATGTTTGTGACGTAGCTCTTAGAATTCATGGAACAACTAAACTATCACAAGTCCCAAGGGCACTAGTACCTTAGTTGACAAAATTGTTTCATAATGCGTATTAATTAGTCGATTTTGTCTGTTCAGGCAATAACTTTAGCTATAGAAGCGATAATCTTGCATCACCGATTCTGTTCAAAAAAGCCTTAGTATTAATAGTTTTTCCACTTAGTTAATCGCACCCTTTCATTGTTTTCTCTGCATCCAGACTTTACATAGTAAGTCGTAAGTCTAAAGGGCTCGTAATAGAGATGGTTCTCCAATTATTGCACCCATACTGCAGTACTGAATTCGATATAGGGATAAGATGACGAGTAAGGACACAAACATTGAGTGATGTCATGAGAAACTTACTTGATGCAACATGAATGATTCTCCACATATGGAGATCTCTACATAATTCATTCCAAGCAAACGCTCCAACTTTCCACAAGAACAGCCAAAAATCTTCCTGAAATGGGAGGCACTTAGTCTATCTGTCTCATCAGGTTCATATAGCCATCTTGCACGAATAGCTAGCAGGGGAGTTTGACTATTTAAAACATTTCCCTGCTCATCAAAAGTGCCCACTCGATCGTCATCAGAAGTAATGGACTCTGACAAATCACAGCCCTTTCCCTGAACATTGGTTGCAACTCCTTCATTAGCTCCTGTAGTTTCTTCTCCATCACTTTCCCCATACTCAGAGTATGATGCCGTACTAGATGACCTTTCTTTTTTAGACACACGGCCATTTCCATGAGATTTCTTTGCAGGAAACTGTTTCCTATACTTGGATCGCATAGTATAGTTATGGAATGGATGTTCTCCCTGTAATGTCAATCATAACTCATAAATACTACTGGGGTGAACAAATGATCCCCATTGTATGTATTCTTTGTAAAGACTATGAATTATGGCTAGAAAAGTTAAGCTACTCGACAATCACACAGGTTCATTTGCAACTAACAAGAATAACCCGATCAACAACACCCCTTGTCAATTATCAAGATTCACACAATATGATCATTCTTTCTTCCATTTGTGATGATTCCTATAGCTTTCGAAAGTACGAAATGGCAATTTCAGAAAGGAGAATCTAAAACTGCAAAATGGTAGTTTTAGTGCATGACAAATGAACCCAAAGATCTTGGTACCCAGGGATTTTCTGGCAGCTAAGATTTTATACAGAAATTTCCAGACCAAAACACAACTCAGCCAGGTCCCAGAAAAGACGTGATTGCACCAGGAAAAAGGGAGAAAACTGTAACAAAAATAAAAACATACCTCAAAAGAATTCAATATATTGTTGAAATCTGATAAATGGTTATCGATTTCAGTTGCAGGTAAGTGATTTTCTATTCCAATAATATCAGCAGGAAGGAGATAAGAATACTTGCGGATGTTACATTCCCTTCTAGGATCAAAGCTCCTGAAAACATATGACCAAACAAATGAAATAAGTAACATAATGGAAAAGCAGAATGGGTATACAATAATAAGTGCTACATTGGTGGTCATCCTAAATTTTTTGCCAAGACAAGATTTGTTGACTTATTTTACTCCATTTCAAAAGACTAGAGAGACGAAATTCATGATAATCAAAGCCTTCATATTGAAGTTAGCGAATATTGGCAAAACACATCTCCAAGATACACAAAACCTAAAATTCCCCGCTTCTGATCATTTCATAGCTTGAATTTCAACTTTTCTACCTTGGATATGTGTGATAGGGGACAAACTTTTTTGGGAATGGAGAAAAAAGAATTACGTATGGAGAGTAACACAATTCATGAAAAACCATAGCAAGTGAGGGGATTCTCTAAAAGACAAAGAAATTGTGTTATTATAATATGATTCAAAATATAGTTTCTTTTCTGAAAACCACTTTCCTTATGGCAATGATCAAGACACTAGGTTAGCCAGTCAGATACCACAATGATTTCAACTTTTTAAACTGCGTGCTTCCAAAAAACTACATGTAAAGAAGCAAGAATAAAATGAACCGTATGGGTTAAGTATACCCTGAAGTATCAAACCTCATGTTGTTAGTTTATCGTTTCATTCATTTGCATAACAGTTTATGAAAACTATCCAGGGCAAATACAAATAAAGGATCTCGCCTTCGTGAAGGTAAAATGCTGAAAACTCTGATACTCTTAGGAAGATATGAGTTAATATAATTTGCTAGAGCAATGCCATTGGGGTCTTCATTCCAAGCATATTCAGGGATTTCCATTTTTAGAGAAATCATGGTTGCCAAAGAATGCACCTGGAATATATCGCTACGATAAATGATTACCTCCCACCATACATGTGTTGTAACCAACAAAATATAGTCAAATACTAGGAAAAAAGATAAATGCAATATAATTGAAGTAAACCAGCTTACTCCTTTATCTGTTCGGCTACTTCTAGCCCATGCAATTTTATTCAAATTCCCAAAATTACTGTCTCGAATTCCACCGGCTTTAAAAATAGCTTTTTCCAGTTCTGCTTCAATGGCTACATGACAAAACTGTAATGCTTTAGCAAATTCCCATCCATGCTAGCTAGGCTGATAAATTTTTAATGTAGTCCCTATTGATGCTGTAACAAATTGGATGGGCATCCAAGTAGCACAAACTATTCATTAAACAAAGTTCTAAGCAACAATTTTCTTTCTATTAGGTTGATAAAATATATCGTTCTCGTACATATTATAAGGTATGGAATCAACCTTCTATCAGAGCATAACAAGAAAATGATAATTTCTTGTGTAATCTCCATTTCAGAAAGAGTAGAAGTGTAAAATTTAGAGTATGACAATAGTAAAACATCAACGTTGAGTTAGAACGTTTAGCAAGAAGCGAAGGTCTATACTTGGCAAACAACCATGAGAAGGTGACATAGGGTGCTTGAGTGTACAAATTCACTGAACTTAAAGACAACCCACATGGAGAAACAAATTTCAGATCATTGACACCAATGTTAATGAGAAAAAATCCACATAGTAGGAATATAAATCAACATGGTTGTGGCATCTCAAACAGGATAGTATACCAAACTCATGTTCGCCAGATACTATAAAAGAAACCATTAGGGTGGTTGTTTGATTGTGCGTGTGTTTGCAGAGAGTGAGTGAGTGACTGAGTGAGAGTGAGTAACAGAAGGGTGGTGAGCCTGACTTTACGCTATTTTGATTCTGGGTAATGAAAAGCTCAGCTCAGCGAAACTCCATTGGACAAATAAGCTTGGTTCAGTAGAAATGCTTGTTTTATTGCTTCGTGATTCCCATTTAACTTCTCTTTCCTACTTTTTTCAACAATTTAACAATTTATTTCATTTTCTTTCTAGAACAACTCCTTCATCCAAAAAAAAAAAAAGAAGGGACGAATAATAAATGAATTCTAGAAGAAATAGCATCTTACTGGAAAGAGAGTGCTCATCTCTTTGCAATTGTAGTCCTGCAACAAAAATTGAAAAGGCGAGAACAAAATAAGAAACATTAAAATTCAAGTTGGAAACACAATACACATAAAATAAATACGAATAGAGGGAGAGTAAAAGCCACCTCTGTAGTCTGTACCGACGTAGCCGACGTGCATTACGACTTTCTTCTTGCGGAAAGATTCCCATTTGTCGCTGGTGAGGTTAGGGTAAGGGTTAGGAGGGTCTGGTGCTGAGGTTTGGGCTGTGGTGGTGGTGGTGGTGGTGGTGGGCTGCGATGAAGGGGAAGAGCAGTGTAGTCTTAGAGGTTTATTGGCAGCTGGGAAGAGGAGGGTTGGTGTTGTTTTTGCGATCCATGGGCAGAGTTGAAACCGTAGGGAAGAGACGGCCATCAATGTCGACGGTGCAAGAGTCGGATAATCCAAACTGTTTATCGTGTTGGTCAGTTAAAGAAGGATAAATTACACTTTGACCGCTTTAACTATGACTCTTTTTTTTACCCCAAAACTATCATATATTTCATATTATACTCTTAATTATGTGATTCGTTTCATATTACCCCAATTATTAATATTTGTTACATGTTTAATGAAAAGTTATTTCATTTTGCCCTAAAACTATGTAATATATTAAATAAATAATAACAATTAAAAGGATTAAAGTACAATTTACCCAAATTAGACACATTCTCCTCCAATCAATTGTAGATTATACAAATTGGCCCTGAAATTATACCACAGGTTTGGACAAAGCCCTTAAATTCAACTTTGTGTCAATTGAACCCATCAACTTTAGATATCGATATTGACCTTCTGTCCAATATTCAAAACCTAGGTATTATGGTGGTGGAGGATGCTTGCAAATAAAAAAGGGGGAGGTTCAACTTTGACACTTTTAATGCGAGAAGTCCATAAAATATGTAAATTGACAAAAATATTCTTAATGAAGGATATTATTTAAAAATATTCATCATGTCTTATTCTTTTATTTATTATCACTATCATCATCATCCCACCGCCGCCACCACCATTCGCCACCCACACCACCATCACCCAACACAATCACTCACCATCATCACCACCGACAGTGAACTAAAAACAATATTTTTTTTAAGTTGAACTCATGTAGAGCAAAATTTATTAATAATAAAATTATAAAGAAAATATGGGAGAACATAAACCTTACCCCTTACATAATAAAGGAAAGTTTACTTTAAATGCAATTACATAAAGATTTCATGCAATTCCTTATAGCTTCCCTATATGACCTTCCCAGCGTTGGACTGATTACATGTGACTGCATGTGAACAAATGCAAAAATTGTTCCTTATATCATCTGCATGTGATCATGCATTAAAAAGGCAAGATTTGGTGGGCAGCAGATCACGATGCAGCACCCATTCTGCTGAAAAATCCTTGAAAACCCTCCTTTAAACTGGTAAAGACTGACTGAAAGATGTCCATGAAATCCCCGAAAATCAGCTCCCTTAATGCCTAAAAGATCTTCATGAAATCCCTGAAAAATCGACTCCTTTAAAGCCTCAATCCATATCTATTGTTCTGCTTTGGAATTTTGACCGCTATCATGGATTTGGATTTGGACCTAGTCATTCTTGATGAATCTTTCCTAGCTGGAACATTATTCAATGCCAATGTTAAGGCAGCTAGCTCCTCCTCTTTCTGTTTCCTTTTCTTCTTAGCATTTGTGAGCCTTCTAAGCAATTCTTTGGATGTAACCATAAAAGAGTCATGACCTAATATTGGTGCAACATCCTCTTCTCCATCTGAGTAAAAACCTATTGTATTTTTATGAACAAAAGACTCTTTGACATAATAATCTTTAGAGAAAATGCCTTTTGCTTTTAATGCTTCATGAATCTCATATGTGGACATTGTTGGAATGAACTCTTCTCGACTGTGGACACGCTGATGAACACACCATTTGCTGGGTAACAAGCATTGATTTGTACAATGAATCATGATCTTGCTTATTTAGAACACCATAATCAATGGAAGCTTCTACCAAAGAGTCTTCAAAACCATAATCAAGATATTCATTTGAA
>CM042195.1:26768941-26790077 GCA_023539305.1 Ilex asprella
TATCTAGGATATTTCTCAAGAATTTTCTAGACATCTTCTATAATCTAAGTATTCTAGAACTCTTTTAGAAGCTACATACATCTTCTTCCAATATCTTTTATTTTGGACTATTTGTATTGGGTTTCATCTTTTGAACCAAATCAAGTTTATACTTCAAAAAAATCTCCATATCAACTGTTAGCTTCTCAACATCTTTTGGATCCATGTTAATGTCGTTTATGAGCATATCATCATGCTTGTGATCCAAAACAGTTTCATTGAAAACCTTCTGCACAACCTCTTCCTCTTCTTGTGTATTTTCCTAGACAATTTGCTCCTTTCGTTTCTCTTGCTCCATCCCTTTTTCTTTCACTCTAACCTCAGTTTTCATCTCCTTTCTACATTCACTCTCCAGATGGCCTTGCTTGGAACAAACTTTACAATATTTTCTTTCTTTTTCATAAATAATCTTTTGCCATCGATCCTTCAATCTGCTCATATCAAGCTTGATTCAATCTAGATTTTCCTTTAACAGATTTACCAATACACACACCCTTGCTACACTTGGCCTTAAAAAATTTAGCGTTGGACCATCCACTGCCAACACCTTTCCAATGGGGCTCAATAGGATTTCTAAATGTTCTCTAGGTAACAAATACAATGGTAATGAAAGAAGGGGTAATCACATGGGCATAATAGTTGGTTCAATTCCAAATTCATAGTTTGGAAACCATCTGAAAAAACGAAATAAATGGCCATTTATGTAAGCTGTCTGTCAATAAAACCTTTATGAGGTCTTCATGAAGAGTGGGCTTTAATAGTATTTGTCTAGGATCCAAAGTTCCCACATAAAATTCTTCTTTAAGAAACCATTTAGACTTTATAAAGTCTCTTATATAGCTTAATGAAGGGTGACCATAAGAACACTAACCAATGACAGCAAGCTCTAACGGCTTGAAGGCCTCAGTCATCTCTTCTCTAGTCGAAACTACTAGCGTTTCCCCATTGTGAAAAAGCATCCTTTTAGCTGGCTTTGCTACAGTAGTCCTAGCGGCAAGAGACTGTGGATCCAAATTTGCACAACCATGAAGTTGTTGTTGGAAGAAAGATGCATAAGAAGGGCCATTTTTAAGAACAGACACCTCAAAGGTCGCTGAAGAAATCTTAGCTGCTTCCAATGATTTTGAAGCAGCCACTTGATTATTGGATGTAGGAATAGGCAGAGAAGGAAAAGAAAGGGATGGACCTGGGGTTTGGGAGGGATAGAGTCATTAAGAAGTGTTGAAAGCATAAGAAATGAATTTTAAAGAGAAGGCAGAGCTTCCACATCCAATTGACAATTAATGCAAGTTCTAATAGTGAACTAAAAATGATAAACTCCACGACAGTGAATTAAAAATACTCTCTTCATTTCTATTTCTGAATCAATTGTTTGATATATGAAATTTAGATGAGATTTGATTATATTTTTATAAAATTTTTGAAAGATCCTTCATATAGATTGTCAAATTTTGGATGATCTTACTCGTTCAATTATGTGACCTAAAGATAGTGAACTGACAAATAAACTTAAATAATGAACTAAAACTAGTCACTTTCTTTTTTTCTATGAATATGTGTTTTGTTATATATTGTGGATGAAAAAGTGCTAGATTTTTTAGTTCACTGTCATTAAGTTTACTCTCTTTAGTTCATTGTCAGTGGTGGTGGTGGATTTCTGCGGAAGAAAAGTAGGATTTATCCATTGTTCAAAAAAGAAAAGAAAAAAAAATTATTTTAACTAAAAGAGTGTCTTTTATGTGATAACTCAATCCCACATCGACTAAATATCTAAAAATACATGAGTATATATATATATATATATAATAAAAGTACACTATCAAGAAATTTTTTTGATTGACTACTTTATCCCTAAAACAAAATATAAAGACAATACTAACCTATTTAATGTAGAACTCATATTAATAGGACTTCATTGATGTTAAACTTTTAGTTGGACAACTTTAGTCTCATAATAAAGACAATACTAACATTATTAATACATAATTTATATTAATACCACATTAATATTACACACATCCAAGCCTTTCATATTCTTTCTTTTAAAATATAAAAGTTAACTATTCAAATAATTAAATTTATTTTTATTTATGTATCTATTTTCATTAGTTGACGACAAGTTTCTAAATTTTCAAATGAAATTGTATAAAGACACTAAGATTTTATTTAAAATAAGATTTACACTTAGATAATATTATTAAATCCTGACTTTTTATTTTCTTCTCTTTTATGTTTTAGTTTCAATACATCTTTTTTAGTTATGTGTATTGCCAATATTACAAATCCATTTTATTTTTATTTGTTAACAATGTCACGAATATACAGTATTGCATTAAATTACTTACCACAATTTAACTTCTTAAATTTGCTCAACCAATTGTTTATAATAAGATAACTACCATAACTTAAAATAGTTTCTCTTTAGTATTATTCATAATTTAATAAGTGACCGTGACACTTTTTAGTTATATATACCAAAATACCACAAAATATATTTATAACACTACTATGATATTACAAATAAAATTAATCAAAATTATTAGCTTCATGTGAAAAGTTCTAAACCTTAAGGGTAGAAGTTTACAAGAAAGCAATTCATCAAAACATTAAGAGTTAGTAAAAAAAATAAAAACTAATATTCATTCTAAAAAAATGTAGTATACGTCTATTATAAATTACAAAAAATTTAAAATAGGTATATTTAGATTGTTTGATTTATATGTATGTAGTTGCTATTGTATTTATTTGATTGTTTCAAATTAAAATCTTAATTGATCAAAAAAAGAAGCTAAAATATTAATTAAAACAAAATCATAGCTCAAAAAGTCCACGTGTGCATGATCTAGTATATATATATCCTTTGAGTTAAAGTGAGATATTGAGACTCTCACGTGCACAGGGGTGGGACGAGCAAAGGAGATACGAGTTCCGCTGACTCGCCAAAATGGAATACAATATTAACTATTATTGAAAACACTTTTTAATATTTTATTTAATTATTTTTTTGTCATTACTTCTATATTAAAATTTCAGTTGCTGAAAACCAAAAGGCTCCAACGGCTAGTATTCCAACATTCATTTTTTAAGTTATTATTTGATTAAGTATAGGAGTAATTACGGATTATTAAATACCTATATTATCTATATATATACACATACATACATATTTTAATATAGAGAAATATACAATATGATATCTACTATCTCCTTACTGTATAAGTTTATGGACAATACAAAAAAGGTGTCGTGTGAAGTTTTTGCTTCATTCGATTGTGTAGATTTGAGTAAAGCAACAGTTAATAGACTGTGCTGTCATATCCTAGGGACAACACATTTTACCTTTTGCAATGTGATTCTTTCATAAAGGGGCGTGAATCGTCTTAAGAGAGTCACCTAGTCTGCGGTTCACTTTGTCATTCACTTCATTTCTTGCATCCAATTTTTCCAACAATTTTAAGATGGGTTTCATACTTGATGGAGAATTTTGCGATAGTCACTTCTACTATTTCATCTACTAGATTAAACGATCTTGACAAACCGTTCAATTTAATTGACAATTCTTCAAAATATGGGAGAAGAAAGTTTTGTTCTATCTCAAATTGATGAAAATCACATGGATTCTCACTACAAAAAATCCAAAGAAGGTGACCAAGGAAGGTATGACTGCAAAAGATTTAGCAGAGCATGAAAAGAATGTAGCAATATGAGAGATTGACGAAGATAATTATCGTAATTATTTGCACAATTGTGTTTCTGATGAGCTATATGATTATTATTCCAATTTCTATTCTTCTGTCAAGAGGATTTGGAAAGCTTTGTAGGCGAAGTACAACACAAAAGAAGTAGGGACGAAAAATATACTCGTAAACGCTATTTTAAATTTTATATTGTGGAAAACAAATCTGTAATTGCTCAAACACATGAGCTGCAGATGATTTTTCACGAAATTGTGTCCGAAGGAATTAAGGTGGATGAACAGATGCAAGTTGCACCAGTTATCAACAACTATCAGTTTCATGGAAGGAGTACCAAAATGGTTTTTGTCACAAGCAATCAGAACTAAGCATGATGAATCTAATGGCTTGACTTTGAATTGAGGAAGAGGTCAGAAAACAAGACAAGACCAACGACACTAATGAGAATCTCAATGGTAATAGAAACAACAATAAGCTATATTTTATCATATTCATTGATAACGTCTCTAAGGGTTAAAATAATAGAAATAGTGCCTATTTGAAGCTTAGAGGTAATATAACATGAAAAAGTTTAATAGGGCTTCAAATAAAAACCATTTTCAAAAGAAATGGAACTAAGCACCAAATCAAGGACCCCCTTCTAAACAAGTACCATATAATAAAAATAATCAGTCAAATAATGTTGCTTGTTTTGTGTGTAGAAAGTCTGATCATTTTGCAAAAGATTGTCGTTTTAAAAAACATGGTTATTCTTCTCAAGCTAATATAACTGAGGAACCACTTGTGGCCATGATTACCGAGATTAGTTTTATTGAAAATAGTGAAAGATGGTGGGCATATTTTGGAGCATCCAAGCATGTCTATCATGATAAATCTTAGTTTTAAGTCTTTCTCTCCCGTTTAAAATGATAAAAAAGTGTTGATTGGTGATTCACATACTATGAGTGTTTTGGGCATGAGAGATGTCCAACTCAAATTTACCTTTGACCGAGTTTTGACTCTAAGAGATGTTTTTTCACACTCCTGAAATCATAAAGAATTTATTTTTTGGTTATCTTTTAAATAAAACTAGTTTCAAACAAACCATAGAGTCTGATCAGTTTGTTTTGACTAAAAATGTGTCATTTGTTGGTAAAAGTTATACTTGTGATGCTATGTTTAAGTTGAATGTTGAAATTAATAAAACTACTTCTTCCGTTTACATTGTTTCTGTGTGAATATGTGGCATGCTCGTCTTTGTCATGTTAATAGCAAATATTTAAAATATATGAGTCATATAGGTTTATTGCCTAAGTTATATAATAATTTTGAAAACTGTGAATATTATAGCATGACAAAAATAACAAAACAACCTCATATCAAAGTAGAAATAAATTTTGAATTATTAGAATTGATACATACAGATATATGTGAATTTGAAGGAATTTTAACTTGTGGTGCAAAAATATATTTTATAACTTTCATTGATGACTTTTCAAAATACACTTATGTTTATCTTATGAAAAATAAAAGATATGCTTTTGAAAAACTTACAATTTTTATTAAACAAGGAGAAAATTGTTTTGACAAAAAAATTAAACGATTTAAAAGTGATAGAGGTAGAGACTATGAATCACTTAGATTAATTAAACATATACAGTCTTTAGGAATAGTTCATGAAACTACACCGTCATACTCTGCTCAATCTAATAGTGTAGTTGAACGTAAAAATAGAATTCTGATCAACTTAACCAATACTATGTTAGCTAGTTCTAGTACACCAAAAAATTTGTGGGGAGAAGTAGTTTTAACTGAAAATTATGTTATGAATAGAGTTCCTCATAAACAAAATCTAGTTACTCCTTATGAAATGTGGAGAAAAATAAAGCCTAATTTGAATTATATTAGAGTTTGGGGTTGTTTAGCTTATGTTAGGATGGTTTGTCCTAAAATTCCTATATTAGGAATAAGAGCAACTAGATGTGTATTCATTGGGTATGCACTAGCTAGTAAAGTATATAGATTTTTTGACCTAGAGAATAATGTTGTAATTGAATCACTAGATGCTATATTTCATGAAGATAAATTCTCTTTTAAATATAAAAATAATGGGGGTGATGATAATATGTCAAAGTCTAGTGATATTCCCAGTTCATCGTCGACCGATAATATAGAACAAAAAAATATGAACCTAGGAGGAGTAAAATAAGTAGAGTAAAAAAAGATTTTGGTACAAATTACATTGTTTATAATGTTGAAGGGGATCCAACCAACTTACAAGAAGCCTTAACATCTCTCGATTCAAACTTATAGAGAGAATCTGTAAATGATGAATCTGATTCATTCATAACAAACAAAACATTGAGATTGGTATATTTACCTCCTAGTTATAAAACTATATGCTGCAAATGGGTGTTAAAGAAGCTCAAATTTGATGGAACGATAGATAAGCATAAGACAAGGTTGGTAACAAAATGTTTTAAATAAAAAGAAGATTTAGATTTCTTTGATACGTTTTCTCATGTCTCTAGAATTACATCCATAAGATTGATAATATTTGTAGCTGCTGTACATAATTTAGAAATACATCAAATGGATGTAAAAATAACTTTTTTGAATGGTGATTTAGAGGAATAAATTTATATGGATCAACAAGAAGGGTTTATTTAACAAGATCATAAGAATAAATTTTGTAAGTTAACTAAATCTTTTCATGGCCTTAAACAGGTACCCAAGCAATGACATAAAAAATTCGATCAGTGTGTTTTAGCTAATGGATTTAAGGCTAATGAGAGTGAGAAATGCATTTTACTTACAGTCTGAAAATGGTGAACATATTCTTATTTGTTTATATGTTGATGACATTTTGATATTTGATACTAGCTTATATGTGATTGAGACTACCAAGACTTTACTAAACAAAATTTTTTACATGAAAGACTTGGGTCAAGCAAATGTGATTCTTGACATGAAAATCACAAAGAGTGTAGATGAAATTATGCTCGATCAATCTCATTACATAGAAAATGTCTTGAAAAAATATAACTTCTTTGATTGTAAACCTGCTTGTACACCTTTTGATTCAAGCATTCATTTATTTCCAACAAAAAAAGATAGTGATGTAATTAATCAAATATAGTATGCAAGCATTATTGTTAGTCTTAGTTATACCACCGATTGTACTAAACCTGACATTGCCTATGCGATGGGTGTACTTGGTAGATTTACTAGTAAACCTAGTATAAAACATTGGAATGCAATATATTGTCTTATGAGATATCTAAAAGGAATTATACATGTTTATTTTATAAAAATTATCTTGATGTCCTTGAAGGTTACTATGATGTAGATTGAAACACCCTATCAGGTGATTCTATGTCCACTACATGTTATGTTTTTACTTTAGATGGTGGAGCTATAAGTTGAAAATATAAAAAACAGCAAATTATTGCAAAGTCAACAATAGAAGCTAAGTTGATTGCGCTATCTTCAGCTAATGAGTAAACTGGGGTGGCTTTGTGATTTATTGTTTGATATACTTTTATGGGCTAAACTAGTGCCACTTGTATTAATTCACTGTGACAGTAATGCCTCAATAGATAGACTACATAATAAGTACAATAATGAAAAATCCAAATTTACAAGAAGAAAGCACAGTACTGTGAGATCATACCTGAATAATGGTACGATCAATGTTGATTATGTGAGATCAACTGAAAATCTTGTCGATCTGCTAACAAAAACTCTAGCTAGAAAAAAGATTTGAAGTATATCGAGGGGGATTGGACTCAAGCCCAAATTCGATTAAGTTGCTTATGAGGATACCCAACCTAGGAGCTGGAGATCCCAAGAACTAGGTTAATGGGACAAACAACCATAAAGTGACTTGGTTTGAGGAATATGTACCAATGAAATTTATATCATTGTTGAAATTTTATATTCATTGCCTATCTCTATGGTGTTAAGTACATGTGATTTCATAACGAAAATTTGGAGGATGAGATTAATATTTCTTAATGAGTTATATAATCCTTTTTGGGTGTGATGTCTTAGTTACGAGAACATCCTTGATAGACATACCTATATGAGTGTGGAAGACGGGTCGTTTCTTATGAGAATTAGAGCTAATTCTCTAGAGCACTCAAGAAACTGGGATAAAGCAGGAGATCAAAAAAGTGCTCGTTTTTGAAGCTTAGTTTAGGACACCTTGAATATCATGTATGTGATATGGTTCTACGTACCCTCAAATAGTCATCGTTTAAAGGCTAAGTCCACTTTGACTTTAGTACAGGAAAATTGAAACACTAAATAAAGGTTTAAAGACATTGTCACTTTTACAATGCATGATATTCTATCTATGCCCAGTTACTTAAATAGTGTATCTTTTATTAAAATAAATTGGAGATTGTTAGAATATTTTAACTAAAAAAGTATTTTTTATGTGGAAACCCAATCCCACGTCGACTAAAAAATTAAAAGTACTTGAGTTTATATATATATATATATATGCTAGTGTTATCTAGCATTTGAGTTAAAGTGAGACCTTAAGACTCTCACATGTACCTGAATGGGACAAGCGAAGGGGATATGGGTTTCTAAAATCTATGAATCACGCTAATTAGCCTAGTCCACACCCGGGTACAGGTCCCCCTGACTCGTCTAAATGGGTTACAATATTAACTATTATTGAAAACACTTTTAATATTTTATTTAATTTTTTTTTTCGTCATTACTTCTATATTAAAATTTCAGTTACTGAAAACCAAAGGCTCCAATGGCTAGTATTCCAACAGTCATTTTTTAAGTTATTATCTGATTAAATATAGGAGTAATTACGGATCATTAAACACCTATATTATATATATACATATTTCAATATAGGGAAATATACAATCTGATATCTACTATATCCTTTTTGTAAAAGTTTATGGGCAATAAAAAAAAAGTGTTGTGTGAAGCTTCTGCTTCATTCGATTTTATAGATCTGAGAGAAGCAACAGTTAATATGTTGGGTTGTTGTATCCTGGGGATGATGCGTTTTACCATCTGCGCTGTGATTTTTTCATAAAAGGGCGCGAATGGTCTTAAGGGGGCGACCTGGTTCGCGCCTCAACTTGCCATTCACTTCATTTTTTGCATCCCATTTTTCCAACATCCATGAAAAAGAAAATGGCTCTCGTTCGACTTCAATTGGGCAAAGTGCAAGACAGAGTTGGGGTAATATTGTCATATAAAAAAAAGAGAAAAATTAGTTTGGACTACATAACAAAAAAGTTCAGCTAAGTTGAACCTCACTCCTTAAAAAGTACATGTCTTGACTTATTGACAAATTAGGTACAAAATTTATAGTTTTTAACAATTCTCAGAACAAAAATTTAGGAGTATGAAGGTCTTATTTTAATCTCTATATTTGATTGACTAGTACAAGTCCTTTTTTTTAAACTACTTAAGCCTTTTTTTAATAGCAAAATATGTAACATTGGTTTATTTTCTTCACAAATTGAGGGCTAAGGTGAGGTGGGAAACCCACAACTCAAGGCAATCACTCGATTGAGTTTTACAAACCTAATTTCTATTAAGTTTTTGGGATTACTAGGCGCTCACATAACACTCTTGTTAAATAGATGTATTGACAAAATTCTATGAGTTACAATGTAATGTATCTTTAAATACAAAAAGCTAGGATATTTACAATGTTGAAGACCGAAGCAGTGTAAGACCCCGTACTAGAATTAAATAAGAATAATATCATATTAATATTTGTCCTAGAATGAATAAAATAATTGTAGAAATCTCGAATCATTGTTAAAAGATTGATGATGAAGATTGAGTTTCGGACAAATTGACTTTCGGGTCAAACTTAGTTTTGAAGGTGTTTAAGCTTGATAATAGTGATTATGTAGGTTTCTAAATTTTTTTAGATCAAAATAAGGTTTCCATTGAATTCAGAAGGTCGAGAAATGTTGAGAGAGGTAATATGATGTGTATTAGAATTTAGAAAATATTTCGGAGTTATAATTCATTTTAGAAAGGAATTGCGTAGGAAGGAATTTGACACTATCTTAGTATTTTACCTTTAAATTTTTATTCATAACTTCGATTGAGCTGATTTTTGGACAGTAGAAACTATACTTCAAGGGCTACAAAAGTATACTGCACTAAAATTTCTTGAATCAACTTCAAAATAGGTAAAAACTGCTCCTGAAGTTGGAGCAGAAAGTTGGCACCGTCCGAATGCCTCTTCATTCCCTAAAATCTTATTTTTAAACCAAAACAGTGAGTTTGCACCGTTGAGATGCCTAAGTACCATCCGGACGCTAAGCTAAAAATGGCCCCGCTCAGTTTTAGGGTTTTTTCTCCATTTTTCACTCTATAAATACCATAAGAACGTTCCTTTAGCCATGTTTCATTAGTTTTCAACCCTAGGCAACCTTAGAGAGCAAGAGGGAATAAGAGAAACATAAGATTGAAGGGGGATTCTCACGTTGGAAACAAATCAAACGTGCTAAGACTATCTTCAAACATCGGATTGAGGTATGAGATTTTTCTCAAGTTTTTTCATTGAGACTTAGGGTATAATTATGTATGTTTTAAATCTTCTAGATTATTATATGTTAAATAATCTTTCATTCTTGGTTTCTTTTGGTTAACATATTGTTCGTTCTTGATTCTTTTTAAAGTAACATATGGTTTTCAACCAGATACATGTCTTGTAACCAATAAACATTGTTCTTGAATTTTCAAAATCCTAGTTTTGCTAAATACATGTTTGGTAATGAAAAATACATGGATTCTTGATTTCTAAATTTCTATTCTTGATTTAATAAAGTTTTTATTTAATACTAGTTTTTGTTCCAAGAAATTATGATTTTTGAAAAAACCCTAGAATTTTGATATCGAAATTGAAAAGATTTTATTGATATGTCCTCTTGGATATTTTAATTCCTTAATTATTGTAGTATATTGAGAATTGTACAATTGTGATACTTGAATTGTTAATGAAAATTGTGATTGGTTAAGATTTTGGTTGTTGAGAAAGTTGTGGTTTCATCTTTTGTATGGTTTGTTGTGACGGACTTGAATTACGTTTGAGAGCTGCCGTAGAGTTTTAGTGGTTAGTCTATCACAGTAGGGGTGAGATGGTTGTCTAACACTTGTAGTAGATTATTGTTTGTAAGAACAACCACTATTGTTCACATAAGTTGGAGGTTGTGGGATGGTATACCTTTCTCGTGAAGGATTTGTCAATGCCGTGGGAGATGATATATGCTCTTGCTAAAGTTGTTTGTGATTTGGCCCTGCAGGGAATGATTGAGATTGTGTGGTTGTGATGGGTGAACGAGGTAGAGTCGTTGTAAACATTCCTGAGAAACAACCAATATACATGAGAATGAGGATGAATCAACATGCATGAGAATATGAGATGATGCTATTGAATTATTTACTTTTTTGCATGTTTATTCTTATCATTAATTTACTATATTCTATATACTTGAGATTATTACAACTGTTATAGTTTTACTCTCAAAATTTATATATCCTTTTTTTCAAAAGAGACTGACCTTCTTTTTATTATTTTAAAACCTTGTTGAGATTTGAGAGGGATTTCCTACGGACTTTTGACTTACCCCCTATAACACACTTACAAATTTTGGCATAGAAGAAGATGTCAATGTAGATGAGCATGTTGATTATGAGCCGTTGGAGAATCAAGATATGGATCCTACCTTAGAAGAATAGAGTTGTTATATTTCTTGTTTAGAATTAGAGAGATCTTTATGCAACAATGTTTTAGCTTGTTTTTATTATTCCGCTGCTAGCTATTCTTTGGTTTTGAATTGTAAATTGGAGAAGTACGATGTTTTATTGGATTTAGTATTTATTCCTTGTCAAATGGATGAATGATTTATTGCTTAATGATTATTTTTAGTTGCTTTTATGGTTGAATGATTTGTAGATAGTAATGCCTTACAAAGTGAATTCTGGGGCGTTACAAGCCGAATGAGAAAAATGGATTCAAACTTCATTACTACATTTAGAGGTCTTCTTAAGATGAATAAAGCTTAGGCCAGGAGAGGGATCTTACATAACTAGTAAGCCTAATATGGTTTAAATACGTTGGTTTAGAATTGGATTTGGGATGTTTTGTTTGAATATGTAGCATGACTTACGTAATGTTTTATGAAAATGTTAAATAGACTTAAAAGATTGACTTAAAAACTTACTTTAGGAATGACTACAATTGAATAGGTAGTGGGTTTCAATGAATATATTAGGACTCATAGTTAAACCAATGACAAATATAACGGTTACATCATCAAATCAAGTTTTTAAATCAATTATTTAAAGTAAGTATATCATTTCTCTATTTCTTATACTTTATGGGACTGTTTGCTTCTAGAATATGGGCGGTATAAGAGGGTGATATTAGGGAAATAGTACGTGAGGTCTACTTTATACCTTGTTTGTTTGACATATTTCGTTCGGCATTATTTTTCGGGTCATAGTACCGATTTGGTATGAACAGTGACTTTAATGCCTTTTATATGATAATATTGAATACCACTTACCAAGTGATATTATCTTCCCGGTACAAATGAAAAGACGTTATAAGAGAGTAAATGACACAAATTCCCTTCTCTATTAAGAGTTTATATATAAAAAATTATTTTGAATTTTTTCTTTGCATTATGTTTAAGCGTACGGTGTCATTGATTTTTTTTATTTTTTTCTTATATTATATTTAAGTGTCATCGATTTTTTTTAATTTTTTTAAAAAAATTATTTTAAATTTTTTTCTTGTATTATGTTTAAGCATACGTTGTCACCTATTTTTTTTAATTTTCTTTTCAAAAAATATTTTGAATTTTTTCCTTATATTATGTTTAAGCATTCGGTGTTAACGGTTTTGTTTTTAAAAAAGTTATTTTGAATTTTTTCCTTGTATTATATTTTTTTCCTTGTATTATATTTTTTTTTCTTGTATTATGTTTAAGCATACGATATTAACAGTTTTTTTAAAAAAAATTTAAAAAATTATTTTGAATTTTTTCCTTGTATTATGTTTAAACGTATGGTGTTACCGGTTTTTTTTTTTTAAAATTATTTTTAATTTTTTCCTTATATTATGTTTAAACGTACATTGTTGTCGGTTTTTTTTTATTTTTTTAAAATTATTTTAAATTTTTTCCTTGTATAGATGGTTAAGGGTAAAATTGAATAAATGATGTTAAGAGTAAAATGGAATGAATGATGTTAAGAGTAAAATAATATATTTGTTATATAAGATGTGATCAATAGATGATTATTTGTGGGACCCACTATAATACCTATTGAACAAACAAATAAGAGAAAGGATAGGATAAAAGTTTAAGACCGAGTATAATATACCATTTGATATAAGTGAAATAAAAATAATTTTAATACCACCCAAATATAATACTTGCAACAAACAGTCCCCATGCGTTTCATGAGGTACATGGCTTAGTAATTATTGTGCAAGACTATGTTGATCCAAGCATAAATAAAAAATCTAGTATTGTATCTTGTTTTGGAGTTTGTATGAAACTCTTATAATTAGCAAGCGCCAATTCATTCATTAAAGAAAGATTAGCGCAATCACTATCTGATATTTGAATTGAATGAAGGTACAAAATAAATAGGTGCTTGAGCTGGAACTCTCGCATCAGCTGGATCAGCTTACGCTGTTGGAAAGGCTAAGTGCTTCAGAGTTGAAAAGGAAAGCTAGCGAAGTTAAAACAAAGATGAGAAGCAAATCCCCAGAAAGCTTTTTTAAAGGCCGATTAGTCCAAAAGGCTTGTTTGATGATTTTGTGCTTTGAGCTTAAAAGTTAGGTTTAAACTTTGATTTTTTTTTTTTTATTCTTATGCTCCATTTGATATGATAGAAAAATGAAAAGATAAAAGTTAGAAGTAGGAGTGTTCACCCTACCCTACGGGTAGGAAATATAGTCTTCCGTCTTTCTACCCAATACTTTGCAGAAGAATTTTTTCTTATCCTACCCTACCCAATCAGGTGTAGTATTTCTACCCGATTAATCGAGTAGAAAGTCAGGTAAACACTTTTGTAGCTATTTTTTGTTAAATTGATGCATGTTAACAATTTAATTAAATAACATGCATCAATTTAATAACACAATAAAACAATAACACTAAAATCTAAAACAATTACAACAACAATTATGATTGTTTTAACCATCAATATACCATAATTGTTACACAAACATAAATACATTAAAATCATAACTACTTCACCTGTGATAGTTCACCAGTTCACCACAAATCATGTAACCTGCACAAAAACAAATTAATGTTTTAACAACTCAAACATTCACAGATTAAATTCAGATGAACTTTAATAGTTTTAAACACAACTCAAAAATCATGAATCAATTTTAATAGTTCTGTACCTATTGAATGAACTTTTATAATCTGATGACAAATTCGGTTTTATTGTTATGGAAGGGATGGTAGCATCAAGATTAAATTTAGAAATGAGTCACCGCTGTGAAAATGAAGGAAATTCGGTGATGAAAAATGGAAATTGGAATAGGAAAATAAATTAGGAGTGAAGGAAATTGCAGAAATTTAACATCAAACTGGAATTTGGGAAAGAACGAATCACTTGAAAATAATGGAAAATCAATCCCTAAACTGAGGGAAAAGACGAAATTAGACACAGGAGGAGATTACCCAACATGCTACAATCTCCATCCCTCTCTCACTTAAAGAAAGCTAGCAAGATTACAGCCCAACAAGCCATTAAATCAAAAAACACAGCTAACAATAACAGCCAAACAGCAACCCACTACTCAAACAGATCAAACCCAACATCACAACCACTGTTCAAACAAACCAGCCAAACTGAAGCTGGAAAGTCGAAATCCAGGGGACACACTCCTTCAAACATCGAAGTAAGAAAAACCAAAACCAAGCCGGAAGACAACCAAATTCAAAGCAACTAAGAATACTAAACCAGCAATCCAGCATATAGAACAACAAAAATCAGTGCTTAGATCAACCAAAGGACAAAACCCACAACACCGGAAACAGGCGCAACAAAGAACAGTGATGTCGAAATTGAATACCTCTGGTGGCCAAAATCCAGCCAAAAATTCCTCAAAAAACTTTGGGTCTCTCAAGAGATGATCATGGAAGCTTAGTCGCACCTGTTAGAAAAGATTTGAACCAAAAATTGTAGCAAAAAATCCTAGTTCTTGCAGATCGAAGAATTCTAACATTTTTGGCCGAAAATATTAAAAAAATAGAAACACTTACTAGATGAGTTCAAAATGAAAAACAAAACATACTAGTGGAAATCCTATGAAATTTCAAGTCTAATGGTGGTCTTCACACTCGGAAAAGATAACGTCAGCATAATGTCATCACCAACGATGCTGGCGTGATTCTTCGTTGCAGGCAGTTTTTTTTTTTTACCCTTCTGCTTTCTGTAATCTGAAGTCTTAGATTATAACTGCACTGATACTGATGATACCAGGAAAAATATTTCCAAGTATGAGCTCAGACCAAGAGGTCAACCCAGATGGGAGGTCGGATAGGTAATCCGGAGCTCAAGGGGATCCACCCAGAGCTCACCCCACCAGGATGGTAGAAGGAATAAGGAGTGGACAGCTGGTTAATAACGAGTGTTCCCATAGAAGTAGGGCGCTACAGTCAAGGCATGAAATCTCAACCGATCAAGATTTTCTCCTAAAATTAAGGAGGCTTCCATGGATGAGGGCAAAGATCTCGGTATAAATCCCTTAGAAGATAGAAATCGCACTATAAATACGATAATATATCTTCATTGCAAAGGAGAGGACCAGAGACCCGAGAGGCAACCCTAGAGGCTACAGAGCCATGGCAAAACCCTAATTTCTTTCATATTGTATTAAATAAGCACTCAAGTGATCAATAAAGAAAAAGGAGCAAGAGCCTCCATTGAAGAGTGGACTAGCCGAGCTCCACAGCCGGTGAACCACTATATTTCTTACTGTCTACATTCCCCCAGACTCCCTTGAATACTCTATTGCAAACCACGAGAGCCATCTAGCTTAGATCCATCTCGATCATCATAGTTTACACACCCCCTGCTCATCCGCGGTGAAAAAGCATCATCAAATACCATGATAGAATTGTTCACAAAAGAAAAGAGAAAGAAGAGAATTTATTAGGTCTAAACTAGTTTGTAATATAGGATTACATTGAATACTAAAATGTAAGACTCTTATATAGTAAGACAACACAAAGCAAAGAAAATGACTAAACTAACCTTAATACTAGAAAATACTAGACTACTCTAACAAAAGTATCTACAACTATTATGTTACTTGCAATGGTTTGCCTGCCAATATACTCAGAACACCAACCATGGGCTAAACCTGGGTCTAGCTGATTTGAGGTACATGAACTGTGACTTATGGCCGAACAGTATCAGCCCAAGGTTGATTCTTTATTTGAGTGACCCTATTTTGGGAGACTGGGTTGACATTCAAATCTACAGACTAATTTGTTCTGATATATTTTGTTTATTAAATAATATCTTAATGCACTATAAATATGTACTTCTCTTATACTTAAGGCATTGTTGGAACGGTTTCTACTGGATATTCCTTTTGTTTTTTTTTCGGTAAGTGGACATTCCTTTTGTTGGGGCTACGTTTAGACCCCAACTCGGCTGGGCGGAGTTAGCTGACTTGAACGTGACAGATTGGGGGCCCTGTTTTTTATTCCTTGAAACACCCCCATTGAAAGTCCTGCTTTCTTACGTATCATCCTTCTCAATCTATGTACTTATTTATATTGCAGGACTGAGGTTGTGGGTTATTGTCTTCATCATCGTACTTGCAGCAGCTATGTATTATGCTAAAAGTGAAGGAATTCTTCCTTAGAAGCTCCTGTTTTCTCAAGCTAAAAGATGAGAAATTTACCTTCAGTGTGGCCAACAAAATATTCAATTTTTTTTACTTTATGAGAAGTCAGAATCACAAGTATTGTATTTGATTGTGTGGATTGCTGGAGGCTTGCTTTTGGGGGAAAGCAGTATGGAACAGCCATTTTCAGTTTGAGCGAGTCCTTACTGAGGATGAGTGGCTAGGATTAATTTGACAGGTCACAGTGGATGAAATTGAGAAGGTAGCTGCCATTAAGGTATTTTCACATACTGGAACTTTGAAACCAGACCCCAAGCTTCATCTCATGCACAAGGAGTGCAGTTGGTCGGACAATCACCCATTCGTTTCAACAAGCCTGTTTTCCATACACTGAATCTTTGGACTTGAATACTGCAATCTTTGTTTGCATTAGAACCTTCTCTGGATGGATGCTCTTCTCGTCCAGTCTCTGCCAAATTCATAGCTTCATTCAAGTCAACCGCAAATGTGTCGAGGCAAACGCCTTTGTTGGGCCAGTTTAGACACCTCTAAAGATGTCCGGAGTTCTGTGATGATGCTGGTTGTGCACCACCCAACTCACATTAGTCATCGATGAGACCTCCCCTGCCATTCAAGTGGTTTATGTGTGCATGTTTAATACTTTTTGATCTGTAGTTGCATTTTCGTATACATCTATGGCCAGGTTTTTAGAAGCAAATTCATCGATAACACATCCGTAAAAAAGAACTCCTTAGTTTGAGTAAATATTCGATACAACGGTGATAATGATAGTGATACTAATACATGACTTCATCACTGATATATGTCATCATATCTCCCATTGAAAAGAATTATTTACTCTCATAGTTCAGCTCACTTCCAAAATCATGATTAAGACAGGTGATCTTATAGCTAGGAGTATCAATTCATGTCGTGATATGTCATTCACTTGTTACTATTTTTGAGTTCTATTCGTATTAGTACTCTAAAAAAAATCTATTTAAGTGTTGTAAGTGTCAAATATTAATTCAAGCAAGTTATTATATTTATTTATCATTCTTATCAATTTTAAAATTGTGTTGTGTCCGGTTCGTATTAATAGGTCAGATTGTCACCTATAGCTGTCTTGCCCCCAAAACCACTCATGAGATAAATGGAAAGGTCATTACTTGCCAGCATAACTGCAGTGAGTCTTCCAGTGCCACTGCTCATCGCAGCAGTTCATGCAATAACCAAGGGAAATCACAACCTTCCAACACATTCGAGACTTGTTTTTTTAGCTGCCCAAAATAACCTGCGAAAAGAGGTCCAATTTACAAAACCAGAATGCTCATCTTTCTAATTAAACCTCAGGAAAGGGTCATTACCCAATTTAATGGCTGTTAATAGGATACTTGGAGAGGGTAGCGTCCGATACCAATTCTCATCAAAAAAAAATACAAGGGGTACAAATTATTTACAAAAATTGACTCTAATTCGAACTCATTACACCGTGATTGTTAGCACGATACTTTTACCATTGAACCATGCAATGGTGGCCCCATTTATTCTTATTGGTCGTCCAAGTCCAAATATCGCGAATACAAACTGGAAAAAACTAGATTACTATGTAATAATATTGGGAACATCAATATTGTATTTCACCATTGTGTTCAACCATGAGTACAATACAAGATTGTTTTATGTTGTTCCTTTTCAAAATTCATGACCAAACTCTCAGCAAATGCATCAAAAGTACAAGTCTTCCATGCAACGGAGCTAATAAAAAACAGCCTTAGACAGTGTAAAAATTACAGTTCATGTAACGTGAATAAGTTGCTTAGAGAGGCTTCCCTCGGTATTTCTTAGGAGTTACTGTGAACAAGCTATGAAGAAGTTGGGAATCTGTTGAGGTCAATTTTGTCAGAGGAAAAAAATCAAGGTAAAGGAGGACTTGCAATAAATCAATTCAAACACGATAGTCATTGGTGCTTCCTTTGATAGACTGAATAGCCAATAAAAGCAGACAACAGAAATGTCCACAGCACCTGCAATGAAATAATAAGATAAATGTACTTCTCAAATTGAGTTCACGTATGGGTTAATTTTTTTTTTTGTTTTGACAAGAAGGTAAAATCCTGTGTTAAATCAAAGGGTAACAATATCATGGAGAGAGTATGGGAAGTACTGCATTGATTGTTTGCCACTGTTCAAGTCTACTAATCCGCAACTGCATGTCTTCAATTACGCCTTCTAATGGAGAAACTTCCCTACTTGGTGACTCAAAAGTTGAGTTGCTAACCTGTTTGTCCACCAAAGTATTACACTGCAACATCAGTAAATGTAAAAGACAAAAATACAAGACTCATGTTGGATTATTTGTCCTTTCTACATGCAAATAATGCAAACACACTACTGGTTTGTCAGTTTTCACTCATTTGCATGTTACTGGATGGAAATTTTAATAAATTGGGGTGTTTCTGGAACCACACATCCAGAATGATAATTATTTCCATGCCAAGTTGTCCAGCTTCAACTTCTTTCTATGGATTTATATCCGACCGGTCTTAGTTTTGAAGAAAGCAAGATTTACTTTGGCCTTTAAATAAGAGATGGAGATATGTTAAAGGCAAGAGTTGCCAGCTAACAGACCCCAACCCTCCTCAGCCTCTCTTGATAAAAGATTTTATTTTTGTTCACAAATATTTCTTCCTTTGCTGCTGAACATATATACGTTACTTTTAAAAAAAAACATGCTGTTTTAGAAGCACCGGGATTGTAGTGAGGGCATCTAACAACTCAAGTTTACCCAACACAAACCACAATTCCCACCGGTGCATAAAAGCAGCTTTGGTGCTTTCCACTTGGCCTCTCATTTTATTGATTGCAGTCATGAACGGATCCTGGAACCTAGTGCAGGGGTAGTGATCGTTTGAATTTTTGAGAAGGTTTGTAGAGAGTATAGATATAGAGAACGTAGATATCCTAAGAGCTTCACAAATCAGGTCGTATGACCTGAAACAGGATCAGTTCACGATCCACATCACTCAAATTTTCGATCCCCAATTGTTAGTTAAGTCTCAAATCGACCCACCATCCAATTGATTCCAAATTATAATTAGCCTCAAATTGTGACCCCCACTAGTTATTTCTTCATTTGAGTAATTTTAAATTTGTATATTAATGTCTTGTGATTCGGATTTTTAGAAATACCAAAATACAACGACTAGCCATCACCATTAAGCCTGTGTTGGAATATCGTTCGCATTTGAATTCTCATCAGAAATAAAAAGAAAATATTTGTAAACTACATGTACATAGATACATCACAAATATAATTTCAATATAATAGTGAAAGCGGTCCAAATAAGAGTCGAAAACGAACTCCAACCCAACTAGTGTACTAACTAAGCCTACTGCTATCTCACCACCTACCAAGTAAAGTATCATACCATATATCGTTCCATGTACCAAATCGATTCACGATCCAAGTAATAACGGGAGGGGGACAAAGGATCTCGAAGTCCCCTCCCCCAATACCACCCCAAAAAAATCAAAAACAAATATTCATTACTGAACGCAATTGTGTCCGATAACGACATGATGAGGATAATGTATTAACCAGTTATTGTCTTTTATTTTTGTCTCCTTTCTTTTAGAAGATCGGTTTCTTTTTAGATTGCGACTAAATCCAATGCCCAAATACCTTCCCATTTTTTGTTTACCATACAATTTTAAGCACTATGATAAAATAGTTCATAATAATGTTTTATTTTTGGCAGAGTTCAAAGTAATGTTCTGATTTGGCATTATACCTACTAACAATGTATGAAAACAACAAGACCTATGGTACACATGTTGATGATCACCGAGCTACTCAAGCTTGAGTATGTCTAGCTTGGCTCGAGCTTGGTTGTGACTGGCCAAGCTCGGGCTTGAACCGAGCTTAACTCCCAAGCTTAAATTCTTACTCAAACTTGCCAAAGTAAAAGTTTGCGAGCATTCAAACCGAATTTGAGTAAATACCGGACTCTGTTGCTAAGCAAACATTTCAAAAGAATCAATCTTAGACACACAAAACAACTCTAAATTGTTCCATAAATGACTAAAGTAGTGTTTGGTAACCTCATGTTTTTGGCTTTTTTTTTTCCATTTTATGGCAAAAAAAAAAAACGTGTTTAGTTAATTTTTTTAGTTTTTTTTAATTGCTCTATTTTGAAAACAGGGCTAAAATATGGAAACATAAAAAATGATGTTTTTGAAAACATAAAAAAAAAATAACAAAAACAAAAAAAACAAACGCGTAGTTTAAAATGGATTTAATGAGATCTTGACTTTGATCCTCCTTAGCAACAAAAAATACATTTTTTTACTTGAGTATAAAAGGCCATCCCTCTCTCTTTCACCCCTCCCTGTCGTCTCTCTCTTTCTCGATGCCAAAGACGAAACTGAAACCAAAGCCATCGCCATCGCCATCGCTACGAAGGATCTAGAAGCCATTACTCCATCTCCAAGCCCTAGATCTATGTATATATATTGTCTGTATATATAT
>CM042195.1:26790477-26801363 GCA_023539305.1 Ilex asprella
GGGTTTGAGGGTGGTGGATTTTGGATTTCAATGGTTAGATGTGGGATTGGGTGGTTAGTGGTGAGTTTAGGTGGTGGTGGGTGGTGGATTTTTGGTATAATACCAAACATATTTTTTATTTTTGTTTTCACAATTTTTTAAATATAAATAACTACCAAACATGTTTTATATTTTTAATTTTTATCACAGAAAAAACAAAATTTTGTTTTGTTTTTTTTTAAAAAAAATATATAAAAGCAAAAAATATTACCAAACACACCCTAAATCTATTCTCTTTTTGTTCTCAATTTTCAAAAAACAAAAAATAAAGACAACTAGCTAAACAGTTTTTCTTCTAGAAATTGTTTTCGAAAACAAAAATAATTTTTGAGATACAAACTAAACAGGATCTCAATTTCTCAACAAAAAACTCCAAAATTTGTATAATTAATAATAAAATTAAACCTTAGAGTTTCTCCACCCTTTACTCAAATTTAGACTCAAATTTAAATTTGAGTAAAAAAATTCAAAAAACTTGCTTCAACCTTTGACTCAAATTTAAACTAAATTAAAGGAGATTCTTTTTTTTACTCAAATCAAGGGAGACTCAATCTTTTTCCAATTCTTTCATGGTGAGATTTCAGCCTCTTTTAAAGATCCAATTATCATCTTTACTCTCTTTTAAATTTGAATTTGCACACATTTAAATTTATGTTTCTCCTTCTTTAAAGTTGAGTATGTCCATTGGAGACCTTTGTATCAAATCAAACTTTTCACTCAACTGTTAATTTAAATTTAAATAAAAATTTGAGTAGTTGTTGGAGATGCTCTTAGAAGTTCAAAATTTCCATTTGGAGCTTTAGGGATAAGTGTAGGGTTGTTCATATTTTGGATAAGGATTGTTTGAAAAGTGTTAAACAACCATCTACTCTAAAAGCTTACGTTGTTGAAGAGAGTACAACTTAAGTATTTATACTTCAACACATCCCCGCACATGCGGGTTAGATTTTGGGCCTAATGGAAACTCTTTAATAATTAAGGTGACGACAAGATTCTGACACATGATCTCCTGCTCTAATACCATGTTAAACAACCATTTACTCTAAAAGTTTAAACTATTGGAGAGAGTGTAACTCAAGTATTTATGTTTCAAAAATAAAAAAAAATTAATTTTTTTTATAGATAGGGACCAATTCGAGCCAATTGGAACCTACTCAAGCCGAGCCAAACGTTACTTGGATTCAACTCGTTTACAAAGAAACTAAGAAAATTGATAAGATTCAAGCCAAAATCGAGTCAAACCTCAGCCGAACTCGAGTTGCTCAAATTGCTTAAGAGACCTAGGATCCAAAAAATAAAATGAAGGCAGATGTGATCACAAGATTAGTTTATTTATTGGGTCACAAGAAAATTTTAAAAACTTAAAAACTGTTTGTATAGGCATGCCTTACACTACGCCTCATGAGATTTGTTCCAAATTTCAATTTACAAAAGTAATTCCATATCGTTTTGCAAATTCGGATAACCATACATAAAAAAGCAGATTTCTGTTAACAGTAAAATGAAAGAGTACCTGAGGTTGAATAAATTCTATCAGTTCCTGCAACCTTGCAGCTTGCCGAGTGTGAATTCCATTTGAACTCCTTTCCAGTGCAGGTAAACTCTCCAGTATTATTTGAAGGTAACTTACACCGGACAGCACAAGAGTGAGCTATCTATTCAAGCTGGCGTCAACTTGGAAATTAATCACATTCTACGAACAATGTAAGCACACAACCAGTTAAATATGTGCAAGTACAGCCACAACCTTTGTGGTATATGAACCATCCAGTTTAGGTGTTGAACCAGCAATTGTGACAGTCTCTTTATTAACCCCTTTGATTTGTAGGTAAGGGCTTGGGGCATCTTGTAGATGATCAACCTCAACAAGAATCTGAAATATCAACGATCTTCCGATTTAGAACTAATTTCATGTCAGGAATGGCCACTTCAGAGCCTTAAACACTGTTGATGACGAAACATTATGAATCACAAGACAAGTAAAAGTCACAAACCAAAATGTTTGATTGGAAAACAAACCACACCACAAGTATAGAAGGAATATCATCAAGCATCAATTCCACCTCACCATTTCAAAAACCATGCAAATCGTACTTAAAGCAAGTAATCTAACGCAACCAAACAATGCAAACACAAACTAATAATCTAAAATAAAAGCCTAGATTGTTGGTAACAGGGATTGAAATATTTTGGGTAGCAGAAAACCCAACAAAGACACATCATCGAGCAGTGAGGTAAAGTTTCCCCATGGAGAATCTGTATTAATATACAAAATAAACATACTCAAAAACTTTAGGAGGAAGGGGAAATGGAACAAGACTCGGAAAGACACTCATAATGGACTTAAACTAAAGAACACTCAACAATAGAAAATTAATAAGAAAAACAGCAGTAAGAACTACATCCCTCCAAAAAGACTGAGGAACATTCATAGTAAACATCAACAACTTCAAGAAGATGACAATTTTTTTGTTCAACAACACCATCTTGTTTAGGAGTACTCACACAAATAGTTTGATATAAGATGTCATTCTTGTTGAGGCAAGAACAAAATTCTCCATCAATATACTCAGTCTCATTAACACTTAGAAAAATTTTAACTTTAGAATAAAAAATAAGTACTCACCATTTTATGAAAAGATCTAAAACACGAGAAAATTTCACATTTACTATATAGAAGGTAAACCCAAGTAAGATGAGAGTAACAATCAATAAAGGTAACCAACTAACGATAACTAGAAATAGACATAACACGGAAACGATCCCACACATCAGAATGAATAATGACAAAAGGAACAGTGCTTCTATTAACTAGGCTATGCTTGTCAAATTCACAAGCATCACAAACAAGGAATTGTCTACTACACTAAACTAGAAAAAAGATGTTTTACACCAAATGAGAGATGCTCCAAATGCCTATGCCACTGATCTAATAGTTGAATGGTCGAAACATCATCCACCTGGAGACCTTGACATGTAGGATGAGAAAAGGCTCCAGCATCCCGGAGATACAGACCATTATGTGCTCAACCACTACCAATCGTTTTTCTCGATTTCAATTCTTGAAAGGTACAATGAGTAGGGAACTTGAACAATTCAAGAATTTTGTAATCCTACTACCAAACAATAGATTTGTAAAAAAATTTGAGAATATAAAAAACAGAGTGGGATAAAGAGGGTGAGCAATTGATTGAACCTTTCCCGAAAATAGAGGATAAAGATCCATCTGCCAACTTCACTTTAACTCTACCACAACATTAGAATCTGAAGAGAAAATACTAAAAGAACCTGTCATGTGATCTATGGCTCCAAAATCTATTATCCAAGGAGTATATGACGATGACACAATAAACACACTAGCAAATACACAAAAACCATAATTGACCCTAGTCGGACTGGTTCAACCCAAAAATAGCAATTAGAATGTTGAAAAACCGTAAGATCTCAAATTTGAACCGCAAAAACTAAAAAATATTCAAAAAAAATGGAAAACCATTCAGATGGCTTCAAAATATTACCAAAAAACTAGTCATCATACTCAAAAGAATCAATCCATCCTTGTTGAAATCGGAAAAATCTAACATGCCTTGATGCTGACGTCAGCATGTTAGTGTCTAATATCTAATCGTAGACGTTAGATCCAATCGTATCTCTGATATCAAGTTAGATTGTGAGACGGTTAGAAGACAAAAAGAAAGAAAAATATGATAAAAGAGTAGTGGGTTAGGTTACACAACTACACCCAACTTTTATATATAGTATCAAAGTACTAAACTACCCTTAAACTAAAAATAACACATAGCATAACAGATTATATGATTCCGAAAAAAATCGATTGAACAAACAAAACTAATAAATTTGTTTTATCCGAACAACATGAGGTTGGCTGCACAAGTCTTTGTGGTCATTAAGCTCCATCAAGATTCCTATCCTTTACCAGCTCATTGGTCATTGTTATTCACTAATTACCTACCCAAGTTTTTTTCCCTTTCATATTTCCATAGCACCTCCAAATAGAATAAGAAGCATCGCTCGCGCCACCGTACGAACATGGTATATAAGAGAAATATGAAGCCCAAACTAAGAAGTGTTGCACCCCCTTGACATGGGTGCATGTACATCACACCTCCTATGGTGGTTGCCAAAGCTCCCAGTGAACCGAAAATAGGTCATGGACTTGGATCTACCAAATGATAAGAATGCCTCTGAGATTCAATCATAAACCACTTTGGTTCGGTTGTATGTAAACCCCCCCTCTCATCCCCACCTCCTAAAGTGGTAAAAAAGGATTCTTTGGGGTTTCATTTTTCTTCCTATTATTCATGCAAACCTATGTTCAACACGACAAACCATGTTAGCTTTGGCTCTGCCATCTAATACTCGATCTTTACTGAATCTAGCTTCTCAAGGATGCTTCTATATTTGTTCTATCTATTTCATGCAGAGACATATCCGAAAATCCTGAACCTGAAGTAGGTGATGTTCATATTCTTAACAAGTTTCTTGACAAGCCCACATTTAATACATAAGTATGGGTTGCCTCGGAATTAACTTAAGAATTATCATTTTTGGTGAGATCAATACTCTGCCACCACAAAGCACTTCGAAAAATCTCACATTCTCCATTTAACTCCAATTTATTGGAAACATCCCTTCAATCACCCCTTCGTATTGAAAAGGTCGCCACTAGAAATTCTTGGCCATCAGCTACGACAACCAAATTTATTTTACTCCAAAAGATGTTTCCGTATAAGTTCTCTCATAACAACAGTAAAACCAAAGATCTCTCAGAGTACATGAGGGCAAGCAATTGGCTAAGTTACAAATGAACTATATCTTATCAACCAAAAAAAAAGTGCAGGGATATTTTTACTCAAGTATGTGGAAAATTTGATCAAGGCTCAGGAAAAGAAAGAAAGAATACAAGAAAAACAATAGTTTAATGCGTTTTCAGGAAAAGAATGAATTTTGTATTAGGACAGGATCAGATACAATTGTAGGAGGGATACCAACATACCCACCATATTTTAATAATGTAGCAAGAGGCGAAATGGGTAAAAAAAACGGCAAGTGGGTTAAAAATTGGAATCCCTCAATCTTAGGCCAACAACCAGGCTGTGTTCAGAAATAGGCATACTTGATTAATAAACAAGCATGTCACCTAATGAAAATTTGGACAAGAAGACTAAAATGTGCCAAAGCATCTTTTTTGAAGTATTTTGGTATTTTCCAAATTCATTCTCGTCCATAATAAGATCCTCCTTTACTACATTATCAACAATCTTGGTGCAAAAACTGAGCTCCCCCCTAACAGATACACAATTAGCACATCAGACTATGGAGAGCATAGATACCCTCGGAGTATGACACGTGGCTTTACCCCACTACAAGATGGCAAAAGCCGCACATCGACAATGAAGACATGGAAGGCAGAATATCCCCGCGACTATTCCCATGCTCCTCTCTTACATACAACACCCCTCTCGAGAGCCACATTCAATATGAATAGATGGCATGCACCATTATGGGTGGCTGCTCGCTATCCCATACCTTCCTAGACATAGACCCATAGTGACTCACAGTTTTGGATGGTCGTGGTGAAACCCTCTCCACTATCCCAAAACACTCCAACTCGGTGTTCACCTATCCTACCTCATAACGATGTGACACAATGTGCTCTTGGAATCAGAGACCAGGGCACAACGTATCTACACCCAAGATATCACGTCTATCCCTTGGCTCATACCCCCTAGAAACCTAAATTAGAACAGAGGATTTATCATGGCATGGGACACACATTGAAGCACTATACCATGGCATGTTCAGAATATGAGAGACTATTGAAGATTCCGCACATGACATTAACCCACGACATCAAACCCCTTAACTGTCGAACCCACATTCCCCTAACATGACACTCTTTTAGTTGACAGTATGAAAGCTTGACAAGTTGAATAAAAAAACACCTCCCAAAGCTTGACAAGTTGAATAAAAATACACCTCCCAAAGCTTGACCAGTTGAATAAAATTATTAAAATAGCAAACTAGTGTATGAGCTTTTTGAGCCGCTCCACTCCTTGTCGAATAATTCCGTATTTGATGGGTTAACCTAATCTTGGAGTTGCACTTGGGTAGGGTTTGGGAAAGACTCACATCCCAGACTGCCCCCGCACTCCTCAAGCCTCGCCTTCACCATGGTTTTGCAAGGTCCTTTTACATAACCCCTCTCGTACTTAGGAGCACACCCCTAGGGTGTAATCCACCAACATATCAACAATTTCTTATCTATTTCAAAGATATAAAAGCTTGATTGCCTACCAAAATAGCAATAGTTTCTTATTTGCTTCAAACACATAACAAAGAGCACCAATTTAAACCACTAAAATTCTAACTCATCCATTAACTCTTCATTTAGGTAACCGAGACACTAAAAAATAGCTGGTTAAAGATTATAGTGGAGGACACTACTTTTTAATTAGGAACAGAAAATTGCATACATGATGGGAAAATAATTACAAGGAGGATGTGCAATCCACTGAGAAGGTAAAAGCAAAAGAAAAGAACAGAACTTGCAAAATTACAAGTTACAAATGGATTTCCAATCCGCCCTAACATAAACAAAAGAATTCCCTCAAAATTAGGACCCACTGAAACCCAAAAAGATCCCTAAAAAAATGTTTTGTACCAAATAGCCAAAGACTATTTATTTCCTTAAGATTAGTGCAGTCTTTTACAACCATATGTCCCAAAGCTTGCCCACACCACACATCTCCAACAAATAAGAGTTTTCTTAGTCTTCTGAAAACCTTTAAATTCTATCACAAATGTGCTCGCAAGAAAATGGTGACACGCAGCACAACTCTCAGGCCACAAAAATAATTTTCTCAGTAATGGCTAAAAGCAACCGAACAATGTAGGAGTATACGATCATGAGTTTCCTCACTCAAACTGCACATAATGCACGACTGTGGATGAATGAAAAAATGAGGCCGCCTTCTCAAAATGCCTCACTAATATCGAGTTTCTTATGAGCAACAGCCATGCTAATACTTGAAATTTAAGAGACACTTCTGCTCTCCAAATCATCTTATAAGGATCAAATTATGGAATATGAAGATCATCAATTAGTGAATCGAATAGCACTTTACATGGAAACACCCCAGAAAGTACAATAAACCAAAAACTTCTATCGGAAACGGACTATCTCTGTTAATTTATTGTGTTCAAGATTATCATATGACTTGGGCACATTTGGGAAACTAAATCCTTGTACTTTGTTGGCCATAATTGCAGTCAGGCATGCTGTATGTATCTTTATGTAGATAATTAGATTCATCCTCTTGAGAAAATGTGACACATATTGTTCTTCAATCTAACATGTATTTTTTCTTCTTCTACTTATGAGGATGTTTCTCAACCTCTTAGAGCATCTTTTCCATTTCCACATAATAAACTTTAAAACTCCTCATTTTTTTATTTTTTATTTTATCAGGTAAAACTCCTCAGTCGAAAAGGTAACATCATGTAAGCAAGTTTGTGTAAGCTCATAAGCATGCGTGAATGCGACAACACATGCAAATGAACTTAACAGTTTTGACCAATACAGAAATAAGGATACACCTACAAGAACAAATCATATAAGTGTTCACATTTATCAAGAACCATAATGCACGGAAAGATGCTTCAATTTCAAAGGACAGGTACGAACTAGATCACAAAAGAATGTATCATCATATATCCACGTGTGTGAAAAATAAATAAGCTCATCTTATGTACAAGTGAGTGTGAAAAATAAATATGCTCGTCTTATGTACAAGTGAGCCTGATCCAAAAGTATACTTTTCAAACCAGAGATATGCCCCTATAAAAGAAATATGACCTTTCCGTCTTGGTATACATAGGCAGATGCCTCGATGTAAGCTACAGCTTGATACCTGAAGCCACAAAAGGATCAAACATGAATCATGCACATAATGAACCAGCAAGCTGCCATCATAAAAAATGAAAAAGTATACAATAATAATAGGCAAAGTGGGCTGGGAAATGCAAAAATTGAGAAGTCAAAATGCTTCATTAATGAGGTATTCTACAAGAAATAAAGTCCCATTTATCTTGGTACAAAACAACTTATCTCATTAATAAATAGGCAAAACAAGTAAAAAATTGGACAAGTCGTCCAACCCAGTGTTTTGAAAAGCGCGCCTAGGCGAGAAGCGAGGCGAGACAAAGCCTGCTCGCCTGGAGGACTCCAGGTGAAGTGAACGTGAGCGAAGCGAGGTAAAAGCGAAAAAAGCGCCAGGCGAAGAAGCGTTCGCTTCTTTAATTCGAGGCGAGATTGTTTAATTTTGGAGCTGGACTGTTGGATTTGGCAATTGAAAAAAAAATTATCAGATGTTGATAACATCGAATTATTCTCTTATTCAATAAATACAACCCAAACCCTAATTTTAATCGGATTACCTCTTGCTCACGATCGCTAACTTTGCACAGTGGTCTGGACTCAGTCGATCGACACTCGATCGTGACTGCACAACAAGCATCGGCAAACTCGATCGACACTCGACAACAACCATCGAATCGACTACACAACAACCATCGACTGCACAGTGCAACCAACCATCAATCATCAACCATCAACCATAGACTCACGATCGACTGGTACGATCGACAGGGACTCCTCACGGCTCACAGTGACTCACGATCGACTGAGACTCACGATCGACTGGTACGATCAACAGAGACTCACGATCGACAGAGACTCCTCACAGTGCTACGATCGACAGGGACTCCTCACAGCGCTACGATCGACTGGTAAGTCTCCAGTCTCCTCTTCTCTTCTCTCCTCTATTTTTTTTTCTGGTCGACAGAGACTCAATGTTCTAGTTTTTTTTTCTGTTCGAATTTTTATTTTGCTTCTTTTTTTTTTTTCTCCTGTGCTGTTGTTTTACTGTCTATTTGATTGTGCTCTGCTGCCTATTTTTTTGATTGTGCTATTTCTTTAAAAATAGATTCAGTAAATTTACAAGTCTAGATATAAATTTAAAAATAGTTTCGATCGTTTTTGTAAATGATTTTCAAAGATGATTTTTATAAATAATTTCGATCGTTTCTTTCTTGATTGTGCTGTTGAAAAATTATTTATGAAAAATTATTTATGATTTTCATAAATAATTTACATGGCATGCTGGTTTTGTTGATTTCTTGTACTATTTTGTTCCTTTGATTGTAGTGTGATAGTGTCATTGACTCATTCATAAACAAATAAATGGCATCGTCGTCTGAAGGGAACAAAAAAGATCCGGCATGGAAATATGCACACTTGGTAAATCCTCAAAACCCAAACAAGTTCAAATGTAATTTTTGTGGAAAAGAGTCAAATGGAGGTGTCTATCGGGTCAAGCAACACCTTGCGGGAAACTCTACGAGTGTTATTACTTGTCCAAAATGCCCTACTCATATTAGGGAGGAGATTAGAGAATATATGGCTAAAAAAAGGAAGAGAAGAATCTAATGAACATGATTCCCAACTTTGATTAGATGTCTAATGACTTGGAGGAGGATGAAGATGATATTGTAGAGATTGTTGCGCATCGTAAAAAATCCATGGCTAGTTCTAGTCAAGGTTCTACACAAGCCACATCCAAACCAAAAAAGCCAAGACAAAAAAGGCCTATGGATGTATTCTTCACCCCTGATCCAAATGTTGTGGTGCAAAATCGAAAGACCAAAGGAAGACAAACGAATATTGATACCAACGATCTTTTTAGAAAGGAAATGAGAGAAAGAGCCATCACATCATTTGCCCAATGGATGTATGACACGGGAATTCCCTTTAATGTTGTGAACTATAAAAGTTTTGCAGCAATGTTTGAAGCTATAGGACAGTATAGTCCTGGTTTGAAACCCCCTTCTTACCATGAGATTCGGGTCCTATTGCTCAACAAAGAAGTAGGACATATCAAGGTATTGATGAAAGATCACCAAGAGGATTGGGCAAAATATGGATGTTCCACAATGGCCGATGGATGGACCGACAAGAGAGGGAGAACTTTGATTAATTTCTTAGTGAATTGTCCAAAAGGGACCATGTTCTTTGAATCAGTTGATGCTTCTGCATACTCAAAAGATGGACAAAAAATATATGAATTGCTTGATAATTTTGTGGAGCGTATTGGTGAAGTTAATGTGGTCCAAATTGTCACTGACAGTGCGGCAGCAAATGCGTTAACAGGTATGATTTTCTTGGAAAAAAAAGATAACTACTTGTTACATTGAATTTTTTTATGCACACTAGTTGATAAAAAATCTTTATTTAATAGGAAAGTTTTTTGAGGCAAAACGACCCAACCTTTATTGGACGTCATGTGCTTCCCACTGCTTGGACTTGATGTTGGAAGATATCTTCAAGTTGCCAAACTTCAAGAGAACATTTGAGAGAGGAATAACATTGCACGGTTATATTTATAACCGTCCAACTTTGTTAAATATGATGAGGCGATTTACCCAGTCAAAGGAGTTGATTAAGCCAGCAAAAACTAGATTTGCTACGGCTTTTCTCACTCTAACAAGGATCAACCAACAAAAAGACAACTTGAGAAAAATGTTCACTTCAGAGGAATGGACTACAAGGAAATGGGCAAAAGAACAACAAGGCAAAAGGACAGCACAAATAATTTTAATGCCTTCATTTTGGAGTAATGTTGTCTACTCTCTTAAGCTTACAGGCCCTCTTCTTCGTGTGCTTCAATTGGTTGATGGTGAGAAGAAGCCTCCCATGGGGTACATTTATGAAGCTATGGACCGGACTAAAGAAGCGATTGCTAATTCTTTTAATGGCAATGAAGAGA
>CM042195.1:26811363-26841843 GCA_023539305.1 Ilex asprella
ATATATATATATATATATATATATATTAGTGTTATCGAACTTTTGAGTTAAAGTGAGACCTTAGGACTCTCACATGCACAGGGATAAGACAAGCGGATGAGATACGGGTTCCCCTGGCTCGCCTAAATGGGATACAATATTAACTATTATTGAAAATAATTTTTTTAATATTTTATTTAATTATTTTTTCGTCATTACTTCTATATTAAAATTTCAGTTGTTGAAAACCAAAAGGCTCCAAAGGCTAGTATTCCAACAGTCATTTTTTAAGTTATTATTTAATTAAATATAGGAGTAATTACGAATTATTAAATACCTATATTATCTGTATGTATATATACACACTTCAATATAGAAAAATATACAATATGATATCTATTATCTCCCTACTATATAAGTTTCTGGGCAATACAAAAAAGACATCAGGTAAAATATATGCTTTATTCGATTGTACAGAACCGAGTGAAGCAAGAGTCAATAGGCTGGGCTATTGTATTATGAGAACGACGAGTTTTACTTTTTGTGTTGTGATTCTTTCATAAAGGGGCACCAAATCGCCTTAAGAGAGCAATTTAGTCCGGGCCTCACCTTGCCATTCACTTCATTTTTTGCATCTCATTTTTTCAATAATTTTAAGACGATTTTCATACTCGATGGAGAATTCTGTGATAGTCACTTCTACTATTTCATCTGCTAGATCAAATGATCTTAACAAACTGTTTCAATTCAGTGGACAATTCTTCAAAAGATGGGCGAAGAAAATTCTATTCTATCTCAAATTGATGAAGGTTGCTTGGATTCTCACTATAAAAAATCCAAAAAAGGTGAACGGGGAAGGTATGATTGCAAAGTATTTAGCAGAGCATGAAAATAATGTAGCAATATGGGAGATTGACGAAGATAATTGTCGTAATTATATGCACAATTGTCTTTCTGATAAGCTATATGATTATTATTCAAATTTATATTCTTCTACCAAGAAGACATGAAAAGCTTTGGAGGCAAAGTACGACACAAAAGAAGTAGGGACAAAAAAATATGCTTGTAGCCACTATTTTAAATTTCAGATGGTGGAAAACAAATCTGTAGTTGCTCAAACACATGAGCTACAGATGATTTTTCACAAATTGTGTCCGAAGGAATTAAGTTGGATGAATAGATGCAAGTTGTTACAGTTATCGACAAACTGCCGGTTTCATGAAAGGATTATCAAAAGGGTATTTGTCACAAGCAATCAAAATTAAGCATGGTGTATCTAATGACTCGACTTCGAATTGAGGAGGAGGTCAGAAAACAAGACAAGACCAACGACACTAACGAGAATCTCAATGGTAATGGAAACAACAATAAGATACATTTTTATCACATCTAATGATAATGTCTCTGATGGTCAAAATAATATAAGCAATACCTATTTGAAACCTAGAGGTAATAACATAAAAAAGTTTAGTAGGGCTTCAAATAAAAACTATTTTCAAAAGAAATAGAACCAAGCACCAATTCAAGGACCCTTTTCCAAACAAGTACCATATAATAAAATTAATCAGTCAAATAATGGTGCTTGTTTTGTGTATGAAAAGCTTAGCCAATTTGCAAAAGATTGTTATTTTAAAAAACGTGGTTATGCTCCTCAAGCTAATGTAACTGAGGAAATAATTGTGATCATGATTATTGAGGTTAATTTTATTGAAGATAGTGAAGGGTGGTGGGTAGATTTTGGAGCATCCAGACATATTTGTCATGATAAATCTTGGTTCAAGTCTTTCTCTCCCGTTGAAAATGATAAAATAGTGTTGTTTGGTAATTCACATACTATGAGTGTTTTGGGCATGAGAGATGTCTAATTCAATTTTACCTCTGGCCTAGTTTTGACCCTAAGAGATGTTTTTTCACACTCCTGAAATCATGAAGAATTTGATTTTTGGTTATCTTTTAAAAAAGGTTGGCTTCAAACAAACCATAAAAATTGATCAGTTTGTTTTCACTAAGAATGAGTCATTTGTTGGTAAAGGTTATGTTTATGATAGGAAAAAAAAATGATAGTATGTTTAAGTTTAATGTTGAAATGAATAAAACTACTTCTTTCATTTACATTGTTTCTTTTGTGAATATGTGGCATGCTCGTCTTTGTCATGTTAATAGCAAATATTTGAAAAATATAAGTCATGTAGGTTTATTGCCTAAGTTACACAGTAATTTTGAAAAATGTAAATATTGTAACATGACAAAATAAAAAGTCTCATATCAAAGTAGAAAGAAATTCTGAATTATTAGAATTGATACATACGGATATATGTGAATTTGAACTAATTTTAACTCATGGTGAAAAATGATATTTTATAACTTGCATCGATGACTTTTCAAAATACACTTATGTTTTTCTTATGAAAAATAAAAGTGATACATTTGAAAAGCTCACAATTTTTATTAAACAAGTAGAAAATTGTTTTGACAGAAAAATTAAATGATTTAGAAGTAATAAACGTAGAGAGTATGAATCACTTGGATTAATTAAACATATACAATCTTCAGGAATAGTTCATGAAACTACACCACCATACTCTCCTCAATCTAATGATGTAGCTGAACGTAAAAATAGAACTTTGATCAACTTAACTAATGCTATGTTAGCAACTTCTAGTCTAGTGCACCTAAAATTTGTGGGGAGAAGCAGTTTTAACTGGAAATTATGTTACGAATAGAGTTCCTTGTAAACAAAATCTAGTAACCCCTTATGAAATGCGGAGAAAAAAAAATCTTAACTTGAATTACATTAGAGTTTGAAGCTATTTAGCTTATGTTAGGATGACTGATCCTAAAATTCTTAAATTAGGAATATGAGCAACTAGATGTGTATTCATTGGGTATGCACTAGCTAGTAAAACATATAGATTTTTAGACCTAGAGAATAACGTGGCAATTGAATCACTAGATACTATATTTCATGAAGATAAATTTCCTTTTAAATATAAAAATAGTGGGGGTGATGATAATATGTCAAAGTCTAGTGATATTCCTAGTTCATCGTCGACTGATAATATAGAACAAAAAAAATATGAACCTAGAAGGAATAAAAGGAGTAGAGTAGAAAAAGATTTGGGTTTAGATTACATTGTTTATAATGTTGAAGGGGATCCAGCCAACTTACAAGAAGTCTTAACATCTCCCAATTCAGACTTATGAAGAGAAACTGTAAATGATGAATATAATTCACTCATAACAAACAACAACATGGAGATTAGTAGATTTACCTTCTCGTTGTAAAACTATAGGTTACGAATGAGTGTTAAAGAAAAAGTTCAAATCTAATGGAACGAAAGATAAATATAAGGTAAAGTTGGTAGCTAAAGGTTTTAAACAAAAAAAAAAATTAGATTTTTTTGATTCGTTTTCTCTTGTCTCTAGAATTACATCCATAAGATTGTTAATATCTGTAGTTGCTATACATAATTTAGAAATACATCAAAAAAATGTAAAAATAACTTTTTTAAATGGTGATCTAGAGGAAGAAATTTATATGGACTAACTAGAAGGGTTTATTTAACTAGATCATGAGAATAAAGTTTGTAAGTTAATTAAATCTTTATATGACCTTAAACATGTGTCCAAGCAATGACACGAAAAATATGATCAATGTGTTTTAGCTAATGGATTTAAGGCTAATGAGAGTGACAAATGCACTTATTTAAAGTTTGAAAATGGTGAACATATTATTATTTGTTTATATGCTTATGACATTTTGATTTTTGGCACTAGCTTATACGTGATTGAGACTACCGAGGCCTTACTAAACAAAAATTTAGACATGAAAGATTTGAGTCAAGCAAATGTGATTCTTCGCATGAAAATCACAAAGAGTGCTGATGGAATTATGCTTGATCAATTTCATTACATAAAAAAGTCTTGAAAAAATATAACTTTTTTGATTGTAAACCCGCTTGCACACTTTTTGATTCAAACATTTATTTATTTCCAACAGAAAAAGATAGTGATGTAATTAACCAAATAGAGTATGCAAGCATAATTGATAGTCATAGATATACACCGATTATACAAGACCTGATATTGCCTATGCGGTGGGTGTACTTGGTAGATTTACTAGTAGACCTAGTATGGAACATTTGAATGCAATATATCGTCTTATGAGATATCTAAAAAAAATTATATATGTTAGTTTATTTTATAAAAATTATCCTGCTATCCTTGAAGGTTACTGTGATGCAGATTGGAACACCCTATCGGGTGATTCTATGTCCACTACATGTTATGTTTTTATTTTATATTTTTATATTCATTGTCCATCCCTACGATGTTAAGTATATGTGATCTCGTAACGAAAATTTGGAAGATGAGATCAATATCTCTTAATGAGTTCTATAGCCCTTTTTGGGTAGGATGTCTTAGTTACGAGAACATCCTTGATTGACTTACCTATATGAGTGTGGGAGACAGTCATTTCCTGAGAATTGAGGCTAATTCTCTAGAGCACTCAAGAAACTGGAATAAAGCACAAGGGTGAAAAAGTGCTGATTTTTTAAGCTTGGTTTAGAATACCTTGAATATCATGTGTGTGATATGGTTTTAAGTACCCTCAAGTAGTCATCATTTAAAGGTTAAGTCTACTTTGACTCTAGTATGGGAACATTGAAACACTAAGGTAGTGTTTGATAAAAGCTGAAGTCTGAAAACTGAAAGCTGAATGCCAAATTTGTGGACTGTTTAATATTCACTGAAATTTAAGTACTGAATTGAACTAAACTGTTTGATAAATACACAGAACTGACATTAGAAAATAAATTAATTTTAAGTTTTACCTTTCCACTCTTTAATTTGAAAATATTTATAAAACATGTCATAACATAAATTATAATTACTATTATTATATTAAAGTCTACATTTAACAAATATTTGATCAACATAAATAAATAAATAATATTTGAATAATGCAATAAGTGAACAATAACAAATTGAATAATATAATAAGAGAACAATAACATATGATAAAAAAAGAAAAGAAAAATAAAAAATAAATAATCAAATAATATTAAAAAATACTATAAATTACATTTCATTAACAATATGTGTGTGCGCCGTGTGTGTGTGTGTGCAGTGCATATGTTTGTGTGTGTGCAGTGCATGCGTTTGTGTGTGTGCAGTGCATGCGTTTGTGTGTGTAATTATAATTATGTATGTATATTTTTTTTACAGAAGATAAGGGAAAGAAAAAAAAAGTGATCAATAAGGAGAATATATAAGTTAGGGGTTTTGAAGAGAAGAATAATTAGAATTTTAATATGATTGTAAAATATTTCGAGGTGTAATTGTCATATTGTAAATATTGTTAAAGATGATTTTACTGAGTGCTTTTAGCTTTCAGAACTAAGTAAGAGATCTCATACTTAATATTGTAGCCTATTTTTAAGGAGCACTTAACATATTAAAAGAGTTTAAATTTTGGTTATCAAACGGGCTTAATTAATAAGTGTTGAATACATTCATTTTAAGTGCTGAATTTGGGTTAACAAACACACCCTAAATAAAGGTCTAAAGGCATTGCTATTACTTTACAATACGTGATATTCTATCTATTACTTGGTTACTTATATAGTGTATCTTTTATTAAAATAAGTGGGGGATTGTTAAAATATTTTAACTAAAAGAGTATTTTTTATGTGAGAACTCAATCCCACATCTACTAAATATCTAAAAGTACTTGAGTATATATATATATGCTAGTGTTATTTAACATTTGAGTTAATGTGAGACTTTGAAACTTTCACTTGCACAGTGGTGGGACAAGCGGAGGGGATATGAGTTTCCAAAATCTACGAATCACGCTAATCAACCTAGTCCACACCCGGGTAACTTGTCCCCTTGGCTCGCCTAAATGGGATACAATATTAACTATTATTGAAAACACTTTTAATATTTTATTTAATTATTTTTTTGTCATTACTTTTATATTAAAATTTCAGTTGCTGAAAACCTAAAGGCTCCAACGGCTAGTATTCCAACAGTCATTTTTTTCCAGTTATTATCTAATTAAATATAGGAGTAATTGCGGATTATTAAACACACACACACACACACACATACATACAAACTTACATATTTCAATATAGAGAAATATCTACTGTCTCCCTACTGTATAAGTTTATGGGCAATGCAAAAAAAGTGTCTTGTGAAATTTCTGTTTTATTCGATTGTGCAGATTTGAGTAAAGCAACAGTCAATAGGCTGGACTATTGTATCTTAGGAACGACGCGTTTTACCTTCTGTGCTGTGATTCTTTCATAAAGGGGCGCGAATCATTTTAAGAGAGAGACTTAGTCTGCGTCTCACCTTGTCATTCACTTCATTTTTTGCATCCCATTTTTCCAATGTCCATGCAAAAGACAATGACTCTCGTTCGACTTCAATTTGGCAAAGTGCAAGACATAGTTTAGGTAATATTTTCATATATATAAAAAAAGAGAAAAATTAGTTTGGACTAATAACAAAAAAGTTCAGATGACTTGGATCTTATGCCTTAAAAAGTACATGTTTTGACTTATTGACAAATTAGGTACAAAATTTATAGTTTTCAACAATTCTCATGACAAAAAATTGGGAGTATGAGGGCCTTCTTTTAATCTTTATATTCGATCGACTAGTAGGAGCCTTTTTTTTTAAAACTACTTAAGCCTTTTTTTTAATAGCAAAATATGTAACATTGGTTTATTTTCTTAAAAAATTGAGGGCTAAGATGAGGTGGGAAACCCATAACCCAAGGCAATCACTTGATTGAGTTTTACAAACCTACTTTCTCTTGAGTTTTTGGGATTACTAGGCGCTCACATAGCACTCTTGTTAGGAAATGGATGCATTGACAAAATTCCATGAGTTACAATGTAATGTATCTTTAAATACAAAAAGTTAGGATATTTACAATGTTGAAGATCGAAGCAAGATGAGAAAAAGGGATTCAAACTTCATTGCTACATTCAGAGGTCTTCTTAAGATGCACAAAGCTTAGGCCAGGTGAGGGACCAACCTTACATAACTAGTGAGCCTAACGTGGTTTAAATACTTTGGTTTAGAATTGGATTTGGGATGTTTTTTTTTTTGAATATGTAGCATGACTTGCGTATTGTTTTATGAAAATGTTAAATAGATTTAAAAGATTGACTTAAAAACTTATTTGATGAATCATTACAATTGAATAGGTAGTGGGTCTCAATGATTACTAAAACACACAGTTAAACTAATGACAAATGTAACAACCAAATCATCAAATCAAGTTTTTAAATCAATTTTTTAAAGTCTGTATAGCATTACTCTATTTGAGATATTTGGCTTAGTAGTTATTGTGCAAGACTCTGTTGATCCAAGCATAAATGAAAAATCCAGTATTGTATCTTGTTTTTGAGTTTGAGTGATTTTTGTGCTTAGAGCTTAAAAGTTAGGTTTAGACTTTGATTTTTTCTATTCTTACTCTTTTATGTTTTGTTACAGAATTACTAAAAAGATTGATTATTATGAAAATGATATAATGGTAAAATTCCATGAAACACATGTAATGTATTTTTTCTTTTTTTTTGATAGGCAACGACTTTACACTATAGGGGAGGGGGAGGGGAATCGAACCAACAACATCACACTCCAATATGGAGACTTTCACCATTCGGGTAAGACCTCAGTCCTCACATGTAATGTATCTTAACTAAAGCCAAAAGGTAATGATGCTTTTGGAGAAGAATATCAAAGTAAGATGGGAAGAAGAAGATGAGGTAAATGGCCTAGGTACCTTAATGAACTTTAGATTCAATTAGGGTATAAGACTGGGTTTCAGAGTCATGGTATGAAACTTTGTTGAGTAACAATTCTCCCTGATACTCACAAGGTTAAGTTTGACTATATTTTAGGCTTAAAAATTAGCAAAGACTGCTGGATTGTTTCTGACTTTGTGCTTAAGTGGTCTCCATAGGAATAAGAGTGTGTTGGGCAAGTTCTAGAGACAGTTAATTGCTAACTGCTCAAGTGATCCCCACTAAAATAAAAGTGTGACATTAGGGAATAAATATTGAATGCAACGGTGGTACCATATCACAATTGATGAAACGGTATCACCAACTAATAATAAAACCCTAAATGGGAAAGGTGAACCCCACTTGGACTTACATGGCAGGAGGGTGGAAAGTTATTTGTTTACATGGCAGGTTAGTTATTAATTTTTGTGGGGTCTATGTTCTTATTTGTTTTAGTATTATTAGTTGGTGATACCACATCACCTTACCACGTGGTATCACCGTTGTAATGAATATTTTTTCGACATTAGGGCATCTCAAATCCTTACTTTTTTAAAAAAATTCAAATTTAAATTTGAAAAATAAAACTCTTAATTTTTTTTTCATTGTTAGACTCATACTCAAATCAAATTAAGGTAAACTCATTTTTTTTGGGAGACTTAAATCAATACCCAAATTTTTTAAATTTGGATCTGTTCTTATTTAAATTTAGATTTCTCTTTCTTTAAATTAGAGTTTCTCCATTTAAGAGACTTAAACCAAATCGAGTTTTTTATCCTATTTTTACTCAATTTTGGGTAAAGATTTGAGTTTTCATTGGAGATTGTGTTAGAAGAGTATTTTCATTTTTGTATGTGCAATATGATTAATTTTGTTATTTTCAAATGAGAAACTTGTAATATTTGGCCAAGCAAAAAGAATTTAGAAAGAACTTGTATATATCTACATACATATCAATTATCATGTTTGTGGGGAGGTAAACACTTTTTTTTAATAGACAATACTTTAATGTGGTTAATTCCATCAAATATTTTATCCAAATAAAAAATTTTCATCAAATATAAAATTTAAAGGAACTTTACTTTTCATGAGATAAAGTTTGAATCTCTTAAATAACTTCCAATTGTTTCAGGCAAAAATAAAAAATGGTGTATTATTCTCGTTAGACAACTGCACTCATAGAAATCTCGTACACCGAAATATCTCTTTTTTTAATCAATAAAATTACTTTTGATTAGGAAAATGCTAAGGTGATAAGAATCACTAAATGGCTGCCTAACTTTATGAGGGCATTATTATTTTTTTTATCTCTCCAGAAAAATTTGTGGTAATGGAAATTTGATGCCTCATTAACTTTTTCTCTGTAAATTGGAGGTAAAAGGCTACATAATCTTGACTATTACGCACTAATACACAATTAGTTAATAGGAACTGTTAAAAGTGGACCACCACACTAGCTTAGGATAGTGCCGTTTCTTGAAAGCACGCTAATGCCCAAAATGTCAGAAGGTTGGGGAAAGCCTGAGGGGACCCCCAAGGTTGTAATATCTATATAATAAGATAGCTAAATTTTTGAACTTATTGAAATATTTTTTTCTCCCAAAATTTCGTCCATTCCCTCTCCCAAATTTGACAGACCCAACACAAACACTCCACAAACACATTCCAACACACACTCGTTGTAAGCACACACACTCACACTCATTGCATATACATTCTAATAGACGTTTAGTGTCATAGTTTAGTATACAGTGATTTCAATCATGTCATATTGACAATATACCTCTATACCAAATATTATTTGTTTCTAATTTTGAATTATTTAATTGATCTTCTCTAATTGAATTCCATCAAATGACATATGAAAGTATGTAACCATATTGTTTTTTGAGTTCAATGGTCAAAGGTGTCCGCACCAACTCATGTGCACTTTGACTAAATCCTTCCTTGATCTAGTCAAAGGTAGACCATCCACACGCGGGACTGGGGTATTTATAAGGGATAAATCTTTCATAACATAACCTCAAAGAGTTGTCAAAATTCGAACTCAAGACATTTGAGTTTACAACTTATCTCTATTTTCACTTGAGCTACCCATTTGAATTATATGTGGCCATACTGAGCAAAGAAGGATTTATTACGACAACAATATCACATTAGGATGATATTGAATATTTTTTAAGACAAAGTCCTGCCAAGATATTATCAATATTCAGTGTAATGGTAATTTCATGTCAATAATTACAAGTGATATCACCGTCTAAAAATAAAGTTTTTTTTTTATATTAAACGTGGGTATTGTTTGTGTGTTGAATAAACACATGAAATATATCCTTTATATATAAAATATAATAATATGACATGTTAACAATGTGGTGGTATCACCTATGAAGTGCTGCAAGCAAATGTCAAACGTTAATAGAACAAGTTGCTCCTATGGAAGATATATATATATATATATGTATGTATCACTAGATTCTCATGGAAAGAAGCTGACACAATCCACAAGTTCCATTCGTCTTCTTTAATTGAAACATGGCGTTTTACTCGCATTACAATAATGACGTCTTCTTCTTCATCTTCTCTATGTTAATATTTCTGCTGGGAATGGGAATGAGCTGTGCACAATTATCCTCAACTTACTATGCCAGCACCTGCCCACAAGCTCTTGCTACTATTAAGCGTGTAGTGACTTCAGCTGTGTCAAAGGAGCAACGCATGGGGGCATCCTTGCTTCGTCTTCATTTCCACGATTGCTTTGTTCTTGCACGTTCTCTCTCTCTCTCTCTCACACACACACACACACAATTGCTTTGTTATTGCATGTTCTCTCTCTGTCTCTCGCTTATGGCAATAGATTATTTTTCGATAGTTTTATATTGAAAATGTTTGCAAAATACAACTTAGCATTAAGTGTGCGTTTAGTAATGTTATTGTTTTTATGTTTTTTAATAAAAAAATAAAATAATTTTTTTTTGTGATAAAAATTAAAAATATAAAACATATTTGATAGTCATTTATATTTAAAAAATTATAAAATAAAAATAAAAAATATGTTTAGTATTATACTAAAAACTCACCACCCAACAGCCAACTACCGGCCATCACCAAATATAAAAAATTCACCACCTAACACCACCTAACAACCACTAGCCACCACCAAACACCCACCACCATCGAAAACAACCCGCAACCCCTTTCCAATACCCACTGAAAACCACCCATCCATAACACCACCCAACACCACCTCAATTGGCTGAAACCCACAACCAACCAACCCACTCCCAACCCCGAAACCCACAACCACGGAACCACCCAACCCCGAAACCCACCAAAATAGAGAAGGTTGAGAGAGAGAGCATGCGAGAACGACAAAAGGGAGGGTCTGGATCCTTCGATGGTGTCTTCGTGGCTTCGGCTTCGGCTTCAGCACAGAAAGAGAGGCGATTGGTCTTCAACAGAGAGAGAGAGGCAACAGAGATATGAGAAGTGACAGAGAATGACCTTTTATATACTCAACCAAAAGAATGCATATTTTGTTGCTGAGGAGGATCGAAGCCCAGACCTCATTAAACTCTTTTTACCATCGCGCGTTTGATTTTTTTTTATGTTTTCAAAAACATCATTTTGAATGTTTTCATATTTTAGCTTTGTTTTTAAAATAGAGTATTTTAAAAAAAACAAAAATATTCACCAAACATGTTTTTAATTTTTTTTATCAGAAAATGGAAAAAAAAAAAAAAGCAACAGTTACGAAACACTACCAAAAAGCGTGAGTCTATATAAGTAGTAACGTCAGATTGAGAAACAAGTTACATTCCACATTATTCGTGTAGAAAAAGTTTAAAAATACAACAAAATAGCACAAAATTTCAGTAAAATGCCACCGTAATCATCATATCGTCATCAATCTTTGCAATATTGATCATCAAAATCCTTTGTCATTAAAAACCGTTGTGTTGTTTTGATGAGATTGTGTGATCAATCAACAGGGATGTGATGGATCTTGCCTATTAGACGACACTGCAAATTTTACAGGAGAGAAAACAGCATCCCCAAATGTAAATTCTTTGAGAGGATTTGATGTCATTGATAACATCAAATCTCAAGTACAAAGTATTTGCCCTGGAATAGTTTCTTGTGCAGATATTGTTACTGTTGCAGCTCGGGATTCTATCGTTGCCGTAAGTATTATTTTCACATAATTCTTCTCTAAGGCATAAACCAAAAAATAATAATAAAATAATAAAATTTTGCAATAATAAAATTCATTATCTCTACTACAGTACGACTATAAATTCCACAACTGGTTTTTCCAAAAGATAAAAAATAAAAGAAATGAAAAACAGAACTTCTTCTAGGTATAGTCACCGTAAACTTCTTTTCTATTCTCCCTCGTGAATTTTCAAAAGGATTCATGGTGGCGTGCAACATGTATACACATGAATTGCAAAGGATGTGTCATCTATTATGTGGTATAATATGTATGACCGAAAAAAAGTTAGTGCTTTTCGTTTATAAGATTTGAATTCAATTCTACTAATTTGACGTCCATAAGTCACTTATCGACTTACGTCGTATTTTTAGGATTGGACTAGAGTTTACTCGTCCATTTATATAAAAAATGAAGTAAAATTGGCCCACATTTTTCATGGTATTAGAGAAACTACATTCACCAAATGTAGATTTTGCTAAACCACAATGAATTCACACTTCCAAAGGTTGAATCTGGGAAAAAAAACAGAGATTTTCATAGAGAAATTAAATCGATGGATGTCACTAATTATACAATGCCATATTGATTATTACAAAACAAGGTAATGATATTATAATATTCCTATTTTTGCAGATTATTTTTTTCCATTGATCTTTTAAAACTTGTTTTTATTCAGTTAGGTGGGCCTACATGGGATGTTCAATTAGGCAGAAGAGACTCAACCACAGCAAGTTTAAGTGCAGCAAACAGCGACCTCCCAGGCCCTTCTTTGGATCTTTCTGCTCTCATATCTGCCTTCGCAAAGAAAGGCTTTACTGCCCATGAAATGGTTACTCTCTCGGGTAAGGAACATTCTCACAACATATCAGAAGAATTGGTACGAATCAACCCATCAGCCTAGTTTTTTTTTTTATTTGCTACATGGTGAGGTTTGCGCCGATTACTATCTCAAGTTCAGCGGCTGACTACCGTGACTAGAATTGAGTTAGATCATGTCTCTCGAGAAACAAGGGTGACTAGCCCCTAAGAATTATGAGAAGAGATTGAGATCTAGATTACTAATGGTCAAATTTAACCATTGAACCACTCCTAGAAGATTAGGCTTAGTTGATGCATGCCAAGTAGTGACAATTTCAAGTTTTATTTTTCAAATTTCTCAAAATATCCAAGTGAGAGTCTATTAGAAAATTGGGCATTTCGAAGAAAATACGGTACCTTAGTAGTTTATAACTTTTGTAAGGTCTAAGTCTAATTTTAGGGTCTAGTTACAACAAAAAAAACTAAAATTTATACTAACATTTAAACTTTTATGGTTCAAGACACATTTTTTTGAATTGTTTGAAATTGATCATAAATTTTTAAGATCTTAAAAACCCCAAAACACAACACAACACAACACAACGTAGTCTATTAAAACAACAAAACTCTCACAAAAGTGCAGGATATTTATGTACTACAAAAAAAAGGTGTAATGCCGAATTGGATTATGTCTCTTTTTGGGATCAAGTCTTTGATCCGGACTCAAAAATACTCGAAAATTTACGAGCCATGAGAGACCGGTCAAAGTTAAGATTCCTGTGTTTGTTTTTCAACTATTCCTAAGAATATTTGACAAATTTTCTTCTGCTAGCCTTATGACCTCTTTTACTTTGAAATTACATCAGATTTCGTTCTTCTTTAACAGGAGCTCACACCATCGGACAATCCATGTGCCGATTCTTTCGAAATCGTATCTACAATGAGAAAAACATCAACACTAAATTTGCAACGCTCCGGAAATCAAACTGTCCAAGAACCGGTGGCGACAACAACCTCGCCCCTTTTGATGTTACCAGCCCTGTTCTTTTCGACAACGCTTATTTCGGTGATTTGGTGATAAAAAAAGGTCTCCTGCATTCCGACCAACAACTCTTCAACAATGGTTCCACCGACTCTCAGGTCATCACTTACAACATCAGCCAAGCAACTTTCTTCACAGATTTTGTCCACGCCATGGTGAAATTGGCTAATCTCAGCGTACTCACAGGAACCAGCGGCCAGATTCGAACTAATTGCAGTAAAATAAACGAGTCCTTGGAATAATGGCCGGTCTAAGAAGTGCAGGAAAATAAACAAATGTTGACTAAATTACTTCCCAAATAAGTGTTTTGTTGTAGTTTCGAGTTGCCCAATGCATAGATACAGTGATGATATAATCTAAATATACGGTAAATTTTATTTTATCCCATATACCCTTTAGCACTTCACATTGACAGGCAATGCACATTGATCTATACAAGGCTGGAATCAGCATTCAACAATCAAATTCCCATTTTGAAATAGAATGATATGTCAGGAAGAGCAGCAGTATTGCATTCCGAAGCAGGTAGTTAAACCTGTGAGGTTTGATACAAGTGTATTGGAGATGAGATTCTAGATATCACACAAAGCACAGATTTTCCATAAGACATTAGATATATAGTAAAAAAATGTTAACTATATTATAGACGAATTTGACACCTTGCGAAGTCATTCTTGGTGAATGTTGCAGATTGCAGCAGTGATGCTTTTACAATCAAATTCCATGGTCTTCATCCAGTTCTCAAAGTCTCCAATTTCCTGTTCAAACGTAACCCAAAAAAAACTAGTAAAATTGAGAGTTCACCTCATGCTTGATAAACACCACCAAAGAAAAAGAGAGAAGAAAATTCATTAAGAAAAGGAGAGATATTGGGTGCATATGGAATGATCATTCCCCAGGCCTTGTTTGGTCAATCATTGGCCATCTCCAACTTCTTCTAAACCTGTAACTTAACTGGTTTTTTTTTTTTTTTTTTTTTGCTTGGGTAACTTATACCTTTTTTCTACAGTCACAGGCTGGCAAAATCTACTTGCTTCCAATTTAGGTTCCATTCACAGGGGAGATAGATATTAGTCAACGATCCCTTCTTCTTCAGCTACTCTACCAATTAAATTTTTTAAAACAAGAAAAATATTCTCCCATTTTAGCATATTATTTACACCTTTCTCACCATATTTCTCTTGTATATCTTACCGGGTTACTTTATATATTTGTAATGCGTCTGAACGCACAAGTAAATTACTTGATTTCTTCCGCAAGGATACCCTAAAAGCCTAGACAGGAGAAACTTTCAGCAATGGGGCGCAAATGGGGCACCCCCAACTCATGTCCTCCAGCGAGAGCATATGCAATACGTAACAAATATAAGTAAGCTACAACAATTTGATTAGCTTTTCTTTCATCCCCAGTGGGATCACAATAATTCAGATGAGCAATTGAACATTAGCAAACACAATATATGCCATTGTTTGTTGCAATTGTGTCTCACAAACTACAGATTTCAGCTCAAAAATTATAGATTTTAGTTTTTTTTTCTGATAATAATCAGATCGATACATTTGTTGCAGCTGTGAAGAACCATCAATTAACCAGTAGTGGACAATTAAGCTTTATACTGACATATTCTTTACAATGTAGAAGCTATCATACTGTGTGGAAACGAGATATGATTAAAAGATTAGACATTGTAAAGAAACGGAACCGACGAAAAGGAGGAGACGGAAAGGGGTTATGAACCTTGATTGCAGTGTTGATGGCATGAGAAGCGGCAAGCCACTGATCGGTCTGCTTTCTGAATCGCATAATTGTGGCGGCCAATGCTCGAATTTCGAGTTCGACCCGCTTCTCATTTATGAAAGCCTCTTGCACACCTCCGTTCACAGCATCCACCAACACATCCGAGACACGCATCGCACTCCGAATCGCATTTTTCTTCGCCTTCTCTTCCGTTCACAATAACAAAATTTAGCAATCAATTATACTTATCAACCACAATTCCATGAAATAATTTCAAGATTCAAAACCCTAGCTCTAATTTCACGAAAAAAAATCATATAATCTATTATGTGTATGTATAACTGACCGGTGTGTTCGCGGAGTTTGAGAGAGGTATGGTGATGATCGTAGATCATCTGAAGCAATGACGCTTCGAGAACTCCAAACTCTGGATTCGATCGATCCATATCCATGGACACGCGCCCAAGCCCAAGCGCCAACGGTAGCGGTGGTGCGTACATTGTAAAAGTCTATCTCCGACGCCGAGAAAGGTGCCTATGTTTTAATCGAACATAATACACTCCAGTCCTCAGGATTTGTAATGCCATTTAACCTAAATGTGCACGTAAAATTTGTATTCTAAATAAAAAAGGACTACTGAATAGGTGAATTCTATTTAAAAAAATTAATGAGACTCACTCATCCAATGATTTCTTTTATTTATAATGCAAATTTGAATTACATAGTATTTTTCATTACATAATTGTAAGTATGTGTTTTTTTATTTTTCTTTTGAGTAATTTTATTTGTACCAAATCATCCGCAATAGTTAGATTAGTAGGTCTTATCATTGATCCAAAGACTACAGTTAATTTAGTGTAAATTTTTGTGCACAAATTTAGTACATAAAGAATTACTTTTTTCCTTTTTCTCCAAAACTCTTTTATTGTTGCTCATAGGCCTGTCAAAATTCAACACGACACAATTAACCGCTGATTAAACGGGTTTGGATGAGACCTTAACGGGTTCGGATGATAAACGGGTCAACCCGTTTAACACCTTTAATAAACGGGTCGTGTTCGAGTGAGACATGTTTAACCCGTTTAAATAAAATTAATATAATAAAATATTAATAATTATTTTTAAAAAATTAACCATATTTTTTTAAATGATAGCTAGCCACACAAAAAATATATAAACTTATTTTGTCCTAAACCTAATCTAATTCCATGCGCCTCCAGCTCCAGTCGATGCCCTTCCTGAGGCTCCCTCCACTCTTCTGCTAGACCAAAAATTTTTGCTCCTCTGCGCGATCTGATCGTGTTCAGGTACTCTTTCTCTCTCTCTCTCTCTGCGCGATCTGGTTTGGTCTGGTCTGACCGCATTCCTCTTTATCTCTTCTGCAGCGAAGTAGATCTGGTGTGCCTCTGCGCGATCTGTTCATTCGAGTTCGAGCAGATCTGTGTTAAATATTAGTGTTGGGTTTGTTGGGTTTGTTGGGTTTGTTGGATGGGGTTTGTTCCAGCAGATCTGTGTTAAAACAATATGCAATATTAAAGAAAAGCTTCTGCTTGTGTTAAAACAATATGCAATATTAAATATTAGTGTTGGGTTTGTTGGGTTTGTCCACTAGTGGATGAGAGAGGGTTTGTTGGATGGGGATTAAATCATTTTTACTTAAGTTTGTCCACTTAAGTCTACGATTAAATCACTTAAGTTTGTCCATTTAAGTCTACGATTAAATCATTTTTACAAATAAGACTGGTTGGTCAGGGTGACTCATTTCTCTTTTGGTTTTCAGTTTAGGAAAAGCTTCTTCCTTTGTAGTTTATAACCTGACTAAGTGTGTTCCAGCTTTTCGATTAATGTTACGAAAATAAATTTTCAAAATTTTTCTCAAATGAAAGTTTGATCTTTGGTTCCCTTTTCTCTGGCACTTCTTGATAAATTGGCTTATGTAGCTGTTTGAAGGCATGTACAGTGTACAATTCCTTATCTTATTATTTGGTTAAAAAAGTGTTGAGAGGTAACTAACTCATCATAAGTAGCTCAATCTGAACTTAAATTCAATGCGAACCTTTCAACTTGGATATTGCACATATCTAAAATTTCAAATTGTTTTAGAAACTGTCAGTCAACTCATACTTTGGAATCTCTTCTGCGAATTAATTAGCAAGTAATATGATCAGAATTCCAACGTACTGAAAACATGATTAAATGGAATGATGCATGTGACTGTTTTTAGGAAATCAATGATCAAATTACAATCATTTTTCAAGTGTTTTTCTTTGCAAATACTTTTCACTTAATCAATTTAAATTATTTAACTATATTTTTTTGTCTTAAACAGATGGATTCTTCCGAACATAATATAATAATTTTTGATGAAGAAGATCAGGTCGGGCATGAATCTAATGTAGTTGTAACTCCAATAACACAGACATCAACTGGTACAACTACAGAAAAAGGTAAATCTAATCGTAAGCGACAAAAGACTTCAATAGTATGGAAATATTTTACAGAATTAAATGAAAAATATCCAGACGGCAAGAAGCGTGTTGCATGTAATATTTGTGGTATCAAATATATATGTGATTCTAGTCGTGGAACTGGTAACATGCATACTCACATGGAAAAATGTGTGAAAAAAGACAGTAGGGATATTGGACAATTACTTCTAAGTCAAGGTCAAAGATCTATGTTAATGCAATCCACAAAATTTGATCCTGAAAAGTTTCGTGAGTTAACGGTTGAGGTAATACTTAAACATGATTTACCATTTTGATTTGTCCAATATGAGGGTATTAGAGCAATGTTCAAGTATGCTTATGAGAATATCAAGATACCTTCTAGGAATATTGCAAAGTCAGATGTGTTAAAAATGTAAAAGAGAGAGAGGGATAAACTTAAAATTGTGTTGGGTTCCCTTCCTGGAAGAATTTGTTTGACATATGATTTGTGGACTTCTATATCGACTGATTGATATGTTTCTCTCACAGCCCATTATGTTGATCTAGATTAGAAGTTGCAGAAAAGAATTTTAAACTTTATACAAAATGTAGGATTTTGAAAAACGGGAAGAAGAAGATTCTCCTGTTTATCAAGTGACTAAGTTGAAATTGTATTTTAATAAAAAAAGGCTTGATCGAAAGAAGGACTTGGATATTCTAACCTTTTGGAAAGGAGAATAGTTTCGACATCCTAGTCTCGGTTGGCTTGTGATGTGATGACAATTCCTATTTCTACAGTTGCATCTGAATCTGCATTTAGTACCGGTGGTAGAGTTTTGAATAAGTATCGAAGTTCACTTTTACCAGAAACCGTTCAAGCTTTGATTTGTACTAGAGATTGAATTTATGGGAAGAGCAGTAAGTTTGATTCCATTTCACTAGTATTATTTTTCTCATTATACTAATTCATGTGATCATTGATTCATTTATGTTTGCTGTGCTTAGTTGTAGATGATTCTAGTGATGATTCAGAAGGGGAAATAGATGATGATGTTTGCAATCAAAATATGAAGTCTAATAAAACTATATCTGCTCAATGTTCTAATTCTATAAAAGATCATGACTAAAGAGAGGTAATGCCAACTTTTTGGTACTTAAGTAGTAATGAGTCTATTTAATTATTAATGTTATATAATATTTCATTTTAATTTGTGTAGGGCATGGGAATTTGATTGTTGAATTTGTTCGTTGTCGTGGAGGTGGAGATTTGATATCTTTCACGGGATTTTGTGAATCATGGAATTTGTGGTTGTAATATGATTGTTATTTCGGATTGTATTTATAATTTGTAATATGGTTGTTGGTGCAATTTGAATATTTTGGATTGTAGTTTGTACTTTATAATATGATCTGGTATGATATTTTTAAATATCACATTTATTTGTGTTAGTTTGTTAGTTTAATAAAATTATATAACATTTTTAAAAAAACAGGTAAATGGTTAAATGAGTGGCTTACCGTGTTAAATTGGTCAAACGTGTGGTAAACAGGTAAATGGGTTAAACGGGTGATTTATCGTGTTAAATGGGTGGTTTATTGTGTTAAATGGGTTAAACGAGTGGTTTACCGTGTTAACCCGACCCAACACGACTCGACTCGTTTAAAATTAAACGTGTTAAACGAGTCGTGTCGTATTACCTGTTTATTAAACGATTCGTGTTCGTGTTTCAATTTTTTACCCGTTTATTAAACATGTCGTGTACGAGTTTACGTGTTTTTAACCCGTCACCCGTTTAACCCGACACGTAACCGTTTAACCCGACACGTTTGACACTCCTAGTTGCTCACACATGTTTGATTTGTCATATACAAAGCCCTCGAGCCCAATCTTGTTAGTCTCATGATGGCAATAAATTATCAAATTATTGACAATGATTGAGTCTATTACCAAAATACGGCCAAATTTAAACTTAAATACCAAGCTACAGCTGTTTTGAACTTATTTACCAAACTACGACTGTTTTAAAAGCGGAAGTACCAAATCCGATTTCATTTAAAAGCAAATTTAGGAAGTACGATTTTATGCGAAAAAACAGAGATAATAATTACAACTTTACCATTAAAAGCGTATTTATCATTTACGCTTTTAATGGAAAAATTGCACTGCTGGAAGACCAATTGCTCTGCTCTGAAGGCTGTCATCGGCTCAGTGGGGGTATAGTTGTCTGACCCTATAAAAATTACACTCATGTGGTTTATAGTTCTTGTTTATTACAATAATAGGCTTATATTTTATGATATTATATTGACCCTTTTATTTGTTTCATTTCGATATTAGATATTTTTTTCAATTTTTCACTCAAACTTTTTCCAGCATTCTTTTGAACACTGATTGGAAGAATACTAGTTTTCCATATTCCACTATCACCCCTTATTTGTCACCACGATCACACGATCACAATCACCATTGATTAACAACATCAATCCCAAATTCATAAATTTAATTCAATTATATGACATTCTATATTTTATTGAGAGAGAGAAAGCTATATGAATTTACAAGCACATATGTGTGATCTAAATATATGTACAGGGGTGACTTAAGGCAATTGGAGGACTAAAGCGAAAATATTAAATAAGATTTTTTTAATATTAATTTTTTAAAAAAATTAATTTATTTTTAATTGATTATATGAGAGAGAGAGAGACACCGAAGAAGGACATATTAGTGTTACTAAAAAAAATATTTTAATTTTAATTTTTGTTTTTTATCAGAAAAAAAGTTTAATTTTAACTTTTTTTTAATGTTTTGTATTAATTTTTACACACACAAAGAGAAAGAAGGGGTAAATATGAGTTGACTATTGACTATTTTTTTAACTTATAATTTTTAGATTTCTAATGTTATGAATTGAATCATGAACTCAAATTATTATAATAAAAATATTGATTGTACTTAATATTTTGGGACTTTTTTTAGGGTTTAAAATTTAAAAGATTTATTTTTTTATGCGTTAGTAATGTCCCTAAAAATTTTGGACCTTTTAAAAATTTGGGGTCTAAAGCTCATGCTTATTTTTTAATACTGTTCAGTCGGCCCCGTATATGTATGTGTCACATGTGTGTGCATTTGTGCAAAAGAGAGAGAAAAGAAGAAGAGGAAAAAGATGAAGTGAATTTGAGTGAAAAATTGAAAATAATTCGTCCAATAACAGTGTTCAAAAGAATGCTGGAACACAGTTTGAGTGAAAAATTGAAAAAAAATATCTAATATCAAAATGAAAAAATAAAAGGGTCAATATAATATCATAAAATATAAGTCTATTATTGTAATAAACAAGAACTATAAATTACATGAGTGTAATTTATCACTTTTTTATAGGATCAGACAACTGTACCCCCCACTGAGCCACCCTTGAGAGCAGAGCAGTTTGCCTTCACACAATGCAAATTTTCAATTAAAAGCGTAAATGGTAAATACGCTTTTAATGATAAAGTCGTAATTATTACCTCCATTTTTCGGCATAAAGTCGTACTTCTTAAATCCGTTTTTAAATGAAATCGTATTTGATACTTCTGCTTTTAAAACAACCATAGTTTGGTAAATAAGTTCAAAACGGCTGTAGATTGGTATTTAAGTTTAAATTTTGTCATACTTTGGTAATAGACTCGACAATGATTAGTATTTCGATACAGGAACCACACATTATCTCACAAATGATGTTAAAAACCTCACTCTCCAGAGTGATCATTATGATAGAACATATCAAATTTAAGTAAAAAACAGTGCAAGTTTGAGAATCTCAAAAATTGGAACAACTCTTTTATCCACTACTTCAAAAAAAATTGTTCTTAATCAAGTTTTTCTTGTTTTAGATATTCAGAAAAATCTGTTATCAGTCCAAAAATTTTGCAAAGGCAATATTTCATGAATCGTTTTTTTCTTGTGAAGGACTACTTGGAGAATGTCCTATATCGCGGGCAAATTAGGGAGAGTCCCTACAGTTTCTCTTCTCTCTTCATACATTCCAGTCCCAAAAGCATTTTCAATCAGTTGTGTCTCTCTTCAAGATTGGCATAAACAACTAAGACATGCCTCTCTTCCCGTTGTGAAGCAAGCCGTTTCTTTTTCCAGTCCAGTTAACAATAAATGACATTTTGTTTGCCCAGATTGTCAAATGGCCTAGAGCCACGCTTTGCCAATTAAATCTACCCATGCTTATGCTTTTAAGCCTCTAGAATTGTTATATTTAGATGTATTGTGACCAACTTCTGTTGTTTATAACTCACGGGCACGTTATTATGTTAGTTTTCTTGGTAATTGCACCAAATTTGTATAGATGTTTCCAATGAAACTCAAGTCGGATGTTGAGCAGATTTTTTGTTGCAATTCCAAACTTATGTTGAGCGTCACTTTGACCTTAAAATAAAATCTCTCCAAACTGATTGGGGAGGCGAATATATAGACAGGTTGTTAAGATTGACTTGTCTATTCTGTCTCATTCTAATCTATCGCAACAATATTGAAAGAACTCTTTTCAAACTGCAACTTATATATTTTAAATCGCTTTCCTATAACAATTTTAAAAAATAAATCCCCATACCAAGTTTTTTATAACAAAAACCCAGAATACTCGTTTATGAGAGTTTTTGGTTGCGCATGCTAGTCGTACCTGCGGCCATACAATAAACATAAAATTGATTTTCTATCAAAAACATGCGTATTTATTGGTTATAGTGTTAGACATCATGGTTATAAGAGTCTCGATTTATCAACTGATAAAGTTTATGTTTCACGACATGTAGTGTTTAACGAGTCCTTATTCCCTATGTGAAACCTAAACAAACTCACATTCCTCATCCTTTGGACCTTGTTATACTTCCTCATTGTCTTAACCTATAGTCATCTCTTTGTTCAAACACACTAACTCTTCTCGAGTCCTCAATACCACTTGCACAAACTTCCCATTCAACTCTGAATGTTCCTCAAAATCATCATTTCATTGAGGAGTGTGGTTGCTGCTCTTGCTAGGAATTCTAAATCAGAATTAGCTTCTATGATGTCTTCATCATGTAACACTATTTTTTAGGAACAAATTCCAAGTTCAGCTATGTCTTTGCCAAGTCAAACTAAAAAACAACAAACACGTGGGATGGTGACTGGATTTAAGAACAATATTCGGAAACCTAATACCAGGAAAAAATATTCATTACAACGGTGATACCACGTGGCAAAGTGATGTGGTATCACTAACTAAAAATACTAAAACAAATAAGCACATAGACCCCACAAATATTAATAATTAACCTGTCATGTAAGTAAATAATTTTTCACCCTCCTGCCATGTAAGTACAAGTGGGGTTCATCTTTCCCATTTAGGGTTTTATTATTGGTTGGTGATACCATGTCATCAATTGTGACATGGTACCACCGTTGTATTCAATATTTACTCTAATACCAGGTATCCCCTGCCACGAGCATTAATAGTGGCTACTATTTTCCCTCCATAAGAGCTAACTTGTTTCATAGAGGCTCCTAAACACCAACACCAACACCAACACCAACACCAACACCAACAGACAACTATGAATGAAGAATTCAATACTCTACTAAAAAATGGAACATGGTCTCTTGTTCCTCAAAATCTCATTGTTAATCTTGTGGGATGTAAACGAGTCTTTAAGATTAAAAGACATGCAGATGACACTATTGAAAGGTACAAGATCAGACTTTTAGCCAAGGGTTACCATCAACAATAAGGGCTTGACTTTAACGAGACCTTTAGTCCCATGATAAAGCCTATGATTTTCGATTGGTACTCATTATAGATATTAAAAAATAGGATTTTTTGAAGGCCAGTACAACAACAGACATTTATTTGTGAAAAAATGTTTTGAAAAAAAGTCCATCTAATAATGAAAAAGACTGTTATAACCTTGTATACACCCTTATGTGATAAAGATGTTCGGCCATTAACATAAGCATTTAACGAGAATCAAGGGAATGATCTTCCTTTCAAAATTTAATCCTCAAAGAGAGCATTTGCCCACCCCAAATAAAGAAGGCCATTTAGGAAAATATTTAAATTTTAAATTTTAAATTTAAAAAATTCTCTCCATTGATTTTATAGGGCTTTGAAGAACACTAATCCTATTGGGACATAATTGAGGCACATAATGCATTATGACCAATGAGTTGATAGGAAATGCATTTGATGATGTGATCCATTGGAGCATTAAATGCATTTTGCTATCGCTCCATTGATCACAATGCATTATGTTTCCAAATTATGCCACAATAGCATTGGTCTTTGAAGAAACTAGTTCATATTCTACAACGATAAATGTACAATTTCAAAAACACAGTATATATCACTACAGTGTAACAACACGCAGAACACTATTCTATTTGTCACACTGTGAGAAATAATGTACATTTATGTTACTTGATTGCTATACAAAATAAATGTTATGCTTGACATAGTGTGGCATGAAACAAATGAATTAGTTGTACCCAACAATGCTTGTCACACTGTAACAAACACTGTGTCACAGTGTAACAACACACTAGACACTAACGAAAGACACCACCACTAATTAACATTAACAAACAATATGAAAATAATTGGTTATTGATGTTAAATTCTATGCATTTAAAATCAACGGGTCGTTACATAGACATAAAACATATATACCCAAGCTTGATGTTGTTATTCAACTTTAAAACCACAAATCCATTGAGACGTTTATGAAACAATACTTGTAACAATATCTGAATAGAATTTTTTGAATAGAACGATGAAAATCACAGTGATAACAAATGATGATATAGTTGATAGATGAAAAAATCGGTAATGGTTTAGATAAAAAACCAAACATTGAATAGAAAAATTATGTACATTCAAAATTTAAATGTCCATTAAAATAGGAATCTGTTGATATAATAAAATTAAATCCCACAAATAAGATAATTGCCTAAAAACATTGTCCATGAATTATAGAAAATGATATTTAGGTAAAGGAAATATTTAAAAAATAGCTTACAATTAACAGTACTTATCTACAACAGAGTTTCTGTATGGTATTTTACCTCAAATAAGTAATTTATATGGTACCTATCCAAACTAAAATGAAATAAGTTCTCAAATAAAATTGGGATGGACCTAAATTCAGGAAATAAGACCTGTAAGGAAGCCCTATGCTGAAGAACACGACTCAGTGTACAATTGCACAGAAGGGTAGAAGTCAGAATAGCAAAATGTCAATAAGATTTTAGTACCCCCATGCCTCGAAGCATACAACGTACCATCCCTATTAGACTCATATTTTTTCTTTCAGTAACGCCATTTTGCTCAGGAGTATAAGAATAATTGAGTTGCTGAAGAATACTTTGAGAAGAAAGGTAAGACACTAAGTCATCAGACACATATTCTTTGGCATTATCCGAACGAAGAGCACGAACAATGACATTGAATTGTGTCTTAATCATATGTAGAAACTGAGTGATTATAGGGAGTACATCGGACTTCCTATGTAAAAGGTAGACCCAAGTACAACGGGTATGATCATCTATAAATGTCACATAGTATCGAACACCTAACAGAGCAGTAACTGGAGAGGGTCCCCAAATATCAGAGTGTATTAGGTCAAATAGCTTGAGTGACGGGTGCATGCGAGAAATATAACTGGTTCTAACATGTTTCGATAGGGAACATATAACACAATCAAGTTTACCACCAACACAAGCAATGTTCAAAACAGGAAACAACATGCATAAATATTTAAAATTTGTATGTCCAAAACGGTCATGCCACAACTGAACAGTTTGTGACGAAAAATCATAACGACAACTACTAGGTAAAATACTAGCATGCAAGCTAGAAACAGATAAAGACAAAGCAGGTGCAAGTGTAGGTGATATAGGTGGAAGAACTGGTGAAACTGGAGGTGGATTGCTTAGATAATACAGTTCATCTCTCTCATATCTCCTGATAATAATCCTCCTGGTACTGAGTTCCTATAAATAACACGAATCAGCTAAGAACACAACTACACAGTGAAAATTTCTGGCTAACTAATGTACAGATAATAAATTCATGGCCAACTTTGGCGCATGAGAAATCGAATGTAATGTAAAACCATCTGGGAGGTGGACTGTACCCCTACTAATAATAGGGGCATGTGTCCCGTCTGCTAATTGAACTTGTGTATGTAACTGCTCATCAAAAGTGATCAAGTGATGGGTCTCACCTGTCATGTGACCATTCGCACCCGAGTCTAGCATCCAAAGAAGAGACAACTTGACGCGAGCATGAAAGACATGAGGTATACCTGTAGTGGTGGCAGTAGCAGAAGTTAGACCCTGAGAAGTCAGGGCGGACATAAGTATATCCAATCGGAAAGTGATAGCATCCATATCACTCTGCCAAAGAGGAACAGTAGGAGCAACAACAAGAGTAGTGGCAGTAAGTGATGGTATCTCAACAATATTAGCAGTACGACCGCGAGGAGGTGGCTTAAGCTCTGGATGGATCTTCCAATAAGTAGCCCTGAGATGTTCTGGTCGGCTACAATAATCACACTGACGAGTATCCCCCTTTCGACGCTGATTTGGGACACCCTAACGGCACTAGTCTGAGTGCCGTCCACCCTTAACTCAGAATCCTGAACGAGATCCTGCAGTAGTTGCAAGGGTCATCTGGTTAGTCGGAGGAGTCAAGGTCGCAACTGGAAGTGATGCAATACGATCGCGGCGCTCATGCTGCTCAATCATCGCATACACCTCATAAGGAGAAGAAAGCCTCAACATCGACAAGATTTGGGAACAAGACCCCTCAAACTCATCATGAAGCCCCATAAGGAACTTGTGAATCCTATCCTCCTACTTTCGAGTATGTCAGAATGCTGCTCCCTCGGGCTCTATCCTCGAAATAGCAGTAAGAGGACGTAGAGTCTCATACTCAAGCCATCGCTGGGTAAAAAATCCATAATAAGCCTGAATGGTCATATCTCCCTGCCGAGCATATGAAAGCTTCTGAGAAAACTCATAAACACGAACTCCCCGTCCGGACTGAGAATACATTTTTGATAATGTGTTCTATAGCTTCAGAACAGAGCTATGAAACTGGTGAATCCTACAAACAAATGGCTTCATCGAGCCAAATAACCATCCAAGAATGACACAGTTCTCAGAGAACCACATAGAATATCTAGGGTCGTGATTAGCTGGCTATGAGTTATATCCTGTCAGCCAACTAAGCTTCCCTACTCGCCTTAAGAAAAGTTGGAATGAGCGAGGCACTCAGCGAGGTTACGGCCATTCAACAACTATGTCGTAACTTTCTGAGAGATCATGCCCGGAAGTGCTGATAATGCAACTGTACCAGTAGGTACTGTATACTGGTCAAACATAAAAGGGAAAGTACTAAAAGATGTCTCAACGGCAGAAGTAACAATATTAGGACACCCGTGATAGAAAAATAATTATAAGATAAATAGAGGGATCAAATAAGGGAGAACAATATACCTCAAGTCGAACAATAGCAACAGATAAAGAATGTCAAAAAAACTCCCAAATAATTAGGTCATGGTGCCCAAAATTCCAATAAATATAAAGAAATAATCTACTGCATCAAGAGCATATTAATGAAGAAGAAGAAGGTCCAACAAGCTCCCAAATAATCAGGTCACGATACCCAAAAATTTAATAAATATAAATAAATAATCTACTAGTATAGGCTGGTACGAACTGCGTTGTGTTATGGTATGGACTGGTAGGGGTGGCTATAACGTGGAGGAGGGGCTAGGGTTAGAGTTGTGGCTCTGATACCAACTTGAGATAAATGTGAGTGAAAAAAGGATATAAACTAAGTGTAGAGTCCCCATATATATAGCCAATGAAAGTTACAATAAGGACAAAAAGATAAAAAGGAAAAACTTTAATGAACTGTAATAAACTAGGCTGTTATATCTTCAACAATAAACAATACAAAATTGACACGATTAACACATTTAAGTAGGATTATAAGAATAATATCAATTTTTTATTATATTTTATCAAGTAGTGATTTAATTCTTATACAAAAAAAAAAAAAAAGATATTTCACTCATTTTTATTATTATATTTATTAAATTAAATTTTAATTTATAGAAAAAGTATAATCATAGGTTCGATTAAGTGATAATGAAATTTTAAACATAAAACTAAGCTTTAAATTTTTTATTCACGAGTTATATGAGTCAACATGAATAAGACACCAAGATAAATAGGTTGACATGACACAACAAGATTAATTAAACAAATTGGGTAAATGTTGACTAGTGTTCAACATAAACCCAAAATGATACAACACAAATACGACCATATCTGACACGATCGTCACCTCTATCTGTTATCACTGAAGCTTCCTTAACATTAAGTACGATATTTATGAACTAGTTATTACCCGTGCCTGAATGTACTATATAATAAATAAAAAATTCTTACACAATTGCCCAAATTCAAAAAGAATGGCCTAAAAATATTCATACCAATTCTTCTTTTAAAATGATTCAAAATATATAGCCAACCATATCCTCCATATTGATGGAACTGTTGTAAAAATATATAAAAACTCTTCAAAACAACACCATATATATATATATATAAATGCCTCTAAAAAAAAATATTAACATAACCTATTGAAATTTACAATCTTTAAGTAATAAATAAAATTTTGCTTATTTACAATACTCATGAATTTATCACATCTACCACCACTCAACCCAATAACAAAATATAATTATAAACTCAATCACCATATTTTCAATCCACTCTATCCCAATGTAATAAATATCTCAAGAAAAAAAAAAACTAACAGAACACAATTAAATTCATAACCTTTAAGCGATAAATAAAATTAATCAAATCTTGCTCACTTATAAAACTTATAAATTATCACGGTTATCACCATTCAACCCCGAATGGCACAATAAAATTATAAATTTAATTATCAAATGTCAAATCCTTCACATATAAATATACACAAAAACACACTCTTACACATTTATTTTTTGGCTATCAATAAACTTTTCTAACCAACAACTATTTTTATTAGAAATATAATAATTCAATTTTTTTAGATAAAATAATAATAAATTAATATCTAATTAAAAATAGGTTAAAAAATACTAACTTTCCCTGAGTTTTTACAATATTATATAGACACCCCCTGATATTTTATAAATAATACGAAGATCCCTAAAGTTTAAAATTTATTGTACAAATACCCCTCTCGATCTCCCTTCTGTCAATGTTGCTAAAAGAAAGTGTTGATTTCATCCCAAAAAAAATTAAAAATTTAATTAAATGAAATAAGATTTGATTTAGTACCCAAAAAAATTGATATAAATTAGTACCTCAAAAAATTGATTAAATGAATTTTAATATTAATTTGATAATAATAAAAAATTAATTTGATGTTAATTCGACAAAGTTGAATATAAATTGGACAAAATTAAATGTCAATTTTTGATAAAAATATATATTAATTTATAATTTATGGTTCATTTCTTGTTGAATATTATTTGGTGTTAATTAAACCAACATGAAATTGACCTTAAATTATAATTTTTTTTGTTGTATATAAATTTAAAAATTTGTATTTTAACCCATAAAATTTAAATACAAAATTTTTCATAAGATAGCGTCTTCCCTCTTACTATATCATTTGATAAATTTTCTTTTGATCAAAATTTGACCACAAATACTTAAACCAAACCAATTGTTTACCCACACTTTTTTTTAAGAGAATTGCTCACCTCTACTTGCGAAACTCAAAAATCTCTAGTTTACATGAAATTACGTGAAAGTAAATTAAAAAGTTGACAAAAAATTTTGAAAAATTAATAGTTCAAAAAAACTTTAAAAAATTAGTACCAAAATTATAACAAATAGAGAAAATATTAAAAAAAGCTACAAAAATAATCTATATAAAAATCATTGTCAATGAGAATTTTAGAGGAATTTAGGTCATGAATCAATTAAAACTTAATTTTATGCAAAGATGTAAAACTCAGATAAAAAAGTCATCAAATCGTGAACAATGTGTGTTATTTTTTATTTATATTAAGTGTTATTTACAAATTAAGAAGCAAGTGACAAAATACATGTTGTTAGATATATAAGAAACTTTGAATTAATTTTATAGAATAAATAATTATATAACATGTAATTTCATATATTTTATGGAGTAAATAATAAAAATAACATTGAAAAACCAAAAAAATAAGATAATAATATGAGTGAGAGAGTATAAGATAGATATAGAAAAAGTTAGACAAAAGATAGGAGTTTTAAAAAAATTTGGCATGAGAACCGTTAGATCAATAATTTTAAGTGATCTAAGCCACGAAAAATTAAAAATAAAGAAATCTAGTTATTTTATTATATAAATAGTGACGACAAGTATATATATATATATATATATATAT
>CM042195.1:26851843-26879750 GCA_023539305.1 Ilex asprella
AAAAAAAAAAACCCACAGAAACTAACAATGCAAGGCCAAAAATACCCCACCACATAAGTACTATCGACCGACCATCAGCCCCCATCATAGTCAAAGCCCACAGAATATCAACAAGTCATCCATTCCCCATGTTTCAAACAATTCAACACTTAGAATAAAAGGCAAAAGCTCCCCCTATCCCTTATCATCAAAGACCGCCATCTTTCACTTTCGCAAATAGGTGTATTTATTTGAGGTGTATGTAGCTATAAATGTAATATTCATCCGAACCTACATTATTTATAGGTGATAATATTGGGATCCAAAGTGTGTATTCAAATATGACAATAAAAAAGAAAGCATGGGCCAGACATATTTTTCATAATCATTCTTTTTTAATACCTAAAACAAATACACCCAGAAGGTATAATATAAAAAATCTTAAGAATAAATTTCACCAACGTCCTTGAATTTAGGTCATATTTCACAAATATACCTTTTAATTTTTAAAAAGATCATTGCATACCTCTGTCAGTTTTTGTCGGTGAATGGTGTTATTAGAGAATGCATTTTCAAGTAATTACCCTTTTAACATAATTCAAACATATTAATTAATTCTTCTTTTTTTTTTTTTCATTTTGATCTAACCTAAGTACCTAACCATGATCATAAAACAGTTAGTTTTGTTACCTGCAGATTTTATGTGTTCATTTCACATTCAATTATTATTAATACAATTTGCATCAAATTAATATTTTTATCCGATTAATTTATCAAATATTTAATTCCATCAAATCAACATTAAATTTTAATCAATTAATATACAATTTTATCAAATCAATACCAAATTAATATTCAATTTAATAAAATGAACACAAAATTAACCATTAATTTCATCAAATAAACATTGATTTTTTTAAAAAAATTAATATCAATTTTTATCAAATTGACATTCAATCCCATCAAATTAACATTCAATTTTATCAAATCAACACTAAATTAACCTTAAATTATATGAAATTAATATTAAATTTCATCAAATCAACACAAAATTAATCTTAAATTATATCAAATCAATAATCAATTTTATCCAACTAATATTTGTTTTGTGTCTTTTGTCAAATTAACACGATATTAATATTTAATTTCATCATGTTAAAATGAATTTTATCAAATTAACACTAAATTAATATTTAATTTAAAATTTTATTAATTTAACATGAAATTTATATTCTATTTCATTAAACAACATCAAATTAACATTCAGTCTTATCTAATTAAAATTAATTTTATCAAATTGAGACCAAATTAATATTTAATTTTATAAAATTAAGTCCAAATATACCTTCAATTTTATCAAAATAATATTGATTTTTTTCAAATTAATATTCAACCTCATCAAATTGACATTCAATTCATTTAATTTTATCAAACTAACACCTAATTAATATTCAATTTTATCAAATTGAGATAGTTGTGCTGTCTTGAAGACCAACTTTAAATAAGAATACATGATGAACTTGTAATGGTCCCATCTTGGTCTATATAGAGAGACAATTGTAAGTTTAGTAATTCATAAGGAAATATGTGATCACATCATATACTTTTTTAATTGTTAGTAATGAGATTGACAGGAAGGGTAATTAGTGAAATGCATATACAAATTACAAGAGGTATGTAGTGATATTTTAAAAATACAAAGGGATGTCTGTGAAATATGCTTAAATCCAGGTGTGGCAATAAAATTTGTCCAAAATCTAATCTGAGGTGTGAAGTAAACATTTTAAAATTTTTTAATGTATAAAGTATAATTTACCCATAAATTTATCTTATAATTCGTATTTCACATGACTTTTCACGAATAATAATATAGAATGAAAAATTTTTAACCTAATATTTGAAAATAATTTTTAACCATACAAATTTTATTTTAAATTATGAGACTTTAGCACACTAAGCTGAAATTATAGTTTTGCATCAATGAATTTTCAAATATTAGAAAATTTTCACCTATTAGTTTTTGATTGAATAAAAGATATAATATTAAAAAAATTAATTTTTGGTATTCAAATTTAATTCTAGAGTAAATTACATAAATGACCCTTAAACTATGACCTTTGTATCAATTAAATATTTGAACTAATTTTCGTATCAATTGAAACTATAAACTCTAAAATTTTAGAAATTAAGTCCCTAAACTAATTTTCATGTCAATTGAGTTACAAAACTCTAAAATTTTAACAATTAAGCATTTCTATCAGTATATGCTAGGTTTTTGAATAGAATGTCTCATGTGCACATCATATATACACTAGATTAGGGAAGTTTTAAACTTTTTTGTCAAAACCTATCAGAAGAAGAATCTCCTTTCTTTATATCCTCAACCGAAACTTTAACTCAAAACTTCCTTCATACCCATCAAACAAAGCAGATCAATAAGTTTTTCGATCTAGTATAGAAAACAAATTACGTAAATGTAAGCTCTTTAGAAAGCTTGTTGATCTGCTTCGTTTGATGGGTAAGAAAATGGTTTAGTTTTAGGGTTTCGGTTGGTGAGTATAAGGAATGAGGTTCTTCGTCTGATAAGTTTTTGAACGAACAGTTTAAATTACCCCTAATATGTTGTGCAAGTAGTGAGCGCATGAGACATTTCGTCAAAAAACTTAACGACTATTGACAAAAGGACTTTATTGCAAAAATTTTAAAGTTTAGGGTGTAAAACCTAAGAAAAAAATTATTAAAATCATAATTAAAAGGTAAAATAGTAATTAATTGTATTATGCATGAGTTGCACTACATTCATGGGGATTGATATGGGGTGGGAGTGTGTGTATCGTATGAAATCAACCACCACATAGGCTTTTGATCGTGGGCTTGAGAAATTCGCACGAAAAATTAAAATAGATAAACTTGTCGGAGTATAGGAAGAAGGGTTAGATTCTCCCTCAATTGCAAGACTCGCTTATTTGGTTTATACACTTTTCGGTGATGTAATTCCAGAAAAGTGTAATGGCGAAAATGGAGCCGCAGATGGGATGTCTTGAAAATTCGTTAATGGTGTGGTGCCCATTGGTGTAATACCATAAATCATCTCTCCACAAAGACATAAGAAAATGAATTAATTAGTCATTGAGTGTACATAACACTAATGACGGGGGTTTGAAATGTTCGAATACATACGCATGATATTACATATATTGTGGGAGTTTCGGGATGGGGCTCGGTGTTCGTATTGCTTGTGTAAGTCTCATCTGAGGACATGACATGATTTATGACATTTATTCTTTTTTGGTCAGACCATCCGGTATCCGAAAGTTGCTTTGGGCTCCAATTAATCTGGATTCGAGCCGGGTAGGACTACAAGCGCAGCTGCGTTTCCAAGACTCGAACTTGAGACCTTGGTTAAGCTAGAACAATCCCTTACCAACTGATCTAACGCTTGTTGGTATTTATGAATGAATATATGTAGTGATGATAATTATGGAAGTATCCGATACTATGTAATTGAATATGGATGAATGAACCCGGTGTGATTAATGTTGTATGATTGCACATGTTATATTTTGGGTAGAGTTCTTCATACAAAAAAAACTCTGCTCAAATTTTGTTGAGTTATGGATCTCAGTAAATAGAGCATAACGACGTGGTATCGAATTATCCGATATTAAAGATATTCTGCGAGTTGATGAGTGATCAACGAGGTAATTACGGACACCCGAATTTTGGGGTGTCACGTAGAGACTCAATTAATATAAAAATTAGATTAGGAGTTTAATTGCCAAATTTTTGAGTTTAAGGGCTCAATTAACACAAAAATTAATTTACAGACTTAATTGCTAAAAAATTTGAGTTTAGGGCCATTTACATAATTTACTCTTAATTCTAGTTTGACTACTTCGACAAGTTGATATTTGTACATCGTATGTTTACTTTTATTCATGTGATGTTAAAACATGGGCTCTGGCAGATATTTCCCAGATATTTCACAGGCACAGGAACGACAGTAATTTCCCTCTCTCCTCTCGGTGGAGTTTGGACCAGCAGACAATGGCCGAGGTTTTCTTTTTTCATACTTAAGTTCTCAGTTCAGAACAGGTTATCTGATATTCAGCTCTGTTTATTTATATTTTTTGCTTTGAATTATCTGGAATTTATGCTCGTTAATTAAAGAAATTGTTTGCTTTTATGGTTTAGTATTCTAAAGCTTATGCTTAATTAGGCTCATAGACCTAGAATTTGTGGTTGCGGGGATTCTCGTTAGTCGTTACGATCTTGTGCGCGTACTTGTTTTGATATATCGTATCGTCGGCCTGTTGATCACACAGAGTACAGTAAAATTATCGTTGTTTTCCATGTTTTCGTTTTGTATTGATGAGGTCTGCGATTTTATTTTATTTTTATTTTTTCCCAGGAAATAGTATTTGGTGAAAATTTGGAATTGGCACTTTGGGCTTTATAAATTTCTTTTGGTAAATAAAACTGAATTTTTATTTATAGGAATGATGCTTTACATCTAAGGGGAAAACATGGAAAACCCCTTAAGTACAAAGTGAATGAGTCTTGATCAAACTCAATTCTCATTTACTAGAAATTTATTTTTTCTTTTTTTTTTTTGGTTAATATCTTTTTTTATAAAGGTGCTTCCAGTCCCAATTGGTTTGGTTTCCTATCTAATTTAAAATTAAGTGGTTTTCTTTAACACTTTCGTTTTTTTTTTTTTGGGGGGGGGGGGGGGGTAAATTGTAGTAAACATTGTAGATTTTGGTGGTCACTTGAAAATGCAGATTTGTAGCTCAGAAACGTGCTCACAACCCTTACCCCTTTAGTTTTTTTTATTACAAAATTATACTCGTCTGTACTAAACCTACATGTACTGGTGAATGTTTGTCACAAATATTTCAATAAATAAAAAATGTGATTCTTGATCCCTGAATTTATATTTATAACACATTGAAGAGCAATTATTTATTGCAGTTTTATGTACTTATCATTGTGATGCAACTCCGTTTAGAAATTATTGAAACGTCGTAACTGCACAAGGGTTGCAGTGTCGACATTCTTATGAGTTTGCTGCTGCTACCTTCTGCTTGAATCGACATGCTTAATGATTTTATATCCATTTTTTAATGGTTATTTTGAAGTAAGAATATATTTCCTTTTCTTGTGGTGTTCCAGGCCTAAATATCGTGTTTTCTATCGAATTTTATTCTTGGCATATCTCTGCTTCACCAACAAGTGCTGTGTTGAAGGTTTCTTAGTTCCCCATCCATCTATCTTGTTAGCATTCTCTTGTTTATTATTTTGAAGACAAAAGCCAGGGAATGTGGAAAGCCAGTGTTCAGAAACATTTCTCTGAAGTCCACAAGGATTTGGCTTTACTAGAGCTGCCTTACTGCATCCTTCATAGTCATCATACAGATTGCAGTTTATTTGCTCCCTGTGCCCAAATGGACCTTGTGTTCATGCACAGCCTGTGTGAAGACGGTTGAGCTGCTTTGCTGTTCAATAATTCTAAGCTGAATGCTACAGATATTATATTAGTCGGAGGGGACTGCAGTATTATCTAATATTAGCAACTTTAGCATTCAAATGGATAACAAAGCGAGTGTGTTGATGAAAAGTTATGAGTTAGGGAAATTTCTAGGCCAAGGGACATTTGCTAAGGTATACTATGCAAGAAGTCTCAAAACTGGGGAGAGCGTGGCCATTAAAGTAATAGACAAGGAGAAGGTTTTGAGAGCTGGGCTCATGGAGCAGATCAAGCGAGAAATCTCTGTCATGAGATTGGTCAGACACCATAATATTGTGCAACTTTTTGAAGTCATGGCTACCAAAACCAAGATCTATTTTGTTATGGAATATGCTAAAGGAGGTGAGCTCTTTAGTAAGGTGGCTAAAGGAAAGCTAAAGGAGGATGTTGCTCGAAAATATTTTCAACAGCTGATCAATGCTGTTGATTTCTGCCACAGCAGGGTTGTCTATCACCGGGATTTGAAGCCAGAAAACTTGCTTTTAGATGAGAATGAGAATCTTAAGGTTTCTGATTTTGGGTTAAGTGCCCTTGCTGAATCAAAGCACCGAGATGGGCTACTTCACACAACGTGTGGGACTCCTGCATATGTTGCTCCTGAGGTAATTAATAGGAAAGGCTATGATGGAGTCAAAGCTGATATTTGGTCTTGTGGGGTGATCTTATTTGTTCTGTTGGCTGGTTATCTTCCATTTCATGATTCAAATTTAATGGAGATGTATAGGAAGATAGGCCGAGCGGTGTTTAAATGCCCCAAGGGGTTTCCACCTGAAGTATGCAGGCTACTGTTGAGAATATTGGATCCAAATCCAGATTCCAGGATCTCGATCGCAAAAATTAAGGAAAATTCTTGGTTCAAAAGGGGATTAAACTCTAAATCAACAAAGAATGCAACAGAGAGTCAGAAAACGGCTTCTTCAAATATAGATGTACCTTCTGGTTCATGTGAGAATACTGCTATGGCTGCTGAGGCAAAACAAGAGTTGGTGAGGATTTCAAACTTCAATGCATTTGACTTGATCTCCCTTTTTCCAGGTTTTGATCTATCTGGATTGTTTGAGGAACCATGTCTGAAAAAAGTAGCAAGATTCACATCCTGGCAACCTGCCTTAGTCATCATCTCTAAACTGGAAGAAGTTGCTAAGCATCTGAGACTAAAGGTGAGTAAAAGGGATGGAGGGCTGTGGGAACTCGAAGGAATGAAGGAAGGTAGAAAAGGAATATTGTCAATTGATGCTGAGATATTTGAACTCACTCCTTCCTTTCATTTGGTGGAGCTGAAGAAATCTAGTGGAGATACATTGGAATATCAGAAGATGTTGAAATATGGTATAAGACCTGGCCTCCAACCTGTTGTTGGGGCATGGCAAACTAATGAAAAACCAGAGCAGCCACTGTAGCAATAACAACTGTGACAACAGCTGCTACTGCAGGAGCAGTTGTTACCTTGATTGTCAAACATTTCAAAATTTTCACGTTTGTGTACTCTCTGTAAATTTCTATAATCTGCCTTTCTTCTTGACGGCTGTATCGTGTCCCTCCCTCTCAATAATCTGACCTTAACTTGGCATTTGTGCTTGTTGGCTTCCTTATCTTCCGTTTTCTTTCCCTTTCTCGTACAGTTGTGATGATCTTTAAATGTTCATGATATGGTCATCTTTTTATTCCTTTCCTCGCACCTGCAATGTATCATGGAAAAACTTGCAATCCAAATTTTGTAACAAAGAAGTTGGTAGGCCACATCCTGCTGACTGCTGATTATTTAGCGAGTTATGAAAACCCCTGAAATGTGGTATTGCAAAGAAGGAAGAGGGGGAGAGAGATCTCGTCTTATCGAATTACAGTAAGAAAATATATCAAAACGTAGCCCATGTTTATTCCAGAAAAAAGGACTTTTATCTTTCCTTTTTTCCCATGAAATATAGGTTACAAGTTAGAACTTATAAAATTAAACAAAAATGGGTGACTTCGTCAAATCAATGATTTCGGGACAAACAGTAGAGAATCTTCTCTTCTTGCTGCCTGAGCTGATTTTGTTGGCCGGCGAAGGAGTAAACACATCTATGATTTCAACTTCACATGATGCAATATACCTCTCGATCAAATGCTGATTTTTTTCTGCAGCTGTTGTAGTTGTCAAATGTTTTGCAGTGGGCGGTTCCATTTCAAAACCAGACTCTTCAACCAATCTGAACGTATCTTCAATTTCTGTTGTGATACGTTCAGATGATAATAATGCTCTCACAGGGGACTTGTTGAGACAAAATGGTTGTCGAGGCTCTTTCATTCTACTGGATGAGTCCCTTGGCAGCCTCGCACCAAATTCTTCTATCCCTCTAGTTTGTTCGTCTGCACTTTCTTCCATCCATCCGATTTGTTCACGAGTACTTTCTTCAATGCCATGAAAATTATCTTCAGAATTATGATTTGCTGGATGCGCTGATCCTTCTGTTGTTGACTGCTGGAATCCACCAGTTTCATCACATTCTACATCATCATCCCACTCATCTTTTTCACAGGCATTCCAATCACCTGTGTAACATGGAAGCTCATCCATGGAACAAATTTGGACCTTCATGTGCTCTGGTAAACTTGGACAACCCGAGGTATGCTTTTGGTATTTCGTTGAGAAAAAATTTATTGCAAGCTTCAAGCTGAGCACATGTAGCAAATTGTAAGCAATTGTACCATAAAAACATTGGAGTTAAATCATTAAAAACAAGTATCATACCTCTGCCAGGATGGAAGGGTAAGCATTGTGTAAGCCAATTTAATCTTATTGGCAAGTCCTGAGAGAGACTTAAATGTTGCGGCTGCCTTCCTTACGGCCAGTGATTCTACTGGGTGTTGCCAAGCCCACTCAAACTGCAAGTATTAAATGAACATTCAGGTTGTTAGTTAAACACTCTTTCCATTCATCTTAGCTTGTGAAACAGAAAAAGAGATCGAGCCATAGATTTTGCAACCCAATTGGGGGAACGTGTTTGTCACAGCTACAGAAGGGATTTGGCGCGTTAGTATAAGATCATATGACACGATTTTATAGCTCACGAGTTGGAATTACAGAAAAACCAAAATTGAGTTCAATAAAATGTTTCCTGGGTTCACCAATTCTTGCTCAGACTCTTAAATTTCCAAGAAACATTGGATATTTTTTCTTTCAATCCAACAACCAAACTTGCCATTATTTATGAATTGAGCAATACCAAGTGACCAAATCTCCATGACCATGCATAATGGTAACTTTATAGTTTGGCCAAAGTCCAATGATAGACATTCAATGGCTACAGATCATGCATAACATTATAACGCAGATATAGGAGGGAAGATGGGAAATCACAAGAAATTAGAGAGGAAAATCAATGCTTACTATTTCAATCAATACGGAAATGAAATTACAAGAAAGAGTTTAACAAGGGTTAGCAAATTAAACTGAGAATAAGGTACCTGAAGAGCAGCTACATTGGTAGGGAAGCCAAATATGCACAATACCATTTCCCAAGGGCGCTTACTCTTGGTCCTCCAGGCACCGGACCTCATTTCCCCGTTATGCTGCCTAATTCTACGCTGTGGATTTACTGTGAATCTAATTATTAAGGACAAAAGGTCAGCATAAAATACTCAGAAAAAACCAACTGTGATGCAAATAGCCAAACCAAATCAAGCCTTATGTCCCAACTATGATGCAAATAAGACCATAAAGGCAGTCCAAGTTACAATTCAATAGATCAATTAATTACCCATCAATTGTTTTTGTGACCAGGATAGATGAATACATTCTTATTTTTTTATCATACTCCATGCAAGAACTTGAACCCAAGAAAAATGGGTAAAAAAGAATGGAAAGAGAAAAAAAAAACCCACGAGGACCTTGTCCTGCATAGAGAATAAAAGCCAGAAGAATGTACTCATCATGATCAGAACTCTAATGGCTGCAACTAAAGAGACCCTGATGAAAACTAAAAGAGTTTGAAACAAAAAAAAGTATGAACGAACGGTTGATTAGACGAACCCGATGTAAGTATGGCCTTTGTGCCTGGGGCTGAGGGAAGTCAGCAGATAGCATGCGAAGAACTTTCCTCCCTTCTCTTTCTCTGTCCCTACTTCTGGTTCTCTCTCTCTTTCTGCATCTCTATCCACTCCTTCATGGATTTGGGTTTCTGGAATCTCCGTTTTTTTCCTTCTCCCCATCTCTCTCTCTCTCTCTCTCTCTCTCTCTCTCATCAGAAGCAATTTGACCGTTGCGTTTTCATCTAATTATCTATTCCATTTTGGAAATAAAAAATTTGAAAGTTTCGTTCAGGTTGTTTTTCTAGTTGCATTGCATCTAGCCCATTTCGTGATCCCAAAATATTTTTGGTTTTGTCAAGGGGACTAAAGCCCAAAAATTTTGGGCCCAATCTTCCTCAATTAAGCCTCTATCTATGGCATGTTCGAACAACCCAGTTGACTGGCTTTTTGCATATTCCAATCCTGTAATCCAAATTGACGCGTTCCTCTTTCTTGCGTTACCAAATCACAAACGACTTTTAGCCTCACAAGTCACAAGCACCAAGCAATAAAAATACCTGCCCAATCAATTACTTGGCTCCTCTGTATTTGGGCTTTTTCAATCATAACAATAAAAGTTTTATTAAATTTTATTAGAGAGGCATGTTAAATAAAAATTATCACACTCCTTATTTAAAAGTAGGTATTTTCCCCCTCCTTTTCATGGATCTCGAATACTTCGAATATTTCTTTTTTCTTTTTCTTTTAAAATAAAATTAATTGGTAGCAATGTGACTATCCGTTGTGATTCCCGTCAAATTAACAGCCACATGAGATGCACGTGATGACTTTTATTGGATTACGACAAACTTCTCTTTTTCACGTGCGTCTCACATGCTCTGTCGAAAATCACAACGAACGTTATGATTGAGCTCACATTCTTACCAATTAATTTTGTTGAGAGTGCACTTTGAAATAATTGATCTTTGAGGATGCAAACTGTCATTTGCCCTTTCTTTTCTTTATCCCTTCTTTGTAGAAGTGTTGTCTGAATCTCTTGAAACAAAACCGAGTAAGCCCAAACCAAACTATCCTAACTCAGAATTCTCACTATATAAACTGGGTTCTCGAGCATGTTAGCATGCTATGCACCCCTTGATTTCACTGTAAAATAATTAGATTCGCTACAAGGTTCGGTAGTTACACACTTGCACAAAGCAAATGAATGTTCCCTTTCGAATCAAACCATAGTTCCAATCTGCATATTGTTAAACAAAGTTGCATACCCAAATCCAACCTACATAGTGGTAGCTGCTACGAACAGCATCTACTTTGTGTTTAATGCAAAGAACTTTAAGGGCATTTGGAAATTGCAGCAAGTGATCATACAAAGAAACACCTAAGTTCATGAATCCATGAGTTTCATTGCGGTACCCACAAACACTTTTTAAGTATCGTGCTTCTATTCTTCAATCAGTAAGAATGCACCGCCACGAGCACAATTTTTTTTATGATTTCTCATTACTTTTATATCATTTTTCAAATAAATGGATATGTATTATCCAAATTCAGAATCAATGCCTGCCATTAATGGAGGTACGGTGCAATGACACCCTCATCCCCAAGGTGGAAGAAACTAAATGCTTAGTCTGAATCAACCTTAAAAAGTAAAAACTTGTCTTCTGATTCAACAAGTTGCAACATTGCTGTGTACACTTACATATCCAAGGTAACCCTAGCTTTGCATATTCAAAGAAATAGACCAAAGGCTAATATTGAAATTACCATCCCAACACTTAGCTGAAAATAGCAACCAATGCGCAATAAAACTAGCAAACCCAAACTAATGAAGCTGGCAAGTTCCATACGCATCACGTCCATGTCTAGATTAAAAGCCAGGTACACCAAACACACTCCAACTTTGATGTAAACATCCCAAAATTTAGGCATTAGAGATTAGCAGTTAATGTAGAAATAAGGTTCAGGCACTATTAGTTTGTTACCCAATTAAACTGGAAGTAAGTGTGCCCAAGTATTGACTTTCTACAATTACTCTCACTCGAGACCACAAATTGAAGACCTTTTCCGATTAGTATTCATGATCCAAACGCATATGACAAGTAACCAATACGAATCCTATGAATGCAGGGCAACTGAGATGCAAATGAGCAATGAACACAATGCCTGCATAAATACATCAACCAATGGAGATGTGAAATGACTCAAAACTGCTTGGAAGACCTATTATCAGAATTTATGTTCCCAGGAGTTTCCATGATCAACTCAAGTGCTTTATTGTGAGTGTTCCTTCCTTGATATCAACCCCAAGAACTTCCTTTTGTTCATAGAATAAGTCAGATTCAAGAAGTTCAAGTTATATAAACTGAAAAACCCTATGTCCATTGCTAGATGCACCAAAGGAACTTCTGGAGGCAAAGGACTAAGCATTGGATGTCAGCTGAGTCCACCTTGAATCTCTCTCTATTCTCTATATAAAAAAGTTCAACATCATTCATGGCAGATGATATCACGGAGGACGAATCTATGTTACTTGAATATATGCTTACACTACTTGGAAGGGCTAATAAGGCTACGCAAGTGTTACCACAAAAGTGTACAAAGCTACCAAACATTGACATCAAGCTGTTTCTGCTTGCTTACTTTGTCTTTGTCTTTTTTTTTTCTTCTTTCCTTCTCACTTTACTTTTTTCACTCTTTTGGGGGTACAACAGCTGCTCCAATTTATAGAGTCAACCATACATAAACCTACATGAATTACCATCTGAAGCTCCCATGGACGATATACTTTAGGACTCATAGTACTAGAGTCTTCTTAAGAAGACTTTAAAGAAACACTGGTCCAGCCGATGGACCTTGTGTTACAAATCCTTGTCATGTATCCTCCATTAAAACAGAGAATACGAGAGAACTTCCTTTGTTGAGGGTGCAATATAGGAAGAAGCAGTAAAACCAAGCAATTAAGTTGTTGATAGACGTAGAACATTCAAACAAAGAGAAATAGATGGAAATTTGAATTTAAATATACAAACAATAGAGGGTGAAACCTTGAAACAAATACCGACATTATGAAAGCTACTTTTTGGAACATAGAAACATTTAGCACAAGAGAGGGAGCAGAAATTTGAAATATTCACAAAAAATGGTGTCAAATAATTAATAACTTAATACTGAGAAAATTAGATGTGAGAAGCCAAAAATGTAATGAACTTACCCAAGGCACAATCACTACTCATGCAGAGTGATAAAATGCATTCCTTTTAGGGTCGTAACCATTAAATGACATATAATTTGAAAATTCACGAAGATATCATGCTTCTGCAAACACCACAATAGCTAGGCCACATCATGTATGAATAGAACATATTAAGTAAACCATATGAGTGAACAAAGAGAGAACATTTCCAGTGAAATTGACAGTTTGCACTTTGCAGCAATCAGAACAAGCTTCACAAATCAAAAATAGCAAAAAATATCTACTCTTATAAGCATTCTTTCTCCTGCAACATATCTGAATATCATTTACATACGAACAAAAAGAAAACCGAAAAGAAGCCACATAAATGAATGCAGAGAAGAAGCCATAGAATACACAAAAACCATATAATAACAAAAGAGAAACATTACAGGTTCGAGACTCGGCTTGAGTTCAAAGGTATGGCTATTGTTACAAAAAAAAATACACCCGCTAACTACAATTGTACAAATTAGAAGCGATTAACAGCAAGATCTAAAAGCAACAAACAACCAAGCCACGACATGAAAAGAAACAGAGAGAGAAAGGGAAATGATCAGACGGAGCGTTTCGAAGAAGAAGATGAAACCAGAGTCCTCCAGAGATAGCGGCCGCTTGCCATGTCCACGCAGGTCCAGAAACCTGCCCCAATTGCCCCCAAAACCTACAATTGCATACACACATTCGTACTTTTACATACATATCTATATCTAATACAGCAAAATCGAAGAAATTGATGAAAAAGAGAGGTGGATCGATAGAGAAAACTCTAAAAAACGAAGAGGAAATGGAGAAATTTGTAAGACCTTGGAGGTTTGTTTGTCAGAAGTGGATGATGATTCAGAGGGATTATTGACAGAATCGTCGGTGTGGACGACTTGTGGTTGAGATTTGAGGTTCCTCAGCACGAAAAACCCTGCAAGCGTGGCCGAAAGGAAGATCAAGATGATCCTCAGCGGACACATTGCTCTCTTTCTCTGTCCAGGTTCTAGACAGACGTTATAGAGAGAGACAGAATTCTTCTGAAAACGAATACCAGAGAGAGAGAGAGAGAGAGAGAGGGAGAGGGAAAGGGATTTGTTGAAGAAAAGCATATTAGTGGCGGTAGGTCGTTGTTGACTATTTTCGTCATCCAAAATACGCATGATAATGCTCTGCTATTTAACCTCCAATAGTGATTCGACTAAATATGTCCACTTTCTCTCAAAACTTTCTTGGTGTTTTTATTACTGTTGTTTGTGTTTTTTAATATTTTTATTATTTTTTGATATTATAATAATAATAAAAATAATCATAACAATAATAAAAATATTTATAAATAAGGTAAATATCGATACAGTATCAATTTATTTTTTCTAGCACTATAGACAAGTCCAACTTTTTTTTTTCTCATTATTGTATAAATATTAGATGTAACAATGATATCAGTGTCACATAATTATTATTATTTATTTTTTGGAATGAACATGATAATTACTAAATTAAATAGAAGTTTATTTGCTTACACATTAATTTATTATTAATTGATAATATCAAAGTAATAATAATGATATGATGTCACCATTACATTCGATATTTTTTACCCATTTCTTGGCATAAATAACTAAGGGAAACTATAAATTTCTTTCTTTTTTTTTAATAATGTAATGAATAACAATGAATATTCTAGTACCAATTTTTTATTTTGAAAAATTACAGTGGTGTTTTTTGAGTTAGCATAGAATTCCAAGTATGTATGTGAGGAGAAAAGTTTAATCCTTGTAAAATTCGATTCACACGAGGCTTAAGGAATAGACTAGATTTAATGGGCATTTTAGATAGTAATATGTTCCTTCGGTTTGCATTTTAAATTTTTTCCATAAAAAATCAACTTATTGGCACTGATGAAAAAACTAACAAAAATATCACATTACAACAATTTCGATACATTGAAAGTACAATGTAAACAATTTAATCTTTAAGAATGCGAAATAAAAAACTTGAAATCTTTTATGTTTCGTTTGGTATGATGGTAAAATGGAAGGATAGAAAGTTTGAGTGATAAATAAAACATCATGTTTGATAAAAAAAGAAAAGTAGGAAAGATGGAAAAATGGAGGGTTAACTTTCTTTCCAACTCATAAAAATCAATCCCTCCAAAATCAGAAGAAAAAGTGAATAAAAAGTTAATTATTTGTGTTGAGATGTAACTTATTTGTCTACTAGTCATAATTTGTGCCTAAAGTCACGATAATTATAAAATTCGCGCGTCCAAAAAATCGATCTCACTATATTAAATTTTTTAAAATATATTAACAATAAATTAATCAAATATTAAATGATTAAATATATGATAGAAATGAGTTATATAATATTTTTAGAGAAGAAATATATAAATGATTAAACATGTGATAAAAATAAGTGATGCGATTTGACTTTGAGTATGACAAAGAGATGATAGGTAAGGTAAGTGATTGGTGATGGTTTTAAGGAAAAAAATATGACAGAGATAAAATTAAACACAATCCTATTTTATTATATAGATATATCTTTTTATATATACATATATTATGTATACATTGATTTCATATAAAAATAAAATGATAAAATATATATTTATACATATATTAAAAATAAAATAATAAAATTTTAAAATTTTAAAAAATATTTTTCCCATTTTAAAAAGGGGTGAAATTTTTTTTACTAACAAGATAACAAGACTAAAACTCGACACGAATTTTATGACACGGACTTGATTAACTCGAACACGACACAAAAATAAACAGGTCAACTCGTAACTTGACACAACACAATTAGTTAAATGAGTTGAGTTAAGTGAGATTAATATTCGACACAAACCTGTAATGATTCAATACGAATCTGATACGATATGATTCAATTTTCATCCATAATCTTAACTAGCAAGAAAAAGAAGAAATTATTCATTTTTATTTTTCATGTATTCAACCAAACACAAAGGAAGGAAATTGTATCGTTCCTATTTTCCTTCCTTGAAAGATAAAAAATATATCCCTTCTATTTTCTATCCTTCCTACCAAACGAAACATTAGAGTATAAAGTACAATTCACCTTATATTAATCTCTATCTATATCATAAAAGAAAAAAACAAATATCATAATTCATAAGTTTACAATTCATTTTGTTAGTACTTCCTGGAAATTTAAATTCTTTCAATAATGGATATTTAATTCATTTATTAAATATTCCAAATTTTTTGTATCATGAATATATAAATCAAAAATAAATTGCTATAGAATAAATTTGTACACGTATCTTATGCACTGTGAGTTCTAAAGGTCACCACGTCACCTCAGTGGCATGATAATGAATCCCTTTTAAAAAAAAAAAATAACCACATGTTGATTAAGCGCAATTGGGATTTATATACTGTTTTAAGGCATGCTGTTGCATCAAACATTATTTACTAGAAAAACAAATAAATCTTATAGCATTATGGATATTGATTGGTATACCAACTATCTAATTCCCGAATAGTTCAACCCTTTTCTTTTGAAGCTAGCAACTGGCCTAATTGGACTTTAAGGTAGCCAATCCGAACTCGTCGTCCCCTCCCCCCTATAACAGTCTTCTGACCAAAAATAAAAAACACCCTTCTCTCGGTGATCTTTTTTTCTTTTTAGGAACAATTATGCTAACCCTATTGGCAGATTTTGTAGATCCAATCCAACCCAATTCAATTTAACAACTACTTTCTCATTCGAGATAAGATTGTGATAACCCTATTTCTTTTACGCATTTTGTAGATAGTTTAAGTAAAAGATAAGATTGTTTAAGGCAAGAAATGTATAAGCATATGAGTTAAGCACAAACCAATGACAAAGAGCAATTGTATCAGCATATTAAATCACAATAACATTGAACAATAAAAGTTATCGCACAACATAGAAGTTAGGTAACCAACTCTTTGAATTTGTCATCCTGTGGTTGTGAACATAAAGCTGGCGTAATTTGCATGCTACCGTGATCACTCAAACAGACTGTCCCACCACTCAAACAGACCAGTTTGTTTTCAAATCAAGTTGCCAGATGGATCATATGCAAAATTGAACACACCTACTACGATATCTAGAAGACCGTGAACAATATACTAAGTGAAAGGGTCGTCCATAGTGATGTTTTAACCACCTTCACTATCGTAATGACATTAAGAATATCATCAACAGTCATCCCATAATGCTTAGCCTTTAAAGGACTTGTATTCCGACGACTTAATTCAAGAGGGACCACAATATATGCAGGTTTCCCACCGATACACAGTAAATAATAAACTATTTCGAGTTTGAGAAAAGATGTACAGCAAAGGATCCAAATCCCTTTTTATATGTTGATTCGATCAACATATGAGGGATGACAGTATCTGACCCACAGCCAACAAATTTTGTAGCACCATTGAACCACGTTAAGAGCTAGAGTGCACCACATTAGTCAGTAGATATACACTCACCAAATAAACGGAGTAATTTGCCAAAGGATCTCAGAATACTCGACAGAAAAAAAAATCTTAGTCCACATGTTCCCGACTTCCAGTTCAGAAAAATGTGAGAATAAATTCCTTAAAGACACCATTTACCACTGGACACCTTTATGTTCTACAAATATTGTCAAGCAAGATGAAACTGGCTGACTAGATAACCAGATAACTTCGAAAAAACAGTTCAGCCTGCAATCTGCACATTAACCTCACATGATATCAGTGGAGGTTGAGCCCTAATGTTATATGCTACCTATGTCAACACAACATAGCCAACTCGGAGCCCGCTTCAACAGTATAGAAGAATTAAGCTTTATGTACAACCCCTTAATAGTGGGACTCAGATCAACTTCAGTACATCATCCTTTCAATTTCCCCAATGCTAGACCATATACTACAATTCGAAGTGACGTCACATCATACATGATCGGTGGCCATTGAGAGAATTGACAGAAAAGTGCATTTGAGGGGATGCAAATCAATTAAAGTAAGATCTAAGGGAACTGGGTCAAGATGAGGTCAGTTCAATACCACCGAACCTGCCAACATTATCAGATGATGTGATTTATAGTTGAAGCACTGAAACCCAGTATAGTAATCGGATTGATCTCCATGTTAAAAGAAATCCAGTTGGTCGCTGTTATTCAGGAGTCATATCCAAACCCAAAGATGTTTGAAGGGTTTGGGTAAGGTTTGGGCCAAAATTATGCTTCCGATTCGATAGGAACTGACATTTTACTGCACTTAACATGAAACTTCGTCCAAAATACCTTCTACAATTTTGCAAACCGAGCAACCTTAGCAAGCGCCATTCTTAAACTTTGGAAACCAGCTCCAGTTTTTGAGCTTACCATCATCTGCAATAAAAACCAAAGCCTAAGCTAGTCCTATACAATACTGGGCAAAACATCAAATCAAATTAAAGAATTAAACTTCTTACCACAGGCTGCACAGCAGACTTCTTTGCTTTGAGGCTCTACAAAACCACATCATACATATGAATAGTAGTCCAACAGGCTAGCGTTACAGACATAAGATAAAAGTTGATAGATTCAAGTAATACCTCTTCAATTTGCATTGCACGGCGTGCCACATCAATTGGGAATACCAAATCCGTCTTGGTTAATACAATCTGATATTTTGTTTGAGACCTTTCAATCAATAATGAAAATAAAAAATCTGAGTCCAGAAAGAAAGGGGAAACTAGATGTTCCCATAGTCAAAGGAAAATAAGAATATGCACACAAATAAACCCCAACCAAAATACATGGGAACTAGTTTCAGATCCATAAATCAACAATGATAATCACCAACTTGCATTCACAATAAGACACATTTATTTATGAAGCACAAATCAGATGCCCCATCACCAAAGAAAAACACACACAAAGACAGAGAGAGGGAGAAAGAGAGAGGAGAATGCAAGGTTTGTATGACACTAAGGGCTCAAGCAGCAGCTTGAGTATCCGATGAAAATTTTATTGCAGCAAATTATATTCTTGTGTAGTTCATTTGGTGTTGATTCTATCACAGCAATGACAGCAATGACTTGTTTGAAAATGATAAGTTGGAAGCTTCCTAACGATAAAATGAATTAGTCAAGGATTACGACAAAGCAACCTCAAAAATGAAACATGTAGTGCATCGAATTCTATTCCAACAACACCTGCCCCACAGAAACTGAATGGGTAAACAAAGCAAGAAATATGAGAATGTCAATGACATATAGGGAAAATCAGATCAATTTTCAAAAAAAAAGGGCTGTCAGTGGTACAGAGCAGCGATCTGTAAGATAATACCCTTGGGGCGTTCAGCTTTAACAACTTAAAGATTAAATAAATAAGACCTCAATCCAGCCCAATGAAAGACGTCTTTCATGGAACTGAAATTTAAGAATTATTTGAAAACCCAGAGCTCATCTATCTAACTGAAATTTAAGAATTATTTGAGAACCCAGAGCCCATCTATCTATGTGTTCATCTGAAGTATTGATCACTAGATCATATATAGAAAGACAAAGGCATGTATTTTGGAAGAGAAAACCAAAGCACAACTAAATAAATAGCAGAAAACCAAAAGAACATGAGAAAAAAATCATTCTGTACTTATTAACCATGGAGATTCGGACCAGAAGATAACCTATATGGGATTCAGAAAACATCAACCTAAAGAAAGGGACTCAGACAAACAACAGCGTTGAACTTGTGCACGCGCCGATCAATAGCTAGTGCAGCCCCCCACCACCACAGAGTGGGTACCCAAAAAAAAAAAGGAAGTTCCTCACTCATATGTGTTTTTCTGTTATACTTAATTGCAAACTCAATTTCTCCAATCCAGAATTCTTGAGTATAGCAACCTAGCAAATATATCTCATGTGTTTACCTTTCCATCAAATTGATGAGCTCATGATCCCTAGGCTTCATACCCCATTTTGTGTCAATAAGAAGGCATACTCTCTTTAGACCAACTCGTGTTGAGACATATTCTTTCACCTACAAAATTGAAATGTGTCAAATCTGAGTTGCAAATTGAATCAACTAATGTCTATAAATGACCAGCCAACGCAGTTAAAACATGATCATGAACACACATACCAAAGCATATTCACCGTAAGTAGAGGGCCGATTAAAGAGAAAGTAGTCAAAGCATAGTCTAATTCGTCTCCAGTTCAACAAATTGCCACTTCTTACACTTGGAAAATACCTTGTTTCAAATTCCTACCTAAAGGGCGATACTCTTCCTTTCTTGATCTTGATTTGCATAGAAATTTGGGAAAGAGTATTCGTATTCTGTTTAACAACAAAACAATCACAATTCTATCTTCAGTATCATTCGATACTTCTTCAGCCAGAAAAGAAATGTTCTTGCCTTACGCAATAACAGGCATGCCTCTTTAAGATTGTCTTTTTTTTTTTTTGGATACAAAACAAACATTTTATCAAAAATGATAATAAGTACACCTATATCAAAGGAGTGGACAAGAAGTCCAAACCTCAAAACAAAAACAAGAAGTAGAAAACAGAAAACAAGATGTAGTAGCCTTCAGACTATCATTTGAAAGGAGTCTATAAATAAAAAACAGCTTCAAGGTCGTCTTGAAAAGGCTATACCAACATAAATCACATATCATTTAACAGCACCAACATTAGTCTTTCGAAAACATCTAAGAACACAAGTTTTGGTATGTGGGTGATGATTTTGATTAAGATGTTCGCCCCTTGTAAGTTCAGCAATAAAATTTCTGGTAGTTTCCTAATCTTTCAAGTCAAAATTCCTCATTGACAAGGGTTGCTGTGCAGAAGAGGTGCCACAAATAAGATGCCATGTGGACTAAGATGGAATAAGAGTAGGTTTGAGAGAGAAACAAAGTGTCTAAGAGGGAAGCAAGAGGCAACAATTGTGCTCAGAAAAATTCATTAGTCATTATCACAAGGTCTGGAGAGTTTCTGAAGAGCATAATGAGGCATTGATGCCCTTTATGCAGGTGAGTTGCTCAAGCATTGGGTTAGATATGGTTGGACCAAGGCTCAATCTCCTATGGTGGCAGTTGAAGACAAGGGCCTGAGGTCAGGCCTTTCTCAGAGGCAGATGATTGTGGGTCCTGAGAGTTTCTATTGGATTCTTCATCATGATCACTGGAATGAAGAGGCTTTGAGGACCTTCTTCCCAGCATTAGATGTTCATTGAATGCCCCTTAATGCAAGCTCAATATAAACGGCAGTCCATACATTTGCACATTGTAATGATGTTCTGACCTGCAACAGGAGGCAGGTAAGTGTGCCTTGATTTCCTCCCAGACAACCATGCCGAGGAGAGACCAACCAAGTCCATAGTGCCACTTGCTGCCGTGGCACGACATATCTGTCACCTTATCCACCACACTAGTGTACCCTTAAGCTCATCCTAGTCAAGATGCCCAGCACATGGTGTTGGGGAGCCTGAGCACAAGGCTGCCCTTGGTGCAATGCTGACTTGGGAGGCCTCACATCTTACAAACAAATGGCCATCTCGAGGAGGTCCATGATATCATAGAGCGCCAGGCCAATATGCCATGTACCATCTAAAATATACCTAAGTCATTTTTTGACCACTAAGTGGTCAACATGACAGCAACAAAAGCCACCCCTACAAGGATGTTGAATTAAAGCCTAAAGTCTAAACGGATTATCAGTTCATGCATACAGATGATGCATCAGCTATGGACAACCTCTATGCTAGTGCAATATCATGGCCATGAGGCTACCAACTGAATAAAAGGTGAAAACACATTTGCATACTCACAAGCTCCTCCCAAGCTTCCTTGACTTCTTCTTTCGCATAAGCAAACCCATATCCAGGCAAATCAACTAAGCAGAGCTTTGATCCAAGCTGGAAAAAATTTATAGTCTGCAGAAGAACTGTAAGTTGCCATCATGCTTGTCCCGCATATACTAAATTGACTTACAGAAAATAAAGTAGCACCCTTCAAGTGAAAATGGCCAAGCTTTTACAGAGGTTGCATGTTCCACACCTACTAAATTCAGTGTTAGGAAAAAAAAAAAAAAAGTAGCACCTGAGTAAGGCCAGGCTTGTCCGATGTCCGTACTACACCCCACTGTCTGGTAAGTGAATTCAGTAAAGACGACTTGCCTACATTTGACCTTCCTAATAGGAAAATTAACACTCAATCATTATCTCATTCATCCAAGTTCATGAAATACGGAAAAATTCATGCTTTGGGAGAGGGGAGATAAACAGAGATGAAAATATAAAACGTAAAATATCATGATTAAGATGATCATCCAGGAAATTTTGACAAACGTGAGATTGTGATAGTACAAATGCATCAAAAGAATTGTGTCAAAGGAACAAAAACAAATGAATAAGAGAAAGCCCCCAACTGGATTGCCAAACCTAGTTACATAATATAATACTTTTGAACATATGACAGCTCCAATGATGAAATTCATGCAGTTTTACCCTTGTTTCACCGTTTCTTGTTCCCTGATTCAAATTTGCAAGAAATTTTTGCCTCTAAAAACTGAAATCATAAAATATTAGATATAAAAACATCCTCAAGATAATGAAACCATCAATTTTTAGCGTATCTCCCAGAAAATTTATCACAATTAATCATGGACTTAAAAACATCCTCAAGATAATGAAACCATCCATTTTTAGCATATCTCCCAGAAAATTTATCACAATTAATCATGGACTTAAAAAGAAAAAGATAGAATCTAAACCTGCGAATGCAATCTCTGGAAGATCAGGACTGGGAAATGAAGATGAAATCTTAGCAGCAGCAAAAAATTTTAATTTATTCCTAAAGACCTGCAATATAGTTGGGACAAAGAAAATTATACAATAAAAATTACATAAAAGGGCAGGAGGCGGAAATAGTTAAAACTAACATAGGCTCAGGTACAAACCAATCCAAAACTGCAAGTCAAAAGATCCTAACAGATAAGCAATAATTGAAAATGTTTGAACCTGCCCCAATGTAGCAGCTTGAGCTTAAATTGGTTAGTTCGTAGTCCTGAAGTAAAAGTATAGGTCCAAAACGGGTATGAGGAATGTAGATTCATGGTGCTCAGTGGCAGCACTGGTACATAATGGATAAAGATAGTTGCATTGGGGTGGGCGAGGAGAAAAAAAAAAGAACAATGGGAATCGTGACTGGATGCCTTGGCATATTCCCTATAAAGCAATGCTGGGAGCTCAAGCTTCAAGCCACAACAATGGAAAGTGACGAAGTAACATACTAATACATCATCAAACAAAATCATATATGCCTATTTCTGGTATGTATGACACTCAGATGGCAGCTTTTTGATGCGGAAAAAGTCAGCTGAGGAAAGAAAAATTCTGGTTTCAAGATCCTCTCTAAGCTCCGCCACCCCATGATAGCCAATGAATTGTTGCATCCAAAAAAATAATAAAATGATAGCAAATGAATCTTCTTATCCCATTGTTGCATTAAAAAAAAATTACTTTTTTTTCCTAAGAAAACAAAATGTGCTTACTTTGTGATTTGAAGATAGCAAGCATGAAGACAACATCATACCACCAGTAGAAGTTTTAATTAACTAAAATCTAAACAAGACACATGAATTATGTTAAACATACTTTTCCAACGTGCATAAAGCCTAAACATACCGCTTCTTCCATTCGCTCTCTTTCTAAGCTCGTAGAGAAAGGGATGTTATCTAGAGGCGCAGAAAGTTCAATGTTGTAGCCTGCCCTTCTGAACTCAATTTCACGCCTACGGCCCAATAACTGAGAAGGGAATTCCCACAAGCCTCAAAACAAGAAAAGAAGATGAAGAAAATACATATCAGTAAAATTTAACTCAAATATCACAAGGACGGTCTAGAACGATTTACATTGTCTTCCACAAACGAAAGGACAGAGAGGCTAGGTTGTATTGCTCGAAACTGTGCATTCGTTGACATTTCAACATTTTTTTCCACATCTTCCTTCTTCTCTTTGCCATTATCTAGAAAGCAAGCAAGAAAAGAGTGGTTAAACACAAAACTAAAATCTATTTTATCCAAGGATCAAAAGGATTACACAGATAAATAAAGGATCCCATCAAAATTTATATAGCTTCATTTATACAATGGAAAACACAGACGGTGAAGACCATGCATCCATAACATATAAATTGTTGTAAGAGGGGATAAAAAAGACATCATTACAAAAAAGAATGAAATCAATTACCAGATAATTAATGTACAGTTGTCAATGTTATTGTAGCAACAGGAATCTAAGTCAAGGGTCTTACCTCATAAACCCTCCAATTGGTTATTGGAAAAAATAAAGGGAAAAAAATGCTTAGGATGCTGACAACAGGAAGCTGGAAGACTGCTTGTTCTCCTTTTGAGGCTTAATTTGGTCTCTAGACAAGAAAAGGATTATTTAACAATATTTATTTCCTCCGCATTACTATTTCTTGGAACCAAGTTTAGCCTTCTTCAATTCTAAGAGAACAAGCTCCCTTCCACCTCCCTTCAAAAAGGATTAGTATTCCAATCGTCTCATAATCACGTGCAGATCACAGATGAAATTACTAACACAAGTTATTTGTAAAAAAATGAAGAAGTTTCCCTACTGCTTTTTGGCAAGCTTCCAATCCCATGCTACCAAGTGATTTTATGAACCTATAGGAATATCTAGAGCACAATCAAGAAAAATAATTTCAATGAAAGAGGACAGCATAAGAATAATGAATCAAACATCTGGATGCTGATTTTAACAAGAAACAATCAACATCTATATTTTAATACTGACCATTAGTGACTATGGCATCATCCAGCCGCTTATTTGTGATGTCGTGTGGATCTATCCGTATTACTCGCTTTGTCTTCTTCAGCCGGCCATTCATTACCTCTGAATCACGAGTAAAGCTCTTCTTGTCGTGAACCTTTTTCTTGGGATATTTTGCAAGAAATTCAGCTGCATGTTTGTTCTCATTCTGATCTGATTGCTTGCTTGAGGGGTATTTGCTTTTGACACCTTTGGTCAACATACCATTCCCTCCACCATCCAATTCACAATATTTTATTTTATCAGCAGCCTTTCCCTTGGCTCCCGAAACAGAAATGCATTTCTTATCAAGTACTTCATTCTCTTTAGATATTCTTCCCCCTGTTGAAGAGTTTTTCCTAGCAAATTGCGGAATATCATGAGATTTGACTTTGGTGGTCGGTTTTTCTTCAGCCATATCATCTTTAAGCTTGTTCTTCCCAACTTTAGACAATGCCTTCCAACCGGGCTTTTCCACCTTGCTGGGCATTGTTCGTCCCTCACCTGTATTGTGGTCAGCATAGATTCTCTTCCTCTTCCTACCAGAATTCACTGGTTTAAACCACCTATTCTCATTAATCACCGCTTCATACCCCTCTACACCTCCATGCCTATGTTCATCTTTAGTCTTTGATTTTACAATCCTCTTTCCACTATTCTTTGCCTTGTGTGAACTATTCTTGCCAACATAAGAAATATCATCTGGCTTAATCTTTCTATTTTGAGAAGTTTTACTCCCTCGAGAAATATTTTGCTTCGAGTCTAGGTTTCCAACACCTGCCTTAGGGTTCTTATATTTCTCAATAGCAAGTTTCACTTTCCTAATCGGCTTACTATTCTTTGAGCTTGTTTCAGAAGACATCATCGACAACTATTTCTCATAAATAACTCAAACAAATATTATAACCCAATGGAAGTATTCGATTAGTGAGCTGCTTTGAGCACCTATATCACAAACGAACAATCAAAGCATAATCATCAAGTTTCAAGCAGAACATCAAAGATTATAGGGGAGAGAGAGAGAGGGAGAGAGAATAATGTAAATAAACTCGAATAAGAAAAACGTACACAGAGACACACACACTAAACACGCACACAGTTCATCATTACAGTCACAGACTACAAAGGGTTGCTAATACCGATACCTTTATGAGCTAAAATTGTCTCTCTTCCATTCTTCGTCTTCGTTAACCTACTTTTGAACTCTCTGGCTTTTCGCTTCTTTTGCCGCCATGGATTTGGCTTTCGCAACTGGCTCTTCTGCCCTGCTCTTCAAGTGCTTATGGACCGTTATTGCAAATTACATGCCTATTTGGATCGCGCCTAGGGTTGTAAACAAAGTCTTGCCCGCTTAAGCTTTATTGGGCCTTAGAAGTTGGGGTTTTAGGTTGCCAAAAAGGACAGTGAGTGACCATAAGGCCATTAAGAATAATTTAGAGTTTCTTAGAGGCCGGTATCTAAGTCCAATAAAATTTCAAAAAACACTTACTCGTCAATTATTTTTAGATTACGTCTCCATTGCAAACTTAAAGTAATGAACATAATTAACACCCGTTAAAATTATAAAAATAATGACAATATCATCATGTAATTGAAACAAATATTCTATAAAATAATGATTAACGTATTCATTAACTAGTGGGTCGCAGGTACATTAAGTTACATTTACTAATAATGACTGAATTCAAAGTATATCTGAAATAAGCCATCAGTTTTATTTTTAATACACTCTGTAGTTACCCTTGCCTTCTCATTCTTAATATAAACACAATAAAAATCGAGACTCAATCGCATACTTACACAGCTTGTCTCAAAAATCAACTGTGCCACCCTCAAATTTCTGTCACACATAACTAATATCATTCTTCCATGAATTAGATAGGTACGACCTCTTCACATAAGTACCAAATTTGCCCAAAAATTCACTATCTGTAAAAACTTGGACAAATTTGAACTTTTTGTGCATAAGGGTAAAATGGTCATTTACCATCCTAATGCTTATTTGAGATACTCATTCTCTAGACCTCGGATGAGAAAACGGATTTCGCCGTTGGATTCGTATCGCGAAATCTAGTCACCCTGCCGAATTTCGTCGAATTCTGAGATAGTCGGATTTTTCATGTTTTTCGCGTAGACGAGGGGCGTCTGGTGACCCCAAAAATAATTTTTTATTAAAATTTTGAAAGTTAGAAAATAATGTGAATAAAATTTATATAAAAATATTTAAGCTTGAACCGGAGCGAAAATTAATCGTTTCGAGGCGAAAATGGACCCAGGATAAAAGGGGGCGTGTGGCGCAATTTGGGCCAAGCATTAAAAAATATATATATGGGCTAAAAAGCTGATTTTCTGGATGGGGATTCTGCTGGGTTGGCTGGTTCTGGACATTGGAGTTGAATAGAGAGAAAAACTAGAGTTCTTTAGCTTTCTTCTTAAGATCTAGGGCCAAGCTTTGGTTGAATCAACTTGGACCAAGAACAAAAAGTGTTCTCCTCTACGAGGGCTACAAGACCATACCAAAAATCGAAGGTTTCACCGAAGATCCAAAAGGGGGACTTTGGAGGAATCAAAGTTTTGGGCTTGAATCTTGTACTTAAAGTTTTCTACGGGTATTTTACGCTTCAAGAGGTAGGGTTTTTCTTACTTGGGTCTATTCCAAGTCTATGATGTTCATAGAATAAAGTTTGGTTATGTATCTATATGTATGTGGACTTATATGTATAGATAGTTAAGAAAGTAAAAAATAAGTCTAGAGATGACTTAAACTACTTTCTTGAGTGAATTTGATATGTGGGAGTTACTTAAGTAATTCCTTGATGTTTGATGTTATGTGGGCTATGTTATGTGATTGCATGACTTGGGTGCCCTTAAGGTATTTGACTAAATGCCTAAGTGAAAATTAAGTATGTTTTGCATAGTTTATGTGTAACATGTTTGGACGTTGTATTAAGGGAATTGTAAATATATACACATTTTGATATATTGACATTGTGACGAAGCATGGTATTTGTATGTTTATAATATAATTTACCATGGACATTTTGAAATATGTTGAGATTGTTCGTATGACATACATTACATATTGAACATGTGGCTGATAATTTGCTCATTTGGCATTATTGTATATTGGGCATGGTGTTGGCATCACATTCATGGGCTTTTATGCATGGGTGTGGATGCATGGTTTAATCAAACACCATATTTGGTGGTTGATATGTGGACTTGAAAATGTGGACCGATGGTCACATGGAGTCGCATGATTGCATGAGAAAAACTTGTGTCGGGTATAGCAAGAAGGGCTAGACACTCCCTCGGGTGCTGTAACACCCCGCATTCCCTTTAATATATGTATATAAATATATAGAAACTACTTGT
>CM042195.1:26896850-26932419 GCA_023539305.1 Ilex asprella
TGAGCCAACGCCCAGTAGAATAAATCCTACAAAGGCTACTCCCCCCTAGATGCTCATGCCCATGCAACATTCTTTTACAACATACAAACAATCATTACTTATAAGGATATGCATTCTAAGTTTGAATGCAACAATACCATGCCATGAAATGAGATGACACTCACTCATGCACTTTAACCCGAGTCCTCACTGACTCCCACTACACGATGCAATGCCAAAGTGATTTATTCCATTATTTATGTACATATCAAATGGCATTTTTAAAACTAGGGTCTTTCTTGGGGATAAATGTTCATGGACTTACACCAAGGGTCATCCAAACCCACACACTTTATGGACTCTTACACCAATGGAGTGCATTTCCCAAATCACTAGGTCTTGCACCCGAGAGGTCGTCATGCCTCTTCTTGCTAACCCCAACCCAATTTATTATGCAACCAAACGGCTTAGCTAGGTCTTCGACCTAACTTTTCCCAAGCCATCCCGTCAATTACCAAGAGTGGTGTTGACATCGACCATGCACACACAATCATCGCTTCATTTTCAGATATAAAACAAAGGAAAAAATGCCAAATATCAAGGTATGAATCCGCGACTTTTTGACAACTGTTGGGCCATGCGCTAAATAGTAACCCCTCCGACCGACAAATAAATATGAATATGGGGAAAAAAATTTATGAATGCACATGTCATCCACTCTGATGTTATCATAAGTAAACATGCATTGCGTAGCATTAGGGTTTGGGAATTTCTCATGGAGAAAAATTGTGCGAGGCCATGACATTTCAATTTTTATATTTCGATCTGTTACGATAAAAACCTCATACAATCGATATATTTTCTCAAAGTGCCATGCTCTCTCACCCTATAAATACCAAGCTTTTATTCTTGCATTTCCCATAGCTTCCAAGTGTTTCTTGCATTTCCCATAGCTTACAATGGACTACGAATTAATGGCTTTCCTATTCAACATGGGAATAAAATTATTCAAATTCTTTTTTAAAACCCCTAAACTCCTCGCTGGGTCTTCCAACAAATGCAAGCCTGATCATGCAGGCCGCTACCACAACTAGCTATTATCACAGCAAGCCTGGCGTTGAGATTAAAGCAGAGGAAGGAAATTAAGGCCGGTAAAGACAAGGCTATAAATGGGGTCGTTGAAGACTACCTCCAAGTCCAGGTCACCGATATCTATCCTTGTTTTTTTTGATCAAACACCGATATATATATATGCTTAAGTTAAATTAATGTGTCTTATGCTTGATCAGTTATTACCTAAAAGTGTACTTCTTATTTCCCAAGATATAGCATAAAAGGAAATACTATGTAGCCCAAATCTTCAACCCAAATTTTCATCCCAAATCAAGGGAGACCATTGGATAAGTGAGTCCCATTAATTTTTTTAAATAGGACTCAATGAGGATACAATAGTCAATCAAAAGTTTTTCATGTTAAAGGTAATTTTATTAGTAGTATAGATTAACTAATAGTTAACTATAAATGGATACAAGGGCATTTTTACTATTTTATAAGGATACAATAGTCAATCAAAAGTTTTTCATGTTAATGTACTTTTATTAGTAGTATAGATGCGTGAAATAGATGAAATAATTTTATTGATACGAATTGATAGTTGAGAGCCTAAGTTGAGTCAATTAAAAATGTATGGATCATTTTAAAATAAGAGACAAAGTTTAAATACTAATTGTAAAATTTACCCCTTTTTTTGGTTGTTAAAAGCGAGAAATCTACACTTGAGACTCTTCATATGAGAAAAATAGCTAGCCAAGTGACATATCATGTCACTTGGAAAATAGAAATAAATAAATAAAAATACAATAAGAATATTTCGCTTATGGCCAAAGAAATTGGAGCACAATACAAAGAAAATATGTGTTAGCTGATGGGCAGTCAGGCTTCTAAATAATAGTCTCATTCTGTAATTGATTTCTCTTTGTTTTCAGACCTCACATGCTTGCGAGTTTTACACGTTGATTGTCAATCATTCCTACTCCAAACTATATGGGGGTAAAAAGGACTTTGAATCTCTATACCTAATTGTGAGATCCCGTGTTTTATATAAATATAAATGATATTAACTTGCTAGTATTTTTAAGATAATTAAAATGATGAGAGAAACTTCTAATCGTTGTTGAATGAATAGTCGCATAAGTTTGAAATATGAACGTATAGATTTTTGGGGCCAAATTTAATTTTTGGAGGTGTTTAAGGTTGATAAGGGTAACTATGTGAATATATTAATTTTTTTAGGTCAAAATAATATTACCATTGAATCCGGGAGGTCCGAAAAATTTGAAATAACCGTTTAGCACATATAGCGGTTCGGAGGGAGAAAATAGTAATTTTAGTGTTTCGAGTGTAAATTAAATTTAGTTTTGAGATAAATCATAAAACTAAATGTTTTTAGGTTAAAATAACATTAAAAATGAATCCAGAACTGTAAACCCCAGGCAAATTTGAACTTTTTGTGCATAAGGGCAAAATGGTCATTTACCATCCTAATGCTTATTAGAGATACTCATTCTCTAGACCTTGGATGAGAAAACGAACTTTGCCATTGGATTTGTATCGCAAAATATAGTCACCCTGTCAAATTTCTTCGAATTCTGAGATGGTCGGACTTTTGCATGTCGTTCGAGGCGACTACGTGGCGAATGACATTTTAAAGGTCCCCAAAAATAAATTTTTGAAAATTTCTTTAAAATTAAATTAAATTTCAAATAAAATTAATTTAAACTTAATCTGAGATATAATAAATCGTTTCGAGCGAAAACGGACCCGAAAAAGAGGGGGCGGGTGGCACGATTAGAGTCAAACATTTAAAAATATAAATAGGGACTTAAATGAGATATTTCAGCAGAAATATCTCATTTCTTCAGCTCTTGGCCGGCCATAGAGAGCGAAGAGAGAAAAGAGAGAAAAAAAAATTCTTCAAGCTTCATCTTTGATTTCCCAGAGTTCCGTCGCTCGGAATCCGTCGAACCAAGAACTAAAGTTCATCTCCTCGACGAGGGCTACGCGTACGTACCAAGAACGAGAGATTTCACCGAAAATCTAAAGACAAGATTTTGGAGAAATCAAGTTTTTGGGCTTTGGTTGGTGTTTTTGGAAGTTCTATCACTTCCTACACGCTACAAGAGGTAGGGTTCTTTCTACTATCGTTTTACTCCTACCTTAAGGGGCTGTTTTTGGTGTCTGAAAGGTGAATGTTATGTGGTTGTTTTGTGGCTGAAATATGGTTGTTTATGGGCTGCTTTAGTGGCTAAAAAGCGGCTGCATATAGGCTATCCAAATGGACTACTTTTGGACTGTTTTAGCTGCTAAAATTGAGTGGTATGTGGGCTGTCCAAATGGACTGTTTTTGGACTGCTTTAGTGGCTAAAAAATGGACTGCGTATAGGCCACTTTGTGGACTGTTTTTAGACCACTTTGTGGACTGTTTTTAGGCCACTTTGCGGACTGTTTTTAGGCCACTTTGTGGACTATTTTTAGGCCACTTTGCGGACTGTTTTTAGGCCATTTTGTGGACTGCATATATGTCACTTTGCGGACTGTTTTTATAGACTTAAATGGACTTTTTTTGGTGCACTTTCATGGGCTGAATTTGTGCACTTTCATGGACTGTTTTTATGGACTTTCATGGACTGTTTTTATGCACTTTCATGGACTATTTTTTAGCACTTTCATGGGCTGAATTTGTTGGTCTTGATGTGTTATAACATGCTTGAGAATTGTATTGGATATAAATGTTAATACATGCTAGTTGATGTTTTGACGTTGTTATGGATTTTTGGAGATTATATACATATGGTATAATTGTCCATGATACATATTAAAATGTATGGTTTAATTGGTTCATATGGCAATCATTCCATATACATTGCATATGTACGGAGGCATCACATTCATGGGTTTAGGTATGAGTGTGAGTGTGTGTACGCATGGTTAATTAAACACCATTCTTGGTGATTGATATGTGGAATCGGTAAAGTCGGATCGAAGATCCCATTGAGCCGCATGTTGCATGAAAAACTTGTGTCAGGTATAGCAAGAAGGGGTAGATCCCCCCTCGGGTGCAAGACCCGGCAACTTGGTTATACACTCCCCTGTGGTGAAATTCCAGAAAAGTGTAGTATGGTATACGGAACCGGCGGTATAAAATCCAAAATCCATTGCCCAACAAGACACAATTTTTTGATTTATAAAAATACTCATTTAATGAGTACCATCCAATAATGATCTGATTTATTTATAAAATGCATGATTTTAAAAACAAAGCGATCATTGGATGTATTTTCGTCATATGACGGTTACACTGCACGAGTGCATTGCATTGTGTTGTGGGAGTCAGTGAGGACTCGGGTCATGATGCATGAGTGTGTTTCATCTCATTTCATAGCATGGCATGGTAGAATTCTAACCTAGAATTGCCTATTCTTACTTGGAATGTTGATGTGATTATAAAATGTTATATGAGAATATTGCATGTGCACTTAGGTGGGGAGTAGCCTCTGTAGGAAATTACTCTACTGGGCGTTGCTCACCCTATACGGGAAAACATTTCAGGTGGGAGAAATACACCGGCGGATGGCTCCAATTTGGACCCTCATGTTTGAAGAAAGCCGAATATGTCTTTATTTTGTGTTAATTTACACACTTGTGAAAATTATATTTTGGGCATGTAATCCTTTGGAAATGATTGTAATAGAACATATATGAATCATTGTTAAAGTAACCTTGCATGTTTTGATATAAGTATAAGTATGGATAATTGGACCCGGTGTGGCCAATGTTTACTTATAAGTGGACCGTTATGGTCAATAATTTATATTGGACCTCGGATGGGTTATGTGAAATATATTGTACATGTTGGGTTTTGAGGTAGAGTTTCCCGTACAAAGGAAACTCTGCCCAAATTTTTATTGAATTATGGATCCCAGTAATTTGATACAATAGCGAGATGTCGAGTTATATGCTGTCCACAGATATTCCGCAGGTTGATGGGTGATCAACGGACACCCAGATTTTGGGGTGTCATAGGAACATCGAAAAACTTTAGGGTAGTCATATGTATCAAATTAGAGTTTTTTAGTGGCAAAATCGTAATTTTAGAAAAACCTAAATCAGCCCATAAATAGCAAAAAAAAGGGGCTGCTGGGTTAAAACCTAGATTTCAGCCCCTTTTCTTCCATTTTTTCTCACATCTCTCACCCAAAAATCCTTTATCCATCCTAGAACTAGAGAGAGAAAGGGAGAAGAAGATAGAAGAAAGGCTATAGGGCTTGATCTTGGCTTGAGGATCTTGAAAAGTAAGCTTGGAATTTTGATTTATAGGTGGAGTTTTCCTCTCTCTTGCATTTACAATGTGCATCTCATTTATTTTCTTTAGTTAAAGCTTGTTATGTGCTTAATGACAAAATACTTGTTGTAATCCTTGATTTAATGTTGAATATGTCATGGATTGTGAACTTACATGCATAAAAATGATTTTTGTGTTATGGGTTTGAAAACTTAGTTTGATTTTAGCTATGGGCATTTGAATAAATCTATGATTTTTGGGTTTTGAAGTATGCTATGATATTGTACATAATATATATTACATATTCTCTTGGAAATAAAAATAATTTTGTTGTGGGTTTGATACCCTAGTTTAATTTTGGTGATGGATATTTAATTAAACCTATGATTTGGGGGTTTTGAAGTATGTAACGATTTTGTACATAATATATATCACTTATTTTCTTGGAATTAGTTGTGTTGCTTTGAAAATGCAAATTTTGAGATTTGAGTATACTATATGTTTTGATAAAATGTCAAGGTTATGACATGAGTATTCAAAAGCATTAATGGCTATAGAAAATAATTATTTTTGGAAAATGTATGCTCGATATTGATAGGCAGAGGGTTAGTAGACGATTGAGACCTATTGAGTGGGTTGTCAAGGCGGCTAATAGTCCTAAGGGGGATTGGTTATGGTAGTGGTCTTCGATGATGGCCTATGTGGCGTCTGCTTGATTTATTTCCCTATTGTTCCTAACTTACTAACATCTTCCTTAATGTATGTATGATGTATGTGTGAGGGGGAGTGTCACTCTCCCTTGGGATGATGTCAAAAGAAAGGGCAAGGAGAAAATAGAATGGGATGAATGAAATATGTGTGTGTGTGTGAACAAAAGTGCTCCTCAAGCGCAAGGAGTCTTTTGAGTGTCGTGTTTTACTTGGAAAAGTATTCCAAGGTCATCTCCTCAGGGAAAGAAGTGAACCATCATGAAGGTAATTTTTATTAAAGAAAAGTGTAAAATCATTTTGTTATGAAATTTGGTGGTGGGTTGTGTTGTGATAATGAAATGAAAACAAGTGTTGGCTAATCCAAAGAGGTCACTCCAATGGGAATAACAATTCAACTCGAAACCTTCCTCCAATGGTGCATAGATGAACGATTGATTCGTGGGAAGCTAGGGACGAGATGATGAGAATCCAAGCATAACTCGTGACTAAGCCTACAGGATATCAAAGACTCACAACCACATCCACTCTCAACCCAGTCAAACCGAACCATTGTACATTACGAGGAGGAAAGACAATGAGCTAAAATAACATACCCAAAAGGAGGTATCTCTTGGATTAGCCAACTAAAAACTTAGCTACTCATGGTTAAAGTAAAGAGAACAATGAACTGGGAAGACATTATGAATAAATAAAGGTTAGAACTAAGCATAAACGAAATGCATCAATATAAACGATCTTCGACAAAGAATGAGTGAATCACGTTCCACCCTTCATGGCTTCGGTAAAGCTCTAGAAAAGTGGAAGAGTTTCACTCCTCTAAGGTAAGAAGGAAGCTCCAACAATGGAAGTAAAATAAAACAAGACTTAAATTAAAAGAGAGCAATAATTACTTGGCGGGTATTCCACAACCAAGAGATGATAACACAATAAAAGAAAGCAATACTACTTGGCAGGGATTCCACTACCAAGAGATGATAATATTATTAAAAAAAGCAATAATACAAAGAAAGTAATACAAACTTGGAGGGTTGTCCACAACCAAGAGAAAAGCTAGTAAGCATACAAAGAAAATAATAACAACTTGGAGGGATGTCCACAACCAAGAGCTCTAGCAAAAACTTATATCCTTTACAAGCTACAAAGGGGTGGTATTTATAGGCAAGGCCTTTACAAACCCCAAGGGATGACATTTACAAACCCCAAAGATACCATTCACAAGCCCAAGGGATGACATTCACAAGTTTCCAAAAGTTGTCATTCACAAGCTTCCAAAAGTTGTCATTCGCAAGCTTCCAAAAGTGGTCATTCACAAACCTCCAAAAGATGACATTTGGATTACTTGAATCTCTTTTTGTTTAGAGCTTTAATAATTGTCATTTCAGAATTTGTAGTTTTGTCACAATTGGTTCCCTGGTAGTTTGTAGCTTTGAAGCATAAAACCCATAAAAGAACAACAATTAATGCATTATCCCTAATTCACACACTAACCTTAATAGGTCAATTTTGATTAGTTTAACTTTGTTTAACTAACACAATTGACCTATTAAATTAATTAAATCATGCATTAATTAGGATTAATCACACCCCCCAACTTAAACATTACTAGTCCCTAGTAATAAATAACAAAAAACATCACTTTCGTAGATAACACAATTGTATTTAGCATATGCAACAAGCCGTTAAACCCCTAGGTGATCCCTAGTGGACGAGTTTTGTCTCGTGAAGGTTTCCAGTGAAGGTACCTACAAACTTTTTTTTTTTTTTGTGTCCAATATTTAAGCATATTCCCTCATCTTAACTAGCACTGGCATGTTAAAATCGCTTTGTCCACTGAATCTGAACTAATCACAGAAGAGACACATCATAGTCTTAAATGCTATTCTAGAGTATCTACATACACATTTTCTTTCAAAACTCATGTGTGTGTGAAATGAACATGTAATTTTAAATATATACACATACGGAATCCACATTCACATAGCTATCCAAATTCAGCTTTGATACAACACTCACCAAGGGTTTCTCTCAAAAATGAATCACACTATGATTATCCTGGCATGTTCTCCATGTGTATATGTGAGATAAAATATTGTGCTCAAACAAATTATACTCACATATAATCCAAAAATGAATCACATGCATAAAAAAATGAAACAACCTTGACATAATCTCATGAAATGAATGTTAGGGCACTAGATAGCAAAATCAACTTATCTTTTTCTTAAAAAGTGTACATCCCCCATACTTCTTTAGATCATTTAGGACTTTCACGGGCTGTAATGAGGCCTTGGGGTGATATTGAGGTAAGGGAAACGAAAGATATAGGATAACAAAGAGAGTTGTTCCGAGTAAATGACCTTTATTTCAAATAGATCTCCCTTTTTATGGGATTTCTAGTCTAACACCATCACTTCATTCTTTGTTTCTTTTTCTTTCTTTTCCTTAATATTTTCCTTTTTTTTTCTCACCCCTTTTCTTCCTTTTCTTTTATTCATCATTTTTTTTTTCATTGAACTCCTTGAGTTTTAATATCATTCATCCCTTTTGTTTGAGTTTCCACACCATACTTCCTTCTCTTCTATGATTATTCATACTCAGCACTAGGAACAACCAAGGTAAGGTAAATATTTATCATTTTCATTGGCTTGGTCAAATGTATGGTATAGAAATGAATTCAACTAAGGCTTAATCACGACACTAGGGATAATATTTTCTCAAGAAGAAGACTAAGGCTCAAAATATTCAAAAATGGCCTAAGATCACCTCTAGATAAGCATAGGAGAACATCGTACATATCAAGACAAAGTCAATTAACTACCCAAATGCACCTAACCAAAACAAGCATAATGAGATTATTGAACAAATATGAAATTTGAACAATTGTACATTGAGTAAATGTAAGTTCCCTCCAATAAGGATTGACGCTAAAGCTCACATGGGTTTTTACTCATCTCCACTATTCATGTCAAGCATTAAATGTGAACTCAATCTGTAAATTGTCAAAATTACAAGTTCATGGTGCACTTATGGTTGAGTTCAAAAGCAAACAAGTATGTGATACTCTTGGCAATAGAATAAACTTCTATAATGTGCTCATGTATTCAAAGTTCAAAATGAAGATCAAGTAATCACAAATCCCACAACAATTAGGGTAGGGAAATATAGTTCAATATTGGATATATTTTTTATAAAAAGTGTCCAAAATTTTTAAAATTTTTCACATTTTCAACTTATTCTATACAAAAAGTTGTGGAACATGTAAATGGTGCACCTCACCCCCCAACTTGAACTATGCATTGTCCTCAATACACAAAGAATCATGCAATGAGAAGAATGAAACTAACATGGAAAATGAGATACCCTTTTTTTTTCTTTGAATCTGGCATTCGAACATTAAATAAAATTCAAAATTATTAACATACCATTTTTCAAGGATAAATGAGTATGTAAATTTTATTTTTTTTGAACATTAAATAAATTTAAAATTATTAATATACTTATTTATCTATGAAAATTGAAGGAAGACTAGATGCACCAATTGAACTTGAAAAACTATGGCGTCTCAGGAATAAGTCCCTACCCACACTATAGGTTTGTATTTTAGGACATTCCTTACTCGGCCCACATCGTTATTTTTGCACATCTAATAACAAGATATTTACACTTTTTTCAAACAGTCGGACCATTTACCTTCATCCCCAAATACACACTTTTTCACAGCTTTGTTAAAAGAAGAAATAAAATCTAATCCGAGTCATCGCTTGTGTCTATGTCATTATTAGTGACCCTTCCAATTTCTTGTCGCACATAACGTGTAAGTCCCGGACTGGCATAGGATGGCGTGTCAGGAAAATTCTTACTTTGCCCATACACTATCCAGTTTAATCGATCGGTCGCACGACCCGAAATTGGTTCAGAACACTAATTATGTTTTTTCATGTGAAATATTCTGTCACATTGGTAACAAGCACCCAGTTGTTTGGAACGACGACGTTTAGCAAAAGAGCTTCTGACACACAATGGTTTTGCTTATTGCTCTCAGATTTCAATTTTTCTCACATCTCTTGCTTTTTTCATTATCACATCATGCACATCAGATGGAAAAGTGAGCAAAATGCTTAAACTAAACCAAAAAAGTTTATTGTCCATACTTGCTAAATTACAAACACCCTTTCTGGTTCTTTAACATCTGTCAGTCACAAAGACAATTAAAGTTGCATTCGACACGATCATAAAATATAATAAAAAATATTGTAAACATACGCAAATATGAAACTGAAATGAACTGAAACTATAGATCACAACACCCCTAACAAACTGAAACTATTTCCCAAATGATTCGAATTTACCAGAACTGCAAATAGAGTTAGGGTATAAGAAGTAGAGATCCATTCATATGCCAAAACCTACAAAGAAAATACCCAATTTGATAATCATTCTTCGAGATAAGGGTTTCGGCTAGGCTGGAAACCCTTCAACCTAAGTGCAGCTAGAAGAAGAATAGCCATGTACAAATACAGACATATAATGAAAATCATTAGACAAATGACTGGGTCTTCTGGGAATATGGTCATGGATTTGCAAGGGGTAGGTTATTTTTACAGAGAATAGAGAAAAATGAAGAAGAAGAAGAAGAAGAAGAAGAAGAAGAAAGAAGAAGGGGGGCCAACACTGGTGGATGGAAAAAATGAAACAACTTGGAGGCTTTATAAAGGCATCCCAATTTTTTTTTATAAGTGTCGGCAGAAAACGAATATTTGCGGAGGAATATTCTTTGTTTTTTTTGTGTCGGCAGGAATGAATATTTGCAAATGAATATTCTAGATTCAACATTGGTATAACATGTAAATGGTGCACCTCACCCCCTAACTTGGTTCACGCATTGTCCTCAATGCACATAAAGATATGAAATATAATGGACTGTAGAAAGATGAGTAGGGATAGAGGACATCTTGCATTAGAGCTTTTGACAAAATACCAACATCTGAAGCTAGGAAAAACAAAACTATACAACAAAAAAAAGTAAGTGACATGAAATAAAAAAAATAACATATATAAATAAAGGCAACTATACATAAAAGAAATATAAATACCAGCTACTCCTCCACCAAATTCGAATACACCGGATCTATTAAATCCTCTTCCACCATTTGTCCTTCAAAATCCTCAAAGAATGGCTTAAGTCTTTGGCCATTGACCTTGAATGTTTGGTCATTCTCAGGGTTTGTGACTTCTACAGCTCCGTTGGGATAGGCCACCTTGGCAAGATAGGGCCCATCCTAACGGGATCGGAGTTTTCCTTGGAAAATGAGAGGCGAGAGTTGTAAAAAAGCACTTTTTGGCCAGGCTCAAATGACTTCCTTACAATGGATTTATCATGAAAGATTTTAACCCATTCCTTTGAATTTTGGAACTCTCATACGCATCTCGGCGAATTTCTTCCAATTCATTCAGCTCTAACTTCCTATGATCATCGGCTATTCTCAAATTAAAATTTAAAGTCTTAATGGCCCAGTAGGCCTTGTGTTCTATTTCGACTAGTAAGTGGCAAGCCTTTTCATAGACAAGTCGGTAGGAAGACATGTCCAAAATAGTTTTAAAGGCAGTACGGTATGCCCATAAGGCAACCGTCAATCTATCAGACCAATCCTTCCTATTTGGGTTAACCATTTTTTCTAGAATGTTCTTGATCTCCCTATTGGCTAGCTCGACTTGGCCATTTGTTTGTGGGTGATAGGCAGTGGATACTTTGTGAGTGACACCATATATGAACATTAAAGATGCAAATGGTCTATTACAGAAATGTGATCAACTATCACTTATTATTGCACGTGGCATCCCAAACCTCGAAAAAATGTTCTCCTTGAGAAACTTGACTACGACCCGATGGTCATTAGTCTTGGTCGGGATAGCCTCCACCCACTTTGAGACATAGTCTACTGTCATGAGGATGTACAGATAATCAAAAGACATAGGGAATGGACCCATGAAGTTGATCCCCCAACAGTCGAATATTTCTATGACAAGCACGGGGGAAAGGGGAATCATATTTCTACGGGTCACACTACCCAATCGTTGGCATCTGTCACATGCTTTACAGAACGAAACACAATCTTTAATAAGGGAGGGCTAATAGAAACCTGATTGAAGAATTTTGGCAGAAGTCTTCTTTGCTAAAAAATGTCCGCCGCAAGACTGTGAATGGCAAAATGCTAGGACATCCCGCTATTCGTTCTCAAGTACACATCTCCTCATGACCTGGTCAGGGCAATATTTGAACAAGTATGAGTTGTCGAAGTAGAAGTACTTCACATCTGCCATAAATAGTCTTTTATCTTCGGGGCTCCATAGCGGCGGTAGCTGTTCTGTTGCAAGGTAATTACAAATATCAGCATACAAAGGACGTACTGAATGAATTGAAAGTAAGTGTTCATTAGGAAAAGAGTTAGGGATCAGAATGTGCTTGTCAACATCCTACACCACATGCCGAGATAAGTGATCCGCTACCACATTCTCAACTCCTTTTTTGTCCTTGATAGTCAAATCAAATTCTTGTAGCAGGAGGATCCCCCTAATGAGTCTTGGTTTTGCATCATACTTAGTTAACAAGTACTTCAAGGCAGAATGGTCAGTAAATACAACAATAGGCGAATCGATGATATATGAATGAAATTTATCTAAAGCAAACACTATAGCTAGCAATTCTTTCTCAGTGGTAGTGTAATTCATTTGAGCCTCATTAAGTATTTTGCTAGCGTAGTGTATCACATATGGTCTATTTTCCTCCCTCTGACCAAACACTGCGCCGACCACGTAATCACTCGCGTCGTACATGAGCTCAAAAGGTAAATCCCTATTGGGTGGTCGCATGATAGGAGGCGCGATAATCATGCTTTTTAGTTTTTTAAAAGATGTCTCACACTCATCCGACCACTTAAAGAGGACCTCCTTAGACAGTAAGCAAGTCAAGGGTCAGGCCAATGCACTGAAATTATTAATGTATCGACAATAAAAACCTGCATGGTCCAAGAATGATCGGATTCCCTTGATGACTGTCGGTGTGGGGAGGTTGGAGATGGCCTCCACCTTGGATTTGTCAACTTCAATGCCCCTTGCAGATACTATAAGGCCCAACACGATTCCTTCCGTCACCATAAAGTGACACTTTTCCCAATTCAACACAAGATCCTTTTGTTCACATCTCTCCAATACTCTCCCCAAGTTTTCCAAGCATCCGTCAAATGAATCATCAAACACGAAAAAAACATCCATGAAAATCTCCACTATCTTCTCCACCATATCGCTGAAAATCCCCATCATGCACTGTTGAAAAGTCCCCGGAGCATTGCATAATCCGAACGACATACGGCGATAGGCGAAGGTACCATATGGGCAAGTGAAAATGGTCTTCTCCTGGTCCTCCAATGCGATCTCAATTTGATTGTAGCCAGAGTACCCATCTAGAAAGCAGTAGAATAGGTGCCCTGCTACCCTTTCCAAAACTTGATCAAGAAATGGCATTGGGAGATGATCTTTCCTTGTGCAAGCATTAAGCTTTCAGTAATCAATGCAAACTCTCAATCCGGTTATGACTCTTTTAGGTATGAGTTCATTTTCCTCATTTTCCACCACCGTGACACCGAATTTTTTTGGTATTACTTGTGTGGGACTTACCCACTTGCTATCAGCGATCAGAAAGATGATCCCCACATCAAGTAGTTTTAATACCTCATCCTTCATTACCTCCTTCATATTGGGATTTAATCTCCTTTGTGGTTGTCGGGAAGGTTTGGCATCCTCCTCCAGGTAAATGCGGTGGGTGCAAATGATATGGCTTATCCCCTTGATATCCGCAATGGTCCACCCAATTGCTCCTTTGTGCTTTCTTAATACACTCAAGAATCTTTCTTCTTGGTCCACATATGACCATAGGAAAAGTTTCTCCTTCACCAAGATATGCATAATTCAAATGAGAGGGCAATGACTTCAATTCAAAGTTTGGCTTTTGTTCATTTGGCGGGAAAATTTTCTTTGCTTGTTGGGGTAACTCCTTGTATGTAGCGATCCAACTTTCTATCCCTTTCAACTCTTCTACCTCCTCTTGCTTTTCCAACTCCTCAAGATCAACAAATTCATCCTTCTTGAATTTTAACATCCCTTTCCACTCCAAATGCTCCTCAACCAAGGTGTCGATTCTATTGATTTCACTTACATCTTTATCATCACCCGGTTGCTTTGCCAAGTTGAAAATATTGAGCTCCATTGTCATGTTCCCAAATGCCAACTTCATGAGACCGTTCCTATAATTTATCACATTAGATGTAGCAAGGAAAGGTCTTCCAAGTATAACGGGGATCTGAGAACTAAGATTAGCAACAGGGTGCGTATCTAACACAATAAAATCAACGGAAAAGTAAAATTTATCTATTTGAGTCAAGACATCTTCCACTACTCCCCTTGGTGTACAGATACTACGATCTGCCAATTGAAGTGTAATTGATGTGGGCTTCAACTCCTCAAGTTGAAGTTGTTGATACACTGAGTAGGGAAGAAGATTGACATTTGCCCCCAAGTCAAGCAATGCTTGTTCCACCCGGTAATTCCCTATGGTGATGGCAATTGTTGGACAGCTTGGGTCTTTGAATTTTGGAGGAGTATTGGTCCTCAATATCGAGCTCACTTGCTCAGTCAAGAATGCTTTCTTTTGGACATTCAATCTCCTTTCACCATGCATAGATCCTTCAAAATTTTGGCACATCATGGTATTTGTTTGATGGCGTCGAGGAGTGGGATGTTGATCTTCACCTGCTTAAACATTTCCAACATATCAGTATAATTATCCACCTTGACAGGTGACTTCAAACGGCTAGGGAAAGGGGCAGACATGGGAGGAATAAACATGCTATCATCAATCACATTTTCTTTATGAACCCTCTGTCCTTCTCTTTTTTCACTTGCCACACTTTCTTTGGCCTCACCCTCATTCTCTTCTCCTATTGGCAATGTTGCTTTGGGAGAGACTTTCGGCACCACGGTCTTTTCAAATTGTTTGTCACTTCGAAGGGTGGTGACCGCTTTGAGTTGCTCACAACTCGTGTTGGTGGGTTCGGCCATCTCAACCACATGTTGGCCTTTAGAATTCTCTTGGGATTGAGCGGGGAACTTCCCCTTCTCTTGTTGAGACAACCCTATGGTATTGGTGATCTTGGTGAGTTGGGCTAAAATGTCTTTGTTGAATGTGGTTTGGCTTTGGATGAAGTTATAGAGGACATCCTCCAGATTTCTCTTGTGAGAAGGTTGGTATGTGGATGGATTGGACGATCCAGATTGGTTAAAGTTTTGTGGAGGTGGATTTTGGGAGAAATTTTGTGGGAGTGGATTGGATGAATACCATTGCGGATTAGACCGGGGGTATTGGGAGCTAGACGCTTGCCCTTGACCTTGGTAATAAGATTGGTACTGACCTTGCTTAGGAGGAACGGGAGATATGAATGCATTAGAACCGTGAGGTGTAGGGTTCTCATTTCTCCAACTGAAACTAGAGTGATTACTCCACCCCGGATTGTAAGTGCTAGAATTTGGAGAATATGATTGTCTCGGTTGATTGAAAGCATGAACTTGTTCATGGTATGCTTCCTTAAGCGCCAGAATGCTCGGGCACTCCGATATGGAATGCTCAACACTCTCACAAATCGAACAAGACTCATTTACCCTTGAAACATTTGACACCTCATGTCTCCTACTCACTTCAAGACTATCTACTTTCCTTGACAACTTAGAAATTTAGGAAAGAAAGTCTTCCCGGTCTTTCAAATCATAAATCCCTCCCCCTTTAGGTTGGCCACTCCCTTAAGGTAAAGACCTTGGCACATCAGTGGGATCCATAATGTTCCATGATTGGGCATTTTGGGCCAATATGTCAAAATAGTCTAAAGCCTCATTGGGGTCTTTGTTTAAAAATTCACCATTGCACATCATGTCAATAAATTGCCTATGGCCCGGTGTAATTCCTTCATAAAAGAAACTAACCAATTGCCATGGTACAAAACCATGATGTAGAATGGATTGTAGCAACTTCTTGTACCTTTCCCAACATTGGTAAAATTATTTATTGGGATTCTCTGAAAAATTCTGAATTTACTTCTTTAAAGTGGTGGTTTTATGCACCGGGAAGAATTTTTTTAAAAACACAGAGATCAATTGTTCCCAAGATGTTACGGTCCAGAATCTGAAGGATTGAAGCCACATTTTTGCCTTATCACCTAGGGAGAAAGGAAATAACTTCATCCTTGCTGTCTCTTCCATATTATGATTGGGGGTAAAGGTTGCAATTATGTCTTCAAAATCCCTTATATGTGAATATGAGTTTTGGTTCTCAATTCCAAGGAGTAAGGGATATAGTTGCAATATCCCTGATTTGACTATGAAGAGAGGGCTTGGGGTGGAAGGAGGATGCAAGAAGGAGTGGTGATGCGTGTTGGTTTAATGAAATCTCTCATTGACCTCGCCGGAGGATTAATGTGGATGTTGTTCTCTTCATTCCTAGGTGGGGGGAAAAGCACTCGTGGGTTTGGCACTCTAGGTGGTTGCAATCCCCCACCCACTTGAACATTAGGATTAACAACAACATTATTGAAATTGTCACCCGCATGCTCGGGTGGGTCTTGGTCAAAATTCATGGTATGGTCTATGAGTTGTCTAACCAATCGGTTTTGCTCGTCCCGCACCCACATGCAACAAAGGATCAAAAATTTAAATTATACAAAAACAAGAATACATACAAGGACAACGTACCTCAGCCCATGATGAAGATCACGGGACTTACCTCCGTCGTCTGGAAATCACCTTCTTGGTTTAACACTTGCCTTCCCTTGCAACGGCGCCAAAAATGCTTGATTTATTTCCCTGTTGTTCCGAACTAACTAACATCTCCCTAAATGTATGTATGATGTATGTGTGAGGGGGAGTGTCACTCTCCCTTGGGATGATGTTGTGACGCCCCAAAATCCAGGGGTCCGTTGATTACCCATCAACCCGCGAAATACCCGTGGATACCAAGTAACTCGATATCACACCATTATGTCCCATTTTACCGGGATCCATAACTTAACAAAATTTGGACAGAGTCTCCTTCGTACAGGGAGTTCCACCCAAAATCCAACCTGTGCAATATTACTTAACATGACCCATCCAAGACTCAATATAAACAATGACCGTACCAGGTCCATTTATAAATGAACATTGACCACACCGGGTCCAATTACGCATACTTATATCAAAATATGCAAGGTTACTTTAACATTAGTCCATATATGTTCTATTACAATTAATTTGCATAATCTACATGCTAAAGACCAAGTTTTCATAAACCTTTTACAAAAACTCAAAACAAGGCCACAAGTCGGCCCCCTTCATGCCTGATGCTCTTCAAGTGAGCCATCCGTAGGTGCAAACCCCACACCTGAAATATTTTCCGTATAGGGTGAGCCAACGCCCAGTAGTGAATTTCCTATAGAGGCTACTTCCCCCTTAGATGCACATGAAGAGTGTACATGCAATAATTTACACACACCTCCACCATTCCTTACAAGAACATGCATTTAATGCTGGAATTCTACTCTGTTATGCCATGAAATGAGATGCGACTCAGTCATGCAGATTTTCCCGAGTCTTCCCCGACTCACACGACACCATGCAGTACCAATGTGTAATGAACCCATCTTTGACGGAAAAACATCTAATGATCGTTTTGAATAAAAGTAATGCGTTTTATAAATCAGATCATTATGGGATGATACTCATTGACATAGTATGATTTTATTAACAAAATCTTGTGTCTTGTTGGGCAACGGATTTTGGTATCTCAACCTCCGGTTCTGTAAACACCAGCACTTTTTTGGAATTTCACCGCCGGCAAAGTGCCTGAACCATGTGACCGGGCCTTGCACCCGAGGGAGAGTCTAGCCCTACTTGTTATACGCGACACAAGTTTTTCTCATGCAATCATGCGACTCCATGTGACCATCAATCCACATTTTCAAGTCCACATATCAACCACCAAACATGGTATTTCATTAAACATGCACCTCACACCCCCACACCCATGACTTATGCTCATGAATGTGATGCTCCATACACATGCAATACAATGCCTTATTGCACACTTTCCACATGTTCAAGATACAATGAATGCCTTATGAACAATTTAAACCACATATCAACTTATGTCATGGCAATATATGTCTTAAGCATACAATTGCCATAAAACATCATGAAACTAATATCTTAGCAACATATTAGCATATTTTACCACAAAATTCAACTTGCTAAACATAGTCATGAAACACATGATTTCAATCACTCAAGGTATTTTATCAATCACCTTCAATGCAACCACATGTTGAACACAAATCATGCCCAAATTTCACTAAGTTACCAGAAAGTTCACAAGTAACTATCATGCATCATTCTCAAGCTAAGAGATAGCCTACACCATAACAAATCCTAAGTGATTTCACAAAGAACTTCCACACACAATCTCAAGATAGAACTTATCCCAAGTCATTTCTACCGGAATGATCCCAATTTCCATATAACCTACGATAGGTTAGAACAATCATGTTACCAAAACTTTGTCCTCAAGATATGAAGTTACACAAGACTTCACAAGTAACTTCTCTAAACCAATTTTAACAAGGAAGTGATCTAAGTCATTTTCCTAATTATTTGGTAAGTGTTAAGGCTCTAACACTCCATTCTTCCATACAAAAATCCCATATAAACATTTTATATAAGCAACTAAGGTGAGGAATAATCCCAAATAGAAAGAATCATACACGTCATCATGTAACACAAGAAATTATTCTAAGTAATTTCTACACCGCAATTTCAAGATGTAATATATTGTATCCATTTCCAACCTCCATTTAATCATAACATTAACAATTGTCAAGAGTCCTCATACATCAACTCCTTTCACATGAATATCCTAGAATGAAATAAACCCAAAACAGTCCATAATTTCAACTCCATAACAACCTATAATTTCAGCTCTAAAACAATCCAAAAACAATCCACAATTTCAATCCCAAACAACTTAAAAATAGTCCATAATTTCAGTCCATAGAACCAGTCCAAACAGTACCAAAAATAGTCCAAAAAATCAATCCAAAACAGAGAATCAATTCCATGAATCCATTCGAGGCAAGATGCAAATGACTCGATCAATTCCATACTGCACCTGCAATCGCAGAGAATCAATTCCATGAATCCATCCCAACAAATCCAAGAGAGGGTCAAAGCAGTGGAAACTTACTTGAGTGGCATAGTCACTAAATTCTTGCCCAAGTGCCAAAGGTGTTGCATCTTGAGTGTGAGTGCGCCCAATTTTAATAATGTCTTTGAACTCAACTGACTGGGAAAAAATTCACAAAATAACCAAAAAATAGTAGTTGTGCTGTAACTGCAGATGTGTACTGCTATGGACAATAAGAGAGACGAGGTGGGTGCAAGTAAACACAAAAGCTTAGAAGTTGGTCATGAATATTTCTTTTATGAAAATCATACGTCTGCAAGAAAAAAATAGTCCAACCATTAAATTTCTTCTTGATGATTGATGGACAGTGCAAGAGAGAGCACTCTATAAGACAATGTAATTTCTCGTTTTTTTTTTTGGGTAAGTCTCATTATACAATGTAACCTACATACATCTTATTTATAATAACAACAGATGCATTCTGATAAGACAATGGATGTAATTATACATTACAGCATCTTACAGAAATCATAATAGCAAACTGAAAGGAAATAATACCCACAACTTTTTAAAACTGGTACAAAATGGTCGCCCAAAACTTTTGGATAATCATGAAAATATGAAAGGGCATAAAATTTTAATTGAAGGAGCACACTGAGTGGAACTGAATCAGAAGTTTGATTAGGGCTGCTGTATAGAAAGAGCTTTGGCATAATTGTGACACCCAAAAATTCGGGTGTCCGTTGATCACCCATCAACCTGCGAAATATCTGTGGACAGCGTATAACTCGACATCTCGCTGTTGTATCCAATTACTAGGGTCCATAATTCAATAAAAATTTGGACAGAGTTTTCTTTGTACGGGGAACTCTACCTCAAAACCCAACCTGTACAATAAATTTCACATGACCCATCCGAGGCCCAATATAAAACATTGACCACACCGGGTCCATTTATAAGTAAACATTGGCCACACTGGGTCCAATTATCAATACTTATATCAAAATATGCAAGGTTACTTTAACAATGATTCATATATGTTCTATTACAATCATTTGCAAAGGATTACATGCCCAAAATATAATTTTTACAAGTGTTGTACATTAACACAAAATAAAGACATATTCGGCTTTCTTCAAACATGAGGGTCCAAATGGGAGCCATCCGCCGGTGTATTTCTCCCACCTGAAATATTTTTCCGTATATGGTGAGCAACGCCCAGTAGAGTAATTTCCTACAGAGGCTACTCCCCACCTAAGTGCACATGCAATGTTCTCATACAACATTTCATAATCACATCAACATTCCAAGTAAGAATAGGCAATTCTAGGTTGGAATTCTACTATGCCATGCTATGAAATAAGATGAAACTCACTCATGCATCATGGCCCGAGTCCTCACCGACTACCACAACACAACGCAATGCACTCGTACGGTGTAACCGTCATATGACGAAAATACATCCAATGATCACTTTGTTTTTAAAATCATGCGTTTTATAAATAAATCAGATCATTATTGGATGGTATTCATTAAATGAGTATTTTTATAAATTAAAATCTTGTGTCTTGTTAGGCAACGAATTTATGATTTTATACCGCCGGTTCCGTATACCATACTACACTTTTCTGGAATGTCACCACAGGGGAGTGTATAACCAAGTTGTCGGGTCTTGCACCCAAGGGGGGATCTACCCCTTCTTGCTATACCCGACACAAGTTTTTCATGCAACATGCGGTTCAATGGGATCTTCGATCTGACTTTACCAATTCCACATGTCAATCACCAAGAATGGTGTTTAATTAACCATACGTACACACACTCACACTCATGCCTAAACCCATGAATGTGATGTCTCCGTACATATGCAATGTATATGGAATGATTGCGATATGAACCAATTAAACCTTACATTTTATTTTGTATCATGGACAATTATATCATATGTATATAATCTCCAAATATCCACAACAACGTCAAAACATCAACTAGCATGTATTAACATTTATATCCAATACAATTCGCAAGCATGTTATAACACATTAAGACCCACAAATTCAGCCCCTGAAAGTGCACAAAAACAGTCCATGAAAGTCCATAAAAACAGTCCATGAAAGTGCACAAATTCAGCCCATGAAAGTGCACAAAAAAAAGTCCATTTAATTCCATAAAAACAGTCCGCAAAGTGACCTATATGCAGTCCACAAAATGGCCTAAAAACAGTCCGCAAAGTGGCCTAAAAACAGTCAACAAAGTGGCCTAAAAACTGTCCGCAAAGTGGTCTAAAAACAGTCCGCAAAGTGGCCTATATGCAGTCCACTTTTTAGCCACTAAAACGGTCCGCAAAATGACCTATATGCAGTCCACAAAATGGCCTAAAAACATTCCGAAAAGTGGTCTAAAAACAGTCCACAAAGTGGCCTAAAAACAGTCCACAAAGTGGCCTAAAAACAGTCCGCAAAGTGGCCAATATGCATTCCACTTTTTAGCCACTAAAACAGTCCAAAAACAGTCCATTTGGACAGCCCTTGGACAGCCCACATACCTCACAATTTCAGCTGCTAAACAGTCCAAAAACAGTCCATTTGGATAGCCTATATGCAGCCCCTTTTTAGCCACTAAAACTGCCCATAAACAACCATATTTCAGCCACAAAACAACCACATAACATTCACCTTTCAGCCACCAAAAACATCCCTTAAGGTAGGAGTAAAACCATAGTAGAAAGAACCCTACCTCTTGTAGCGTGTAGGAAGTGATAGAACTTCCACAAATACCAACCAAAGCCCAAGAACTTGATTTCTCCAAAATCTTTTCTATGGATCTTCTGTGAAATCTCTCATTCTTAGTACGTACGCGTAGCCCTCGTCGAGGAGATGAACTTTGGTTCTTGGTTTGACGGATTTCGAGCGACGGAACTCTAGGAAATCAAAGATGAAGCTTGAAGAATTTTTTTTCTCTCTTTTCTCTCTTCTCTCTCTATGGCCGGCCAAGAGCTGAAGAAATGAGATATTTCTGCTGAAGTATCTCATTTCAGTCTCTATTTATATTTTCAAATGCTTGGCTCTAATCGCGCCACACGCCACCTCTTTTCCAGGTCCGTTTTTGCCCCGAAATGATTTATTATACCACGGATTAAGTTTAAATTAATTTTATTTAAACTTTAATTTAATTTTAAAGAAATTTTCAAAAATTTATTTTTGGGGACCTTTAAAATGTCATTCGCCACGCAGTCTCCTTGAACGACGTGCAAAAGTACGACCATCTCAGAATTCGACGAAAGTTGACAGGGCGACTATATTTTGCGATACAAATTCAATGGCGAAGTCCATTTCCTCATCCAAGGTCTATAGAATGAGTATCTCTAATAAGCATTAGGATGGATAAATGATCATTTTGCCCTTATGCACAAAAATTTTAAATTTGTTCGGGTTTTACATTCTTCCCCCCTTAAAAGAATTTTGTCCCCGAAATTCACACACACACATACATGCAATCCCATGCATATGCTACAGTCATGTAATAGTAAATGACTATAAAAATGTACCTTTATCATCAAACAAGAAAGGATAATTGGCACGTACGGTGTCCTCGCGCTCCCATGTCGCCTCTTCCATTCCCCAGTGCTGCCATAACACCTTCACTAGCCTCACGGTCTTGCCTCGCAAAACCTGATCTCGGCTATCCATGATACACATCGGTCCCTCCTCGAAGGTCCCATCTGCATCCACAACAAGCTCACCCCAATCTACCACATGAGTTGGATCTGGGGTGTATTTCCGGAACATAGAGACATGGAATACCGCATGAACACCCGATAGGTTTGGCGATAACGCCAATCGGTAAGCAACTGTACCAACCCTCTCGAGTACCTCAAAGGGCCTAATATACCTCGGCGATAGCTTTCCCCGCTTGTCGAACCTGACCACTCCTCTCTTAGGCATCACCTTCAAGAAGACATGATCTCTCATCTCAAACTCTAAAGGTTGTCGTCGTCTATCGGCATAGCTCTTCTGCCGGCTCTGAGCCGTGAGAAGACGCTTTCGTATCAAATCCACCTTCTCTGAGGTGTCTCTAACCAATTCTGGACCCATAGATGATCTCTCTCCTACCTCTGTCCAACAAACCAGAGAACGACAAGGCCTCCCGTATAACGCCTCATAGGGTGCCATTTGTATGCTCGCTTGATAACTATTGTTATAAGCGAACTCCACCAAGGATAAATGATCATCCCAACTACCCTTGGGATCTAGGACGCATGCCCGTAGCATGTCCTCTAAAGTCTGGATGGTCCTCTCTGATTGATCGTCCGTCTGTGGATGAAAAGCAGTACTCATTATCAACTGTGTCCCCATAGTTCGCTGGAAACTCTCCCCAAAAATAAGCCGTGAACTTGGGATCCCGATATGGTACTATAGATACAGGAACCCCATGCAACCGGACAATCTCTCGTATATATAACATGTAGAATTTCTCTAGTGTAAAGGTCATCCGTACAGCCAAAAAGTGTGCCGACTTAGTAAGCCGGTTCACTATCACCCACACCGCGTCATGCCCTCGCGATGTTCGTGGCAAGTGAGTCACAAAATCCATCGTGATATGTTCCCACTTGCACTCAGCTACCTCCAAAGGCTGAAGTAACCCTGTTGGTCTCTGGTGCTCAGCCTTCACTTGCTGACACGTGAGACATCTACAAACAAAATCCCCAACATGTTTCTTCATTTCGCTCCAATAATACTGGCGACGAAGATCATGGTACATCTTCGTGCCACCTGGATGCATAGCAAAACGAGAGCAATGAAACTCCCTAAGGATCTCCTTTCTCATATCCGCTAACTGAGGAACCATAACCCTTCCTCGATACCGAAGACTACCATCCGAGTGAATGGCCCAGCCCTCATCACCTGTACCTGCCTGTACACAATCCCGGATGGACAATAGCTTAGTGTCCTGACTCTGGGATTCAATCACCCTGCTCAGTAGAGAAGGCGTAACCACTAAACTCCCCAAAGTACCCTGAGCCTGACCCATGTAATGTAGCCCGAATTGTCCCACAGTCTCGAGCATTTGCCACTCTCGGGAAGCCACACTAGCCACAACTCTCCGTGACTTTCGACTGAGTGCATCAGCCACCACATTTGCCTTACGGGGGTGGTATTGCAAAGTGAAGTCATAGTCCTCTAGATACTCCATCCACCTGCGTTGCCTCATGTTGAGGTCCCGCTGTGTAAAAATGTACTTCAAACTTTTGTGGTCTGAAAAGACCTCGAACTGCTCACCATATAGATAGTGACGCCAAGACTTCAAGGCAAAGATAATGGCCGCCAACTCCATGTCGTGAGTAGGGTAATTCTACTCGTGGTTCTTTAACTGTCGAGAACCATAAGCTACCACTCTCCTAGACTACATCAAGACACATTTCAGTCCGTCCCTCGAGGCATCACAATACACTGTGTACCTCTGTCCCCTTTCTGGGACTATCAAGATAGGAGCTGAAGTAAGCCTCCTTTTTAACTCCTGGAATGCCTTCTCGCAAGAATCATTCTACTTGAACTTGACCTCTTTCCGAGTCAACCTAGTCATAGGTGCAGCTAGTCGGGAGAAGTCCTCAATAAACCATCGGTAATACCCTGCCAATCACAAGAAACTGCGTATCTCGAAGACTGACTTCGATATCTCCCAATTTATGACTGCCTCAATCTTCTCCGGGTCCACAGATACACCCAAAGCTGACACCATATGTCCCAAAAATTTCACCTCAGTCAGCCAATATTCACACTTGCTGAACTTGGCGTACAATTGATGGTCTCTCAAGGCCTGGAGAACAATCCTCAAGTGACCCTCATGCTCCTCCTTAGACTTGGAGTAGATCAAAATATCATCAACGAAGACAACAATAAATTGATCTAGGTAGTGTTGAAACACCCTATACATGAGATCCATGAATGCTGCTGGTGTATTCGTCAATCCGAAAGGCATGACAGTGAACTTAAAATGACCATACCACTTCCGAAACGCTGTCTTAGGGATATCTGCCTCCCTAACCCTCAACTGATGGTAACTCGTGCGGAGGTCTATCTTGGAGTATACCCGTGCCCCTCTCAGCTGATTAAACAAGTCATCAATCCTCGATAAAAGGTACCTATTCTTGATAGTAACCCTATTCAACTGCCGGTAATCTATGCATAGTCGAAGGGTTTTGTCCTTCTTCTTTGCAAATGACACCGGAGCACCCCAAGGTGAGGTACTCGGTCTAATGAATCCTCTGTCCAATAATTCCTACAATTGGACCTTGAGTTCTTGCAACTTAGCTGGTGCCATCCTATGTGGAGTCATAGAAATGGGCGATGTACCTGGATGCAACTCAATGGTAAAGTCTACATCCCTATGTGGAGGTAATCCCGGTAGTTCATCTAGAAAAATATCCTCATAATCACACTCAACTCGAGGTAGACCCAACTCTTGTCTCGCCTCGTCCTCCAGGGTAAGGCTTGCTAGCCAACTCATCAACTGCCCGTGCCATCTAGAGTCATACATGGCTTGGGAAAAACATCGTGCTTATCCCCCTGAAACATGAAACAAACTTCTTCCGATGTGTAAGCAGTGACCCGTTTCTGATCACAATCAATGACCACTCGGTGTGCCGTCAACCAATCCATTCCCAGGATTACATCGAACTCCGACATGTCCATGACCCGAAGGTCCACGGTGAGTAGAATCCCTGAGATCTCTAACTCACACCCCCGACATATCTGATCAACCCTCACCTTAGCACCTAGGGGAGAACTCACATGCAATGGCTCCTCTAAGGTCTCAACCTCTAAGCCCAAGTCTTTCACACAAGATGCAGCAATAAATGAATGTGATGCACCAGAATCAAATAGTACTCTTGTCCATAAACGAGAGAGCAGAAATGTACTCCGTATAACTGACTGGTCCACTGGCTCAGTCTATGGCATCATGGCGTAGACACGTCCCTGGGTCCCCGAAGTCTCGGCTTGTGATCCCTGGCCTCGACCTCGACCCATGCCCTGGATCGTCTGTCCTACTTGTGGGATCCCCACACGTGAAGTAGTGGGACCTTGTGTGGCACCCTGGAATAGATACTGACTTCCTTGGTCCATGGAGGGGTAGGAAGGAGTGCAGTGAGACTGTGAATATCCCACTAATGACTGGGACTGAGACGTCCATTGACCCTGAGATCCCTGCCTCTGAGGACAATCCCGCTTCATATGCCCCGGTTGGTGGCAATGATAGCAAGTCCGTTGGCCTGTCAGAAAAGGAGGCCTCTGATTTCCCACACCTCGGAAGGACTAACCTTGGTCTTGGCCTTGATAGCCGCGGCTCTGCCCCTGAGATCCTTGCGAAACAAAAGTCCTTTGCCTCTTTCCTACACCAGAAGAAGAGGATTGACCCTCTTTCTTTTTGTCCTTAACACCCGTTTTCCGGAAGTTACGCGAGTCCTCCACCTCTCTCTCGATAGTCATCGCAGTCTTGACCATCAAATCAAGGTCTTACAGAAGAAGTCCCACAATCTTGCCTCGAATGGACAACTTCAGTCCATCTTCAAACTTATGTACTTTGGCCATGTCTGAGGCCATGTAATCATCAGCAAAACGGGCCAACTCAGTGAATTTGGCCACGTATTCTAGCACACTCATAGTCCCCTGCTTCAATTCTAGGAACTCCTTGGCCTTAGCGCGTCGAGCAGTTGCCAGGAAATACTTTCCCATAAAGAGCTCTCAAAATTCTTCCCAAGTCATGGCCTCCAAATTTCTGGAGTCCTTCACCCAATCCCACCATAGTTGTGACTCCCCCTCCAGCTGAAAAGTCGCCAGAGTTATCTTGGAGGCATCGGAAGTGATCTCCATAGCCCTAAAGATCTTCTCCACTTGCCAAATCTAACGGTCAGCTATCATTGGATCCGCCCCTCCCAAAAAGACCGGAGGATTATGGGCTTTGAACCTCTGGAGGTCACTCGAGCCTTCGTGTCCCATATTTGCACCTGTCTGTGCAATGGTAGTGGCTGTAGCACTAACCTGTGCAATAGTCGTCGTCGCCTCACCAATAGTCTCTACAAAAGCTTGGTGATCAAAGGCCGGTGGTGGTTGGTTGTTGTTCCACCCACCACCTCGACGTCCTCGACCACGTCCTCTTCCCCTTCCTCTATTTTCCATCTACACACATGTAAAATAACAATAGACTCTCACATTGTATCCCAAGATAGGGATCAAGTATAAATATTGAGAATTTTCTCATTATCCCCCTAGTAGAATATGTGTCAAATACTAGGAGACATTTATACCATGAACTACCTCATTCATTCTTTTTTTCGAACCCCCAAGGTTATATTTTCTAACCCTAGTGTTCCTCTTTCCTATATACATTTCTATCATGTATATAATTTCCACAACAAGTAACACATAACATTTAGCAAGTAGAGCACATAACATGAAATGAGTATGGAATGCAATGGTCTAGACCCATGCCCATTAAGCCCTAGGTTAATCGTATACCTATGTTCTGATACCAAGTTGTGACACCCCAAAATTCGAGTGTCCGTTGATCACCCATCAACCAGCAGAATATCTGTGGACAGCGTATAACTCGACATCTCGCTGTTGTATCCAATTACTGGGGTCCATAATTCAATAAAAATTTGGGCAGAGTTTCCTTTATACGGGGAACTCTACCTCAAAACCCAACCTGTACAATAAATTTCACATGACCCATCCGAGGCCCAATATAGAACATTGACCACATCGGGTCCAATCATCCATACTTATATCAAAACATGCAAGGTTACTTTAACAATGATTCATATATGTTCTATTACAATCATTTGCAAAGGATTACATGCCCAAAATATAATTTTCACAAGTGTTGTACATTAACACAAAATAAAGACATATTCGGCTTTCTTCAAACATGAGGGTCCAAATTGGAGCCATCCGCCGGTGTATTTCCCCCACCTGAAATGTTTTCCAATATAGGGTGAGCAACGCTCAGTAGAGTAATTTCCTACAGAGGCTACTCCCCACCTCAGTGCACATGCAATGTTCTCATACAATATTTCATAATCACATCAACATTTCAAGTAAGAATAGGCAATTCTAGGTTAGAATTCTACCATGCCATGCTATGAAATGAGATAAAACTCACTCATGCATCATGGCCCGAGTCCTCATCGACTACCACAACACAACGCAATGCACTCGTACGGTGTAACTGTCATATGACGAAAATACATCCAATGATCACTTTGTTTTTAAAATCATGCGTTTTATAAATAAATCAGATCATTATTGGATGGTACTCATTAAAGGAGTATTTTTATAAATCAAAATCTTGTGTCTTGTTGGGCAACGAATTTATGATTTTATACCGCCGGTTCCGTATACCATCCTACACTTTTCTGGAATTTCACCACAGGGGAGTGTATAACCAAGTTTCCGGGTCTTGCACCCGAGGGGGGGATCTATCCCTTCTTGCTATACCCGACACAAGTTTTTCATGCAACATGCTGCTCAATGGGATCTTCGATCCGACTTTACCGATTCCACATGTCAATCACTAAGAATGGTGTTTAATTAACCATGCGTACACACACTCACACTCATGCCTAAACCCATGAATGTGATGCCTCCGTACATATGCAATGTATATGGAATGATTGCGATATGAACCAGTTATACCATACATTTTATTTTGTATCATGGATAATTATATCATATGTATATAATCTCCAAAAATCCATAACAACGTTAAAACATCAACTAACATGTATTAACATTTATATCCAATACAAATCGCAATCATGTTATAACACATCAAGACCCACAAATTCACCCCATGAAAGTGCACAAAAACAGTCCATGAAAGTCCTTAAAAATAGTCCATGAAAGTGCACAATTTCAGCCCATGAAAGTGCACTAAAAAAAAGTCCATTTAAGTCCATAATAACAGTCAACAAAGTGACCTATATGCTTTCCACAAAATGGCCTAAAAACAGTTCGTAAAGTGGCCTAAAAACAGTCCGCAAAGTGGTCTAAAAATAGTCCGCAAAGTGGTCTAAAAATAGTCTGCAAAGTGGCCTATATGCAGTCCAATTTTTAGCCATCAAAATGGTCCGCAAAGTGACCTATATGCATTCCACAAAATGGCCTAAAAATAGTCCGCAAAGTGGCCTAAAAACAGTCCGCAAAGTGGCCTAAAAATAGTCTCGCAAAGTGGCCTATATGCAGTCCACTTTTTAGCCACTAAAATAGTCCAAAAATATTCTATTTGGACAGCCCTTGGACAGCCCACATACCACTCAATTTCAGCCGCTAAAACAGTCAAAATTCAGTCCATTTGGATAGCCTATATGCAGCCCTTTTTGAGCAATTAAAACAGCCCATAAACAACCATATTTCAGCCACAAAACAACCACATAACATTCACCTTTCAGCCACCAAAAACATCCCCTTAAGGTAGGAGTAAAACCATAGTAGAAAGAACCCTACCTCTTGTAGCGTGTAGGAAGTGATAGAACTTCCATAAACACCAACCAATGCCCAAGAACTTGTTTTCTCTAAAATCTTTTCTTTGGATCTTCGGTGAAATCTCTTGTTCTTGGTACGTACACGTAGCCCTCGTCAAGGAGAAGAACTTTGGTTCATGGTTCGACGGATTTCGAGCGACGGAACTCTGGGAAATCAAAGATGAAGCTTGAAGAATTTTTTTTTCTCTCTTTTATCTCTTTTCTCTCTATGGCCGGCCAAGAGCTGAAGAAATGAGATATTTCTACTGAAATATCTCATTTAAGTCCCTATTGATATTTTTAAATGCTTGGCACTAATTGCGCCACACGCCCCCTTCTTTTTCGGATCTGTTTTCGCCCCGAAAAGATTTATTATACCTCGGATTAAGTTCAAATTAATTTTATTTGAACTTTAATTTAATTTTAAATAAATTTTTAAAAATTTATTTTTGGGGACCTTTAAAATGTCATTCGTCATGCAGTCGCCTCGAACGACGTACAAAAGTTCGACCATCTCAGAATTCGACGAAATTTGACAAGGTGACTATATTTTGCGATACAAATCCAATAGCAAAGTCTGTTTCCTCATCCAAGGTCTAGAGAATGAGTATCTCTAATAAGCTTTAGGATGGTAAATGACCATTTTGCCTTTATGCACAAAAAGTTCAAATTTGCCCGGGTTTTACAGTTCCACCCTTCACGACTTCGGTAAAGCTCTAGAAAAGTGGAAGAGTTTCACTCCTCTAAGGGAATAAGGAAGCTTCAACAATGGAAGTAAAATAAAACAAGACTTAAATTAAAAGAGAGCAATAATTACTTGGCGGATATTCCATAACCAAGAGATGATAACACAATAAAAGAAAGAAATATTACTTGGCGGGTATTCCACAATCAAGAGATGATAATATTATTAAAGAAAGAAATAATACAAAGAAAGTAATACAAACTTGGAGGGTTTTCCACAACCAAGAGAAAAGCTAGTAAGCATACAAAGAAAACAATAACAACTTGGAGGGATGTCCACAACTAAGAGCTCTAGCAAAAATTTATATCCTTTACAAGACACAAAGGGGTGGTATTTATAGGCAAAGCCTTTACAAACCCCAAGAGATGACATTTACAAACCCCAAAGATACCATTCACAAGCCCAAGCGATGACATTCACAAGTTTTCAAAAGTTGTCATTCACAAACTTTCAAAAGTTGTCATTCACAAGCTTCCTAAAGTTGTCATTCACAAACCTCCAAAAGATGACATTTGGATTACTTGAATCTCTTTTTGTTTAGAGCTTTAATAATTGTCATTTTAGAATTTGTAGCTTGGTCACAATTGACTCCCCGGTAGTTTGTAGCTTTGACACATAAAACCCTGAAAAGAACAACAATTAATGCATTATCCTTAATTCACACACTAACCTTAACAGGTCAATTTTGATTAGTTTAACTTTGTTTAACTAACATAATTTACCTATTAACTTAATTAAATCATGCATTAATTAGGATTAATCAGTGTCACAAGTTGTGCCCTACACATTCCCCTTGAAAAGCAAGAAGGGCGATGAGACCCTAGGGTGCAAGACCCAAAAGTTTCTCCGGGGATGGTTCATGCGTGAACCGGTGTGATTGGTGATATTGTCTATATGCGAGGCATGCATGATAGTTGCTATAATAATTTGACTTTAAATATATAAACCTTTAATTTATACCTTGTATATTTCTAATGTTGAGGTGTCGGGTGATTTTGATAAATGCTTTACTTATTATCTTGTACTTGTATTTAATTATAGAAAGCGTTCATTACTTATTTGTATGGTTTGTGGAATGTTGGTATTTAAAACTTTGTGAATACTTGGGAAAAGGATTATCCTCCTAAGTGTGTGGTTGCTCATCCCTTACTAATATTTTCAGAGACTCGCATGCATCCTGGGCATAGGTGATGGAATGCTTGTGGGAGCTTGCACTAAAAAGAATATCTTTTATAGTTTTTTGTATATACCTTTAGAATTTATGTATAAATGTTAGCACTCAAACATTGGGTTAGAAAAAGTTGTCTTGAGGCTTTTGCGGTGTACACTTGATCATCCCATAGAGAGCTTGTTATTTTGGGTATTGTAATGTAAAGTTAAGACTTTGTGTACTAAGTTGTGGTATATATATTGGCGTTGGATGTATCCGGGTTTGAGAGGACTTCGTGGGCCTCTAATTGCCACCCCAGATTTAGTTTGATTATATTTTTGATGGAGGCAAGTTGTGGATGATTAGTTAGTTTAAATTATGTTGTGCTCTCGCAGGGATGCTCTTACTAACAGTTGGAAGCCCAATTTTCAAAAGAAACTCTGCCGAATTTTTTTTAAAAAAATGGTGATTTAATTTAAACTAAGGAGATACTTTCTTAGTTATTTTTTTTCCAACATACCGGCATGTGTTTTTTTGTATAAACAAAGTAAATTTTTTTTATCATGCTTTTGTAAAATTTAGGGCGTGACACTAATTGTTTTTGAGATATTGCTTTAGTACTTAACTAACTATGTTTAAACAACATGCAACGTTTAAGTTAACACAAATGAGAAAAATCAACTCTTAAGACTCTCTTCATATGAAAAAAAATACTTAGCCAAGCTATATATCCTTTAAAACAAATTGGTGCATATGACGTGGATGGTCACATGACATACTTCCGTTTAATTTAATGCGTGAAATAGATGAAAGAATTTTATTGGTACGAAATTGAAAGTTGAGAGCCTAAATTGAGTCAATTGAAAATGTATGAATCATTTTAAAATAAGAGACAAAGTTTAAATAATAGTAATATTTACTGCTTTTTTTTATATTTGGTTGATAAAAGCGAGAAATCTACACTTGAGACTCTTCATATGAGAAAAATAGCTAGCCAAGTGACATATCAAGTGACATATCATGTCACTTAAAAAATAAAAATAAATAAATAAATATAAAATAAGAATATTTCGCTTATGGCCAAAAAAATTGGACCACAATATAGCGAAAATGTGTTAGCTGATGGGGAGTCAGTCGTCTAAATAATAGTCTCATTTTGTAATTGATTTCTCTTTGTTTTCGGACCTCACATGCTTGCGAGTTTTACACGCTAATTTTCAATCATTCCTACTCCAAACTATATGGGGGAAAAGGACTTTGAGTCTCTATACCTAATTGCTTTTGAGATATCGCTTTAGTACTTAATTAACTATGTTAAAACAACATGTAAAGTTTAAGTTAACACAAATGAGAAAAATCAACTCTTAAGACTCTCTTCATATGAAAAAAAATACCTAGCCAAGCTATATATCCATTAAAACAAATTGGTGCATATGACGTGGATGGTCACATGACATACTCTTGTTTATTCTAATGCGTGAAATAGACGAAAGAATTTTATTGATACGAAATTGATAGTTGAGGGCCTAAATTGAGTCAATTGAAAATGTATGGATCATTTTAAAATAAGAGACAAAGTTTAAATACTAATTGTAATATTTACTCCTTTTTTATATTTGGTTGTTAAAAGTGAGAAATCTGCACTTGAGACTCTTCATATGAGAAAAATAGCTAGCCATGTTGTGTCACTTGGAAAATAGAAATAAATAAATAAAAATAAAATAAGAATATTTCACTTATGGCCATAGAAATTGGACCACAATACAAAGTCATTTCACTAGGAAAGTAGAAATAAATAAATAAAAATAAAATAAGAATATTTTGCTTATGGACAAAGAAATTGAACCACAATACAACGAAAATATGTGTTTGGCGATGGGTTGTCACTCTTCTAAATAATAGTTTCATTCTGTAATTGTTTTCTCTTTGTTTTCAGACCTCACATGCTTGCCTGTTTTACGCGTTGATTGTCAGTCATTCCTACTTCAAACATATGGGGGGAAAGGGACTTTGAATCTCTATACCTTATTGCTTTTGAGATATCGTTTTAGTACTTAATTAACTATGTTAAAACAACATGCAAAGTTTAAGTTAACACAAATGAGAAAAATCTGCTCTTAAGACACTCTTCATATGAGAAAAATACCTAGCCAAGCTATATATCCGTTAAAACAAATTGGTGAATATGACGTGGATGGTCACATGACATACTTCCGTTTATTCTAACTAGTTGGTGCCCACGTATGTTGTACGTTGACTATTTTAAATTATAATTTTAGTTTTTATTTTTCACTTTTTACCCATATTATCTCTATATTTGTAGTTTTATGTATACATAAAATAAGTATGAAGTTAGAAAATAAAAGAGCCAAAATATAAAAAGAATATATCAGGTCCTTGATTTAATTACTTATTGGTTGTTTATAACATTTATATTTCAAATAATTTGCTTCTACCATGGTTGTGAGTAACACTTACTAGAATTCTCATCAAGAATATGGAGTTTTTCACCCCAAATTACCTTAGGATTGGGAAAAATTACAATCTTACAATAAAAGTTTGACAATTGAAGACTAAAAAATGGATTAAAACTCAATAGAAGTGAATAAAAATATAATTAACAAGTAGAATTTGTATATTGTTGCAGGAATTAATCTCATGCTCCTAGACCATGACAAATCAAATTTATAAATTAAAATTGAGAAGTAAATAAATAAATAAATAATTGAATCTAGACAATGAATAAGGCACATCACATTCTAACTTGTAAAGAAAAAAAATAAAAGCAAAATACAAAAATGGAGGGAGCTATGGAAGTTATAGAGATGAACAAAAATATTAGTAGCTTCTATTATTTAAAGAGAGAAGATTTTTCTACTATGTGAAAAGTGAGGGTTTGGAATGAGAGCATGTAATTCTTATAATATTTTTTAGTTTTTTCTAATGTTATGAATATGAAAGGTCTTCCTATAGGTAATACTATGTATTCATTGTACTTGTAATTACCAATATTAGTTCTAAGAAAGGGAAATATGTAAGAGTTAAAGTGGTAAATAGGATATAATTGTCTTTATATGATTAAATAGTGGTAGAATAGGAAATCAAAAGTTTTTTCCATTAGATTTCTTTTAATAGTAGTATAGATATGCAATGAGTTTTTATTTGTTTGTGATTTATATTTATTTTTTGTATATATTTTTTGTCTATAGTTCACCAATCGCATTAAGAAGCTAGGTAGCCCGTCGACGAAAATGCAGTAGGATATATATTTTTCTTCCCAAACTAAAACTAACTTGATCATTATCCACCCTCTAACTTGGTCTAATTTAGAGGCAAACACAACAAATTAAGATTGATATTAATTGTGATATCTTTTAGTTATATAGCATGCATCATGGCCCATTGGCAAGGTAGCAAAGCATGTGAACATGAAGTCTTTTAGAAGACCAACAGGTCTATCTGAAATGGTTTGCAGTTAATTTTATTTTGAGGGAGTGGAGGTTATTGACTTGAATATGTTATCTAATGGTTGTAATAATGATATAATAATGTTATCTAAAGGAAAAACGTCATGTGATCATCATGCGTCAAGAATTAGGGGTTAATTTTGTCTGAACCTGTTTTTATTGTCGTAATTGTGTCTTCATGTGAGATCTCGTGTGTTATATAAATATAAATGATATTAACTTGCTAGTATTTGTAAAATAATTAAAATAATGAGAGAAATTTTGAATTGTTGTTAAATGAATAGTCGCGTAAGTTTGAGGTCAAATTTAATTTTTGTAGGTGTTTAAGGTTGATAAGGGTATATATATATATATATATATATATATATATATGTTTTTAGGTCAAAATAATATTACCAAT